>QEPC01008951.1:5546830-5560367 GCA_003113815.1 Sphenodon punctatus
GATTTTTAATCCCCCACCTGTATATTTATTTTTATACCACCCTGTTTTACTGATATGTTTTATAATTGTATTTTAAATGTTTTAAATGGATTTTATTTTGTAAACCGCCCCGAGCTGCTGTGCAGGATGGGGCGGTATAAAAATCTATCAAATAAATAAATAAATAAACTGCCCCACCCTTGCCTGACATTAGCTTGTTCTCTTAAAGGGACATTCTCAGAGCACATGGGTTACACAAAGTCACCATTGCATACCTCCCAACAGTCCCTATTTAGGAGGAACAGTCTCTCTTTGGGTGCTGAATCCCATTGCCCCTCTTTCAGGAGAGAGAAACAAAAAGACCAATATTCAAACCCCAGGCACCTCTTTCCTGGTTGCCTCCCAGGAAGAGCTCTCGAGACATCAATGGGGAGATGATGGAATGAATGACAAGAAACTAAGTGGAATGAGAAGCAGGAGAGCGTCTGTCCCTTTATGTGCACTTGGAATGTTAGGCGGTGTGTGTGTGTGTGTGCATGTGTAAATGCATGAGGAGGTGGAGCCTATTTGCTGAAGAGCAGGCCTTACTGACCAAATGGGTGGGGCTTGTCCCTCTTTGATGGCTCAAAATGTTGGGAGCTATGCCACTGTTCTATTTCAACATTTTCTAATTTCTCTCTGTAGTGAAAGATAGAAAATAAATATTTTCTGTTTTTACAGTGCCTATGTGATAGCACTTTGCCCTGTTCAAAAGCCTATTGAAGCTACTGGAATTCTTTCCTTTCTTTATGAGTCCTCACTCCCAGGTTATTAAGTCTCTCTTGTCGTTTATGTGGGCCCCTGCAACCTGTATATTGTTTTAATGTTTTCAAGTGGTATTCCCGGGGTCCTGTTTTAAAGTATTTAAATTGGTGATGTTTTTAAAATTGTTTTATATTTTATAATTGTTTTTATTGTGTTGGAAGCCGCCCCGAGCTGTTCTCAGGAGGGGCGGGATATAAATGTCAAAAATAAAATAAATAAAATATTGATTTGGTCATGTTGACCATTTTGACAGCCTGGTGGGGTTCCTTCCCACCATGCCCTGATTGGTCCTTGACTGGGCCTGCTCAGTATAAAGGCATGTGACAAGAAGTAGGAGCCAGGCAGACTAACAAGTTGGCTCCTTGTCTGTGTCTGGTTTGCTGCCTCCCGAACAACTGCTCTTGGATCCCTGCCTTTGTCTCCTGGTTTCTGACTCCTACCCCTGCAGTCCTGATTCCTGCTGCCTACCTTCGACCTCAGTGTTCCTGTTCCTGCATGACTCACCTTCTTTGGACTGTTTCCCTAGATTTGACCTTGGTTTGGACTTTGACTTGTACTTGCTCTGCTCCTTGGATCTGTTGCCTGTCTGTATCCCACTGAAACTCTTGTTTGGCCTGTAGAGACTCTACCTTGTCCAGCCCTGTGCGCGTGACACTGCACCCTCTTGAACCTCCCTCCCAGCACCCATGCTAAGCTCCCTAGAGCCCTCTGAATTCTTTTCACCTTCCCAGTGGTCCTCACCAACCGTGTTAACACACAACTTCCCCCTCTGAGGGAAGCTCTACACCCCTCCTCGGCCATCCTCCCACTGAACTTCAGGCCATGTTCTGACAAATGGTCAGTTTGATGAAGTTCATACTCCTGAAGCATTCACACAAACAGATCACTAAACTTAACTTCTACCGGAAAAGGAAGAGAAATATGTACTCCTATTCATATTCCCTTTTGGTTTGTATTTTGAAGTAACTGTTCCTGTAAATACTTCTCAGTGTGAGAAGAGTGACCTTGATTTCTTCAGTGATCATTCCATCTCAGCTAGGGAAGAAACAGACGCAGTGCTATTTTGGTTTACATTGTTCCTCTGAATACGACCGAAGGGGAGCATTACTTTGAAATCACAGTAGTTATTTTTCAGTTAACACTGTTAAACTGAACACTACCAAAGTGAAGTAATTACTCTGATTTAATTAAACTGAAGTAGATATTTCAGTTTACCTTTATTCCTCAGAGTGTGGCCTCAGGCTAAGTCTTTTACAGCCAAACTCCTCCTATCTGGCTTTCTCTCCTGTTCCCACAGGGGGTGTTAAGACTACAGACATAATGCAGGCGCACTTTGGCCCAGCTCGGCTAGTGTCACGGCAACGGCATTATGTTTGTTCTGGGCCCACCAGACGTGAGCCTGGTTCAAACCCCAGCAGGGGTAGTGGCAGGGCCAGAAATGTAGGCCCGGAACAAAGTGGGCCCACAGTCCAATCCCAGCAGCCACCCAGCTGGGCCAGAGCAGGCAGAAACGAGCAGGAACATCTGTTCCAGGCCCTGGCCTGGCCCAGCGTGGGGGGTTGCCATGGCAGCGTGCTATGGCTGCCCGTTATTGGCAGCCATGACTGCTCACCATGGTGGGTGGGGCAGGGTGATGGGTTGGCCATGCATCACTCACCACCCCTGCTCTCCAGCCACGTCTGGCTGCGGTTATGTGTGTTCCCATGGCCAGAGTTAACCCGCCTGGGGGTAGCCCTCCCCAACCCCAGGCGGGACAATGGCTACGCTGTCACTTCTGTTAACACCCTGGGATCTACCAACAGCTCCAGTTTGTTCATTAGCTGCAATAATGAGCTTTGCAAAGGGTCAAACACTGCGAGGACTTGCCTCAGTCCTGGCCCTCAATATACTCAGTGGCTGGTGACCCGTTACATGGAGGCAGCAACTCCATAATAAAGACTACCACTAGCTTCCTAAGCTCAATTTTTTCACCACAACTTCCTCACAACAAATCCTCTCTCTCTCTTTGGAATTCCTCATATCTCGCTGCAAGATACTTGTATTTATTTAAAGATTGAGTTTAGTTGGATATGTTGTTATTGAGATAGAAATGTTTGAGAAATTAGTGTGTTTTCACTTTCTGCAAAGTCTAAATATTTAAACTATCATATCTCACTGATAACGTGGTCTAAAAGTTGTGTTGTATGTTGTAATTCATTGTCCTTAGTGAGAATTAGTGTCATAAGATAGTTTTGGAAGGCTGGGTGCTTCATCTTGGAAATATTAATTTGAATCTCTAAGAGGTCTTGAGGGTCACTGTCAGCCATCCTACTGACAACCTTCAGGTGTCTGCCCGTCCATTTGTTTCCAAATGACTACAACCCTGAAGAAATTTATCAGGGCCCATCCCTGCAAATATCTAGGACATACTGCCCAACATTTTGAATGACCAATGAAGAACAAGCCCAGACCCCTTGGCCAATTAGCTCTGCCCCTCAGCAAATAAACTCAGCTTTGAGCTTCCTCACATGCTTATATGCACACGCGCACACACACCTTATTTATATTATTTATTTTTCACGTTTTTACCCTGTTCTTCTCCATAGACTCAGGGTGGCTGTCAGCCGCCGCAGCCGCTTCTCAGTTCGGCGGCTGTGCTTACTGACCGAAGACCCCGCCCCACGAATGCAGCGGTGACAATGACAATGTCATCGGCTGCCCCAGCTACACCCGACGCAGGCCGCAACGGAGCGGAACAGCCAGGACCTGCCCACGACACAGCAGGGCCCCACCCCGCGCTGCGCCGCTCAGCCTGTCTCCAGGCGCGCGCAGGGGGCAGGGCCTGCCACATATCTGCCGGCGCTGGGAAAGATTCAGTGCCGGTGAACAGAGCTTCCTCGTTTGGATGGACTGGCCCCTTGCTGACAGCTAAGTGTGGTGAATTCTCGTGACTGTGTTTAGCATTTGCCTTGTTTACCCTTCTCATGCCTCAGTCCGCTTCCTGCGTTAGTCTTCCCCTTCCCCGTGGGTGTGCTTAGAGTGAGTGTCTCCCTTCCGCTTGGTGAGTGAAAGTCATCCTTCCCCCCCACCCCCCGTACAGTTGTGTGTGGTAAGAGTGGGCCTTCGGGTTGGGTGGTTGTTCCCTCTTCTTCCCCCCTGTGCCTTGTCCTCCCCATCCCCTTTCAGTGTGACAGCCCCACGAGCCTTTCCCCCCCCTCCTGGTTCTTGACCCTGTGTCCCTGCACTGGTCCTCACCCTACCTTCTCCTCGGATATACAGGTCTTTGAGAGGCCTGGATGCGTGGAGTTCCCTTCCCCTCTGATATACAGCTCTGTGCCCTATGATGATAGGGGCCTAAATTCCTGGTGCAAAAGCACATGGAAGAGCCCACACTCTATCCTGATGGGCATTTTAATCCCCAAAATGCTCCAGCAGAGCCCTTGGTGTAAGCAGTGTGTGTGGGTGACCCTTTTTTCCCCTTCCTGCCCCCTCCCCACTGACAGATTCACCGACCTTGTCACTCGCACAGCCTTGTGGGCTTCCCTTATGGATATCACTCAGGAAATAGGGAAATTGGTGCATGAAGTAGAGACTCTTGCGATGCAAATCAAGGACCTGCAGTAACAGCATGGTGAACTGGCAGCCTCTGTTGCCCAGCGGCAGCCCATGACTCCTCCTGCAGTAGTGCTGCTTGCTCCTGCCGAGCCCCCGGTGGTGCCGGGGAATGCAGGAGGCACGGCTTCAGCAGCCGCGGCTGCTGCTACTCCTCTTTTGCCACCACCGCCAGGGCCGGTAACATCGTGGGAGCCTCAAGGGCCCTGTATCGACACATTTCATGGAGATCGCAAGGCCTGTTGGGGTTTTCTGGCCCTCTGCGATCTCACCTTCACAACTCAGGCAGCGACCTACTCCACCGACAAGCTTAAGGTTGCTTTTGTGATTGGGAAGCTGGGGGGAGTCGCGCTGGAGTGGGCGACCAATTTACTAGCAAGCAAGAGCCCCCTGCTGGGGGATTACAGGAACTTCATTCGGGAGTTCTGTTTTCTTTCTGATCACTCGCATCGCCTCCGGGACGCCGAAACAGCGATCCTGACCCTGCGCCAAGGCCAGCCCCCTCTCCTAGAGTACATTACCCAATTCTAGCAACTCGCCCTGGAATTGCAGTGGTCGGAGGACACCCTTAGGGTACATTTCCGGAAGGGGTTGGCGGATGATATCAAGGATCAGCTGGCTTACACGACCCTTCCCGATACCTGGGCCAGTGTGGCCTCACTAGCACTTCAGATCGAGGCTCGCCTAGCAGAACGATGACAGGAAAGATGCCACAACAACAGACCCTTCTCAATGAGACCTGTGTCCATGGGCAACCCCAACCTGGAAACGGCAGGGCCAACTCAACCCGACCTGGAACCTATGCCTCTAGATGACCTCTCACCTCTGAGAAGAGAGAATGCCGACGACGTTCCTGAGCATGCTTCTATTGCGGAGATCTGGGCCACTTCATCCAGGAATGCCCGGCCTTACCACCCCTTCGTCGACAATCAGGAAATGCCAAGGGTCAGGATGGACAGGGGACGTCCCGACCTTAAACATTGCCCCTTCTCTCACCAGTCAGGTTCCCCATCACTTACGAGTGCCGCTTACCCTGGCCCTCACCCTTCATCGTTCATTCATTGTTTGGGCCCTGCTAGATTCTGGATCTTCTGCAAACTTCATGAATGCAGCTTTGGTACGTGGTCACGCGTTCCCAACCCGCCTCAAGGCCCATCCTGAGGTGGTGTATACGATCGATGGGTCCACCCTGGTTTCTGGTCCAGTCACTCAGCAAACTACCCCCCTACTCTGTACTATCGGACAGCACCAGGAGACTCTCACCTTTGATGTGGTATGTACACCCCTCTTCCTGGTGGTCCTTGGTCTCCCCTGGCTCATGTGACATGAGCCCCAGGTAAGTTGGGGGCAACGATGAATCTACTTCACGTCTCCGTATTGCGTACAGCACTGCCGATCACCTGTTCCCCCATGCCAGACTAAGGCTGTCCTTTGTCTCACAGCCGCCAACCCGGAACGGGAACTCCCTCAAGAGTATAGGGAATTCACAGAGGTCTTCAGTAAAAACCATGCGACCCAGTTGCTGCCCCATTGACCTGATTCTGGGCAAAAAACCGCCTTTTGGACGCATTTATGCTCTGCCAACTCCTGAGCTGAAGGAGCTCCGTGCTTATCTAGACGAAGCATTCCAAAATGGATTAATTCTACACTCAACCTCCCCGGCAGGGGCCCCCATATTCTTTGTTCCAAAGAAGGATGGCGGTTTACAACCTTGCATTGATTATCGGGGTCTGAACAGTGTAACTGTAAAAAAAGTTACCCTTTATCCCTCATCCCAGAACTCTTGAACCGACTTCAAGGGGCTAAGGACTTCACTAAACTTGATCTTAGAGGAGCCTATAACTTACTTCACGTTCGCCAGGGAGACGAGTGGAAGATGGCTTTCCGCACTCGTTATGGCCACTTTGAATACCTAGTTATGCCCTTCGAACTGGTAAACGCTCCGGCCACCTTCCAACATTTCATCAATGATATTTTTCGAGATATCTTGGACATATTTGTGATAGCCTATCTTGACGATATCCTCATCTATTCCCCATCATACATGCAACATGTACAACATATTTGACAAGTGTTACAATGATTACAGATGCATAAATTATACTGCAAACGAGAGAAGTGTGCATTCCACCTGACCACAGTAGAGTTCCTGGGGTTCGTTATTAGCCCAGACGGAATACCATCCGGGAAAGATGAACCTCTTGGCGGATGCCCTCTCTCGACATCACGAGGGGAAAGAGACAGAAGTACGTCCTCATGGCCCTATCCTGAACCTTCAAGTATTTGTGGCCACTCTTCCATCTCTGGCACAATTACGCCAAGCTTCTTCTCATGAATTACAGCTAGCAGCAGATCCCGCTTATACCAGGGAAGACGGCCTTATCAAGAAGGCCCAACTGGTGGTGGTACCCCCATCCGGTCAGGAGCAGATGTTTTGGGCCCACCATGATGCCCCCTTTGGCTGGACACCTGGGGACCGAACGCACCACAGCTCTGCTCCAGCGTCAATTTTGGTGGCCCTCCATGTCCTCAAATGTTCAACGATATGTTCAAGCATGTGCCACCTGCGCTCGCATCAAAGTCCCTAGACGAGCCCCAGCCAGGTTCCTTCAACTCACCACTCTTCCTCCGGGGCCATGGCAAAGGATAGGGATCAACTTAATAGTAGAATTACCTCCTTCGCGGGGGTATAACACAGTTTTTGTGATTGTGGACCATTTTACCAAGTTGGCTCACTTCGTTGCCTGCAAGGGCCTCCCTACAGCACAACGCACATCTCTTTTATTTATACGACACGTAGTAGAACTCCATGGGCGGCCAGCAGAAATGATAAGTGATGGCGAAAAGTTTGTTTCCCGCTTTTGGAGCGCCCTCTTCAAGGCTTTTCAAGTGAAATTAAAACCTACGACTGCATATCACCCCCAAGCAAACGGGCAAGTTGAACGAGTCAACCAAAACTTTGAACAATATTTGCGTTGTTATATCAGCTATCTCCAAGATGATTGGTATTCCTGGTTACCCATGGCTGAATTCGCCTACAACAATGCTTTGAATGCTTCCCTGGGAACTTCTCCCTTCTACGTAACGTACGGGTACCATCCCCAGATGGCCTCTCTGGACCTTCCATCAGTAGTAGTGCTGGCAGCCAGGGCCCTGGTTCAGCAAATACAGCAAGTGCAAACCCTGGCTAAAACCACCTTGGAAAAAGCACAGCAACAATACAAATCACAGGCCGATCACCATCGGCGGCCAGCCCCACAACTTCATCCTGGAGATTTCATGTGGGTAGACCGCCTTCACTACCCATCAACACGTCCAGCTTCAAAACTGGATCATAAATACTTCGGCCCATTTCTCATTCTTCGACAAGTCAAAGAGGTCACATACACCTTGCAGCTCCGCCCCCCCCCCCGGTGTCGTCTCCACCCTACCTTCCATGTGTCCCTTTTGAAGCCCACAACGGGTCCGCTCGCTCCTGAAGCTCCTGCGTCCTCCTCCGAACATGCTCCCGTGGGTGATGCTCCTGACTATGAAGTCCGCACTTTCCTGGATGCCAGACTGTGGCGGGGACGGCTGTACTATCTTATTGACTGGCAGGGAAATGGCCCGGATGAACACACCTGGGAACCCGCTGCTCATGTCCATGCACCTCTCCTTCTCCGCCGTTTCCACCGCCGCCACCCCAACAAGCCGGGGTCGGTGCAGTGCCTGGGTGGGGGCATTCAAGGGGGGGGCGTACTGTCAGCCACCGCAGCCGCTTCTCGGCTTGGCAGCTGTGCTTACCGACCAAAGGCCCCACCCCCCGCATCACAGGTGCGGTGGTGACGATGATGACGACGCCATCGGCTGCCCCAGCAACGCCTGACACAGGCCGCAATGGAGTGGAACAGCCAGGACCCGTCCACGACACAGCAGGGCCCCGCCCCGTGCTGCACCGCTCAGCCTGTCTCCAGGTGCGTGCAGGGGGCAGGGCCTACCACATATCTGCCGGTGCTGGGAAAGGTTCCGCACCGGTGAACAGAGCTTCCGCATTTGGATGGACTGGCCCCTTGTTGACAGCTAAGTGTGGTGAATTCTCATGACTGTGTTTAATGTTTGCCTTGTTTACCCTTCTCGTGCCTCAACCCGCTTCCTGCGTAAGTCTTCCCCTTCCCCGTGGGTGTGCTTAGAGTGAGTGTCTCCCTTCCACTTGATGGGTGAAAGTCATCCTCCCCCCCCCCCCTCGTACCAGTTGTGTGTGGTAAGAGTGGGCCTTCGGGTTGGGTGGTTGTTCCCTCTTCCCCCTTCTTCCCCCCTGTGCCTTGTCCTCCCCATCCCCTTTCAGTGTGACAGCCTCCCGAGCCTTTTCCCCCGCTCCTGGTTCTTGACCCTGTGTCCCTGCACCGGCCCTGTGTCCCTGTACTGGCCCTCACCCTCGGTCGGAGGCCTGGATGCGTGGAGTTCCCTTCCCCTCGGATATACAGCTCTGCGCCCTATGATGATAGGGGCCTAAATTCCTGGTGCGAAAGCACACAGAAGAGCCCACACTCTATCCTGACAGGCATTTTGCTCCAGCAAATGCTCCAGCAGAGCCCTGGGTGTAACAGTGTGTGTGGGTGGCCCCTTTTCCCCCTTCCTGCCCCCTCCCCACTGACAGAGGCTTAAAACATTAAAAATGTAAAATACAATAAGAACATAAGTAGTGTCATACTGAGTCAGACCAATGGTCTATCAAGCCCAGCATCCTGTCCTCCAACAGTGGTCAATTTGAATTGCATGGGAGAAGAACCAGCGGTCACAATAGGCAATCCATTCCCCGTTGTTCACTCCCAGCTCCCGACAGTAAGAAGTTCATCCCGGAAACTACTTGGTTAATAGCCATTAATGGACCTATTCTCTAAGAACTTATCCAGTCCTTTTTTAAACCCAGCTATACTACTGGCCCTGACAACGTCCTCTGGCAAAAAAAGTCTATAGGTTAATTATGTGTTGAGTGAAAAAGTACTTCCTTTAGACAGAGCCACCCACTAGAAATTATTTTAATGCAGCAGTCATCGAATAAGTCCCGTATTTACGCAGAGTTAAAAAACATGTGGTATAAACCCAGGGAGAAGGACTACGTGGACAAATGGGGAATAGACATGAGTAGGCAATTTACAGGGGCAGAGAAAATGGAAGCGTATAAGCATATACACTAATGTGCTATATCAATAGCAGTAGTGGAAACACAACTGAAAGTCTCAATGAGATGTTATATGACGCCAATTATGAAGGCAAAATGACTAGAAGTGGAGTCCGAACTATGTTGGCGTAAATGTGGAGAAGTGGGAACATTGTATAATTGCCTGTGGGCATGTAGCAAATTACACACCCTGTGGGCTAAAGTTTGGGAGGTCATTAGAGAAACCACAGGATTAATGCTTCCAATAGACCCCACTATTGCT
Source organism: Sphenodon punctatus (assembly GCA_003113815.1). Lineage (NCBI taxonomy): Eukaryota > Metazoa > Chordata > Lepidosauria > Sphenodontia > Sphenodontidae > Sphenodon > Sphenodon punctatus. The sequence goes on from QEPC01008951.1 coordinate 5,556,628, forward strand.
CTACTGGGGATATACCCCACTATCCCCTTAGTGAAACAGCACAGACAGACCTGTGTCCACATGATCCTAGCCGCAATTAATATGATAGCGAGAAGGTGGAAAGGACTGGATCCACCAACAGTGGGGGAATGGTAAAAGAGACTATGGTATATTATATCGTTGGAAAAAACAGTTGCAGAGGCAAAGGAAAAAATGGGAGATTTCTTCATAGATTGGTCAGCCTGCCTTGAATATCTGAAACAGAACTTAAACATGTTGGAACCTGAGGATGTGATATGTAAAACTGAACTGTAAAGGATAGGTGGTAGGGGGGAACAGGTAGGGAGGGGGTGGGGGGATGAAAGGGGAGGAGGCCGCATTAAGCGGTAGTACATGGGGGTGGGGAAGGGGGAAGGGTTGGGAAGTGGGGAAAGGGAAAGACAAGGAAATGGAAAAGATAAAAGATGTGTAAAACTGTGAAAAATGTACTCAGCAAACTGGTGAACGGTTCAAAGTTATGTATATCTTTTCTGGAAAAAACAAACAATAAAATAAAAATAATTTTTTTAAAAGTACTTCCTTTTATTTGTTTTAGATCTTCTGGCAGCTAGTTTTGTGGAGTATCCCCTAGTTCTAGTACTATTTGAGAGGGTAAATAACCGTTCCCTATCTACTCGTTCCACACCACTCAAGATTTTATAAACCTCTATCATGTCCCCTCTCGGTCTTCTCTTCTCTAAGCTGAAGAGACCTAACTTGTGAAGCCTCTCTTTGTACGGAAATCATTTCATACCCTTTATCATTCTCGTTGCCCTTCTCTGTACCTTTTCTAGTTCAGCTGTGTCCTTTTTTAGATGGTGCAACCAGAAATGCATACACTATTCCAGGTGCGGTTGCACCATCCATTTGTATAGAGGCATTATGACATCCTCAGTTTTATTATCTATCCCTTTGTGAATAACTCCTAACATTCTGTTTGCTTTTTTGACTGCTGCTGCACACTACGCTGAGGATTTCATTATATTGTCCACAATCACTCCCAGATCCTTTTCTTGAGTGGTAACTCCTAGCTTAGTGCCCAGCACTGTGTACTCATAGTTTGGATTATTTTTTCCTATGTGCATCACTTTGTACTTGTCCACATTAAATCTCATCTGCCATTTAAATGCCCAGGCACTCAGTCTCGTAAAATCCTGTTGCAGTCACAGTCTGCTCATGCTTTAACTACCTTGAATAACTTGGTGTCATCTGCAAATTTGATCACCTCACTCTTAACGCTCTTTTCCAGATCATTAATGAATACATTAAACAGCTTCGGTCCCAATACAGATCCCTGAGGCACACCACTTTTTACATCTCTCCATTGTGAAAACTGACCATTTAGTCCTACTCTTTGCTTCCTATCCTTTAACAATAAAATACCTCTCCCTACATTCCAAGTGCATAAAGCAAAACAGACGCTCTCCTGCTTCTCATTCCACTTAGTTTCTTGTCATTCCAGCATCTCAATTCCATCGTCTCCCCATTGTCCTCTCAAGTGCTTTTTCTGAGAGGTAACCAGGAAAGAGGTATCTGAAGCTTTAATACCAGTCTTTTTGTTTCTCTACCTCCTGAAAGAAGGACTTTGACCCCCTGAAAGAGAGACAGTGGGGTTCAGCATCCAAAAAGGGACTGTCTATCCTGAATAGAGACTGCTGGGAGGAATAACTTAGGGTGCCCTGTGTCAGTCCCTTCAAAGAAAAAATGGTCAAGGCACAGGAAAAATAATATAGACCACTTTTTAAAAAGCCATCAAAAACTGTAATAACTTACAAAGTTTAACTGCGTTTTAACATTATAGCTCAGAGCTATCAAACCAAAATGGCAACCACACTATCTCTCCCACATTGTCTGATGGTTACTCTGTGTGTTGCATGCTTCACCTTCATACTCATTCAGTTTCAGGTCTCTATTCTCTGTTACATGTCTCATGGAACAGCCTGGAGAGTTAATGTTTCTTATGGAATCACGGATGTTAGTCAGAATTAGCATTTTACTTCACATTTCAATGGGCCTGAGGTGACTGAAGGCCTGTTTACATGAGCATTTGTTTAGAGGGACCTCCTACCTCACTTTAACCTTGCCTGTGTTCACACAAGCACAGAGGTTGAAGGTGGGGGAGGAAATTAGTTCTGCAAGGGAGGTTCCTACTCCAGGGCTCATGCTTGCTCCCTTGTTTTTGCAGTCCTCTGCTGACTCAACAAACCTTACTAGTACTAGTTCCTCATTTGCGTGGCCCTCACACTACATGTCTGCCTTATTGATGGCTTGTTATTCCACCACCATCCTCTTGCCCCTTAACAGTATGGGAATTCTGCTGGTGTACCATGAACCCCACTGCCCAGCAGCATCCCTGCGAGCTCTAGCAGCCCTGGTTTCAGAGTTGGTTTTACGGTCCCCAAAGCTTATTGTCTTGGGGAATTTAAATATCGATGCCGAGGCCAGGTTGCATAGTGCGGAGCTGGAGTTCATGGCTGCCATGGCAACTATGGGCCTGTCCCAGCTGGTGGTGGGCCCGATGCATGAGGGGGGCCATACTCTGGACCTGATGTTCTGCACCGACCTTGAGGCAGGTGGTCCGATGGTTGGGAGCATTGTTGGTTCACCTTTGTCAGGGGTGCAGGACCAATTAGAATGGTCTGCCCTCAGAGGTTGATGGTTCCAGGTTGTTCTGGGGGATTTACCCACAGACCTCAGCAACAATTCCATCAATGCCTGTGGTGAAACATCAGTAGGGGGCACTATACAGCTGAGCCACCCACCTCACTGTGTTTCTCCAAATCTCTTAGTAGGGGTTCCCATAGCTGGCAAATCCCCCAAAACACTTGATATTCCACTGCCACCGCCTGAATGTTTCCCAGCGGGCATTCACACCACTCAGGAAATGTGAACCCCCAAAAGGCATAAGCCTTACAGTTTCCCCAAAGCACTCCCCTTTCCTGGCACTCTGTTCCTGGGAGGGCGAGCAGGGCCACAGGGCGAGCAGCCGGGTCTTGGGTGCCGGGGTGTGGTGGACGGTGGGGAGGAGGCGGCCATAGGGGTAGTTCTGGGGCGTGGATGGTATGGTCCATGGGGGCGAGTGGCTCGTGCCTCAAGGGGACCAAGGTGCCTGAGGCAGGTGCAGGTGGCCACCCCCCCGCTGGGGGTGGGGGAGGAACCACGTCCAAGGTCCACGTGTGGGGGGTTGATGTTGTTGAATGTGAGGTCCATGGTCAACAAGGCCCCAATTGTCCAAGATGTAATCTTGGATGGGGCTGTGGATCTCACATGCATCATGGAGACCTGGCTGGACGAGTTCGCCGGTCCAACTTTGGCGGATCTTGTTCCGGCCGGGTATGCCGTGCAGCACCAGCCCCGCACAGGTGGCCGGGGTGGAGGTGTAGCAATTATTTTTAGAGAGGACTGGCCTGTTAGGAGATATCCAGTTCAGGAGATTGAAGGTATAGAGGTCCTTCACGTGGTGTTCGATTTGGCTGGGGGCAAGCTAGGAGTGCTGCTAGTATACCGGGCTCCTTCTTGTCCGGCTGCATCCCTGACCGCCCTAGCCGAGCTGGCCTCGGAGGTGGTGTTGGGCTCCTCTAGGACCTTGGTCCTGGGGAACTTCAACATCCACGCCGATGCCGGCCTTGTTGGGGCGGAGCGGGAATTCATGGCCGCCATGGCAACCATGGATTTGTCCCAGGGGGTTATCTGCCCGACCCACGTGGGGGGGCATACCCTCG
>QEPC01008951.1:5567570-5588185 GCA_003113815.1 Sphenodon punctatus
GGGGTGTCCCCCCTTCCACCCGCGCAGCCTGGACTCGGGGAGGGTTTGTTTTTTTTAACTTTTTTGGTGGGGCTTTAAGTTTTTACATTGCAGCCATTTTTAAATGGCTGCAATGTAAAAAAATCCGGTACCCGGAATCCGGTACCCGGACCGGATTTACTGGGTCGAATCCGATAATGCCGGTACGCCCGGTACCGGCATTATCGGATACCGGATTTACCGGTTTTCCCGCCCCTATAATTTACTCATATGGAGAAAAACCCAGAGGACTTTGTCATTTCTCTCTCTCTCTCTCTCTCTCTCTGCCTTAGAAGCTCGAGGTATCTGTGTGCTTCACAACCCCATTCTAACAACCAGGTAAGGAGCAAAGGAAGGAGTGCACAGCTTTGGAAGAAGAAGGACTAGAAGGAGCAGTGAAAAAGAGAATAGATTTTCACAAGGGGTTGATGTGGTTCTGCTGTGTCTTCTAATGCTGCAGTGATTGGAGCCTCTGGGGGCTTTCTTGCCAACTGCAGCTGGTGAAAATAAAAATAAAAATCAATAGCTCACTCCCTAAGAGCCTGATCCTGTTCCCCTTGATGTAAATAGTGGGGAAGTGCCATTGGCTTCAGTCAAAGCAGCACAGGCACAGAATGCAGCCTCAACGACTGTCTATAAGCTTTGAAAGCATGGCTAGCTCATCAGCTCAGCTGAGAAACATACAGGGTATCTTGGCCATAAGGCACTCAGCATTCTTGAAAGATGCTGAACATTCCTGATAGGTGCGGCATGCTCCCAGCCAGCTCACACTGAAGACAGGAGGAGTTGAGGGCACTTGGTACATGACAGAATCAGTGAAGTACAGAGTTCCCAGAGCCAGAAGGGACCTCAAGGGTTATCTAATCCAGCCCCCTGCACCACTGCAGGATCTGCCACACCCCAACTATCTGCACAGAGAAATCCCACCAAGAGCTACAAGTACAGATGGGGACCAACCAGAGCACACCCATGCCTGAAATAACAGAGAACAATTTTAGAAAAATAAAGATCCAGATGTCCTGAACCAGTGAGCCACACCCATGCTACAGGGGAAGACAAACAATCTCTCAGGCCCCACCAACCAGGTATCTGATATGCAATTATAGTACCCAAGTGTCAGAATTATTATTATTATTATTATTATTTTATTATTATAGTGCCAGCGATGTATTTCGCACTGTACAGTCAGTAGTTACAGACAGGTTCCTACCCCAAAGGGCTTGCAATCTAAGAGACAAGGAAGGGGGAGACGAGGGAGAGGTGAACATCGGGAGAGACAAGGATACATTCATGAGTGTGAGAAGATGCAGGTGCATGTGCTTAACTTAGTTACAGGGAAGAGATTCCGAGGGAGGGAGGGAGGAGGATGCAATTTCACTCATGATGAGCCAGGGAAAGCCTGACGGAAGAGGTAGGTTTTCAGGAGGAATTTGAAAGTTGGGAGGGAGGGAGCAGAATGAATGTATCCAGGAAGGGAGTTCCAGGCATGGAGGGCAGCAAGAGAGAAGTGGCAAAGATGTTTAGAGGAGCAGGAGAGTTGCAAGCAGGCACGGGTGGGGGCAGAGGAGGAGCTAAGCTCCCAGGCAGGAGTGTGGCAGGATACAAGAGCAGAGCGATATGGGGGAGCAAGGCCATGAAGAGCCTCGAAGGTGAAGACTAGGAGCTTGTGCTGAATGCATTCCCGTAGAGGGAGCCAGTGCATGGCAGAGAGGAGGAGCTGAATGTGGTCGAAGTGACAGGTGGATGACTTTCAGAGCAGGGGAGACCAGTAAGGAGGAAGTTACAGTAGTCAAGGCAAGAGTTGACTAGAGCATGGACTATGGTTTTTGCAGCAGCAACAGTCATGCAGGGCTGGAATTTAACAATATTATACAGGGCAAAGCAGTAGGATTTAGCAACAGCCTGGATCTGAGAGAGCAATCAAAAATGAATCCCAGGCTATGCACCTGAGGGACAGGCTGGATGGCGACACTGTCAATTGAAACTGAGAGGGAAGTAGGAGGGGAACATTTGTGGGGGAAGATGAGGAGCTCAGTCTTGGTCATATTAAGCTTGAGCTGGCAGTGAGACATCCAAGCAGAGATGTCAGAGAGAGAGTCAGTGATACGAGACTGAATGGAGGGGGAGTGCACAGGAGTAGAGGGACAGAGTTGTGTGTCATCAGCATACAGGTGGTGTGCCCCAACAGTCCCATCTCCAGACAACTTTGATGTTTCTGGAAGAAAGGAAAAAGAAAAACAACAACAACAAAGTAACAGAAGTACAAATTGAGGGAAAGATGGCTCGACACCATTTTGCCCCCACAGCCCTACTTCCTGGCCCCACTCCCTTTTTAGAAAGCAAACTTAACAAAATTAAAACAGTTTCACACATATAACAGCCCGTCACATAACCCAATTTTTAATCCCTAACCTTCAGGTTTCCTCCCCCCCCCCGCCCCAAAAGCTCTTTCACTTGAGCTACAGAAAGAGCTTGCTGTTCCTTTTAATTCAGCCACTAGTTTAGAGTGGGATTTTGTATATATTTATTTATATTTATTTATTTATTATAAATATTTATTCGCCGCCTCCTCATGCCAATGGCATCTCGGGGCGACATACAACAAATAAAACAACAATAACATTTTAAAAATCATCAAAAAAATAAAAAAACATTTAACTATACTGCCCACTAGTTAAACAGATGTTTTTTCGGGTACTGAAATAGCATTAAGAGCACAGCTGGAAGATCACAAGACTAGAGGGCAACCAAGCAAGGAGTCTTGAGATCTATTCTTCTCTATGCTCTTGAGTGAAAACAGACATGATGCTAACTCCACTTTAACACTGTTTTAACATTTTTTACACATGTTGCAGGGTTGTATTGGTGCCCTATGCAGCCCTGGAACATGTATAAGAAATGTTAAAGCAGAGTTAAAGTGTAGTTAGCATTATGTCTGTTTTCAGCCCTTGTCTCCCCTTTCTGGCTGCTTGCCTACCACATGCCGATTTTTGTGAGATTCTATCCCATGTGAAATTAGCAATAACGTAAGATTCCTGCTGCACTGTATGCCCAGGTTATCCCCCCCCCCCATGAAGTCATGTGACCTTAAAAGGATCCATGCACATGTTGTAATTTTCACATTAGTTAAATTCACCCCATGCACATGTTCCAGTCTTGTGTAATATAGAACTCACGTTAATGTCAGAGTTGGATTTCTCTACCCCAACACCCGTGATGAAAATCATGGAACTTTCCATGCTAAATGAGAAAAGATGCGTGTACACGTTATGCAATTTCCCGTAAGAAAGAAAATACTGTGAAATTTGTGTGACGTGGGCAAGCAGTCTCTGTTAGCTTATTTAGAACATGAGGGAACAGCTCCAAGTTCCTTCTCTTCCACCGCAGGTGTTGGTTGGAATGGCAAAGGGTGAGGTCCATAGAAGGCACAATCAGTGAAAGTAGATGCAAACTCATACCTGCTTGTGTCCCTACTTGGGGAGCATCTTCCAAGACTACAGGAGCTCTATGGCTAGAGCATGGTCTCTCCCTCCCTCTCACCAAAGTGCTGCGCAGGGCTAGCACAGCTGCTGAATCAGAGGCTTTTTTACATGGATGCTAAATCCAAAATAACATCTCTCAACCCGGGTTTAAATGGCCATGTAAAAACCTAATCCTAGTTTAAAATATCTGGGTTAAGGATTTTTTTAACTGGGCTCAAATAAACTTGGGTTCATGTCCATGTAAACTGTAAATCCAAATTGAGCATAGAGATTAGTAAATAGAGCAAACATCCTCTCTACCCAGGAACATCTCTATAGTTGTCAGCGCTTTCTGGGCCTTTGCCCAGGAAATCAGCTATTTGATTTCTCTTCCCCCAAATCTGGTGCATAGATTAGATGTATGATCATTCAAAGACATCTTTAGGGGGAACAAAAATTATAGCAGAAGAAGACGATGGAATTCAGGAGCTCAGCACCATGAGATTTTTCTGTCATCTGTGTTAGTCTAAACCCGTTTTAACCATGTACACTGACTTACGATCATTCCAAGTTGTAAATATCCGTGTAAATAGGAACCCAGGATTAAGAATCCGGGATTTTAAAAATGTGTTAGTGTCCGTGTAAAAACAGCCTAAGAACGGAACTGTCCTGTTCTCCAGATTCAGGGAGCGATGTGTCCACTCTGCCTCACCACTACTGGATAAGTTTGAGCTGATTGAAATTGAATCCCAACAAGATGGAGATGATGCTCATTGGTGGGTCTAGGGTTCTGGATGAGGGGCTGTTGCCTAGTATCGACAGGGTTTGCCCCATGTTGGCATCTCAGGTTAGGAGCCTGGGAGTGCTCCTGGATCCACAGCTGCGTTTGGATCTTCAGGTGTCAGCTGTCTTTAGAAGTGCATTCTGCCAATTGCATCTGGTGAGGAGGCTCCGCCCCTATATCTCGTACTCCAGCCTGGTGGCCACTGTCATCCATGCATCTGTCACCTCGAGGCTAGACTATTGTAATGTGCTCTGTGTGGGGCTGCCCATGGTGACGGTGCAGAAGTTGCAGCTAGTGCAGAATGCCACGGCCCGTCTACTCACCAGGACGGGTCACCGAGAGCACATTATGCCGGTGCTCCGGGCACTGCACTGGCTGCCTATAGTCTTCCAGGCCTGATTCAAGGTGCTGATGTTGACCTATAAAGTCCTAAATTTTCCGAGTTGTAAATATCCGTGTAAATAGGAACCCAGGATTAAGAATCCGGGATTTTAAAAATGTGTTTTTAGACCCATGCACAGTTGTGCCTAGACTCTCCCATGGCAAGTTTCTTAATGAGGCAGGGGTTCTGTGGAACAATTGATTTTGTCATTTGATTAAATATGGGATCACAATTCTTTAATAAACTTTGTGGGCAAAGGTCATCCCATTTATTTTATTTTTTTAAAGGAAGTGTCTAACATACCTGGGGCATTGGTGGAATAATATGGTTTAGCTCAGTTCATGGGTGGGGAACCTTTTCCCTTCCAGGGGCCATTTTGAAAATTAGTACAAGCTCTGTGATTTGGCCTATGGCTGTAAATAAAATTCACTCATTCATACAAGCTCTGAGGGCCATAGAGAAGGTGGAGTGGGCGTATTTAAGGGGAGCATTTAAGAAGAGGAGGGTCTATCTGTGCCATTGATCTGTCCTATATCCTCGTGTGCATGCCTCCGTCTTTTCCTTCCCTTCTCTTGAGCGCAGACTTTCAGTGCTTGGGGATAGGAAATGGCTCCAGGGCCCAGATCTAGGAGGTGGAAAGAGGCCAAATAAAAACTAACTGCTGGCCAGATTTGACCCTTGGGCCTGAGGTTCCCCACCCCTTGTTCAGTTGGTGTATTTTATTTACAGAGCTTTTGCTTGTAGTTGACCTCTTTGTTTCCCCTGTAGAGTCAGTTAATCTGTTTCCCCTCTAAGCACAAATCTTTCCAACAAAAACAGGTGAAAAAACAAAAAAATTGAAAAATAGGGAAGTGTGATTCTCAAACTGGCAGGGAACTCACGGGTAGGTGTAGCACCTTCAGTTTGTGACCTTTAGTTTAATTGAAGGTGTTTTTCAAGCTGAAGGTGTCACTTCCAACTTGGAATTGAAAATACCTTTCTAATGTTTGGGGTTTTTGAACTTCAAAGCTATTACACATGTTTAACAATGGGTGGAAACAGACATGCACATAACTCAGCTTTAACATCACTTTAATATCTCTAACATTTCTTATGCATGTTGCAGGGCAGTATTGGTGCCATATGCAGCCCTGCGACATGCATAAGAAATTATAAGGCGGTGGTAAGGTGCATGTCTGTTTTCCCCCAATGTTGACATATTATTATTATTATTATTATTATTATTTATTTTATTTTATTAACTTTTATATAGCACCAGCGATTTACCTGGTGCTTTACAGAGAATAAGATAGATATGGTCCGTGCCCGACAGCTGACAATCTAAAGACAGGGGGAGGGGAGACAGGGAAGGGGGAACAGAGGGAGAGACAAGGGATGCGACATTCATGAGGATGCGAGAGCTCAGGTACAAGTTCTTGGCTTGATTACAGTAAATTGGGAGTTTACAGATAACAGGTAGGGGATAATCCTGGGTGGGGATGATTAGCAGGAGTTAGGAAGGGCGGAGCAGAAGAGGTGGGTTTTGAAGAGGGACTTGAAGGTGTGGAGGGTGGGAGCCAGGCAGACAAGGGCAGGGAGGGAATTCCAGGCATGTGGGGCAACGAAGGAGAAGAGACGAAGGCGGTTGGGGGAGCAGGGGAGGGTGAGGGAGGGGATGGAAGAGGAGCGGAGTGCTTGAGCAGGGGTTTGGAGGGAGATCAGGGCAGAGAGGTAGGGCGGAGCAAGGTTGTGAAAGGCTTTGAAGGTGACGACGAGGAGCTTGTGCAGAATACGCTCAGGAAGAGGGAGCCAGTGGAGAGGAGAAGCTGCACGTGGTCAAAGCGACAGGCTAAGTGGATGATCCTGACAGCAGAGTTTTGAACAGAGATGAGGGAAGAAAGGTGAGAACGGGGAAGGCCAGCGAGGAGGAGGTTACAATTAGGGATGGGCGAACAGAACGCTGTTCGGACGTTCGGTTTGAAACTCGGGTTCGGCTGTTCGGTTCGGCAGAGTTCAGTTCTGCCAAACTCGGCCGAACATTAAAAAAAGTGCTATCAGTACTGAAACTGAAATTTTTTTGGTATTGGTATTATTTGGCCCTGAAATCACCCCTGGTGCCCACCCCTGGTGCCAGGAAGTCTGCTCCTCAGCTGTCTCCCCCTTCCAGTCACGTTTTTCCCACCCAAAGTCATGTTTTTCCCACCCCCAAACTCATTTGAACTCATTTGAACTTTTCCGAACTGTTCGGAAGTTCAAGCATTCAGTTCGGAAGTTCGGTTCAGTTGTCCGAACAGGCCGAGTTCAGGCTGAACTCCGAACTTCTGAACCGTGTTCGCACATCCCTAGTTACAATAGTCAAGGAGTGGGATGACTAGGGCGTGGATGAGAGTTTGGGCAGAGGAGACAGATAGAAAAGGGCGGATCTTAGCAATGTTGTGGGGGGAGAAGCAGCAGGGTTTGGCCACAGAGGGTAATTTCAGATGTTATAATACCATGGTCAAGCCCCCGTGGTGGCCGCTTCCGTGGTGGCCCTCCGGGCAGCCGGAGCTCTGAGAGTGTGGTCAAAGGGATTCCTGCCGGGGGTGAACTCCTGGCGGGAATCTCTTTGGGGCCCAACAGACGTTACGGTACTGCAGCCACCATGGTGGGGTTCACCGTAGTTGACCGTGGCATCATAATGTCTGTTACTGCCCCACAGCCCAGAATCGGCGAACGGTAACATCTGTTACCGCTGCCAATTCCAGGCCGTGACCCAGACCCTGGGACATATCCGGATCAGCGGCCAGATTGGCTGCTGCGCCCGCCCGTCTCCTGGAGGGTGGGTGGCCAGGGGAGCATTGGGGGGGAGCCTGTGTAGTCGCACGTTGCACCGCGCGGCCCCGACCCCCCTCCGGAATAAGTCGGCACGTCTGTAGACTGGCTGATCTGATTCCAGAGGGGGATGTTTTGGTGATTCTGTGCCATGGCCCAAGGGAGGTCCGGCACGTTTGAAATCACCTGGAGTCAATGTAGGTTTTGAAGGTAAGGTGGCATGCCTTAACAATGGCTTGGGAATTGCCTCTTTGACCCTTTTCTCACGGGTGCGTGTGTGTGTGTGTGTGTCTGTGTGCATGGCACGGTGGATGAAGATGGTTGTGGGGCTGTTCCCGTGAGCGCAGACCCACCTCCACCCATCTCCATGCATGGAGTAACTGCTGTTGTCACCAGTTGCTCCATGCGTGGGTGATGGTGGGTGGAGATGGGTGTAGCGTGGGAGCATGCACGCACCCCCACCCACCACCCGCAGCATTCCCATGGATGCCCACCCATCTCCCTCGCACCCGCGATAGTGTTCCAATGGATTTCCCCATTCACCCACCCGTGGGTGCGGGGGGTGGGGTGGCACCCGTGTGAAAATGACCTTTAATGTATTTGTATAGTTTTGTCAAGGGAAAGCACTGCTACTTTCCCAACTTTGGATTTGTTCACACATTCTTCACACCTGTAGCAAAGGCAGGGAGTGGCACATCTGAGATATCCTGTAACATTCCTGTGTAGGGCTAGAGCAAGGAAGAGTTGCTAGAGAGAAGTACACAGCACTTCAGCAAGCTGCAGCTGATGAATTTTTCCTTAGGGCTTGTCAACAGCAAGAGCATCTACTAGGTGGATGTGCTGCACCAGCGTAAATAAAAAGTAACTTTTACCTGTGCAGTTTGTCCTGGTTAAGAACTGGGGATAAGCAGCACCAGTGTTAATTGTTTTTTTCCATCTCTGCAATGCATTGACATGAAGGGTTTTTATTTATGCAGCTACACCACAAACCTATGTGAGAAGTAATAACTCAGGAGATGATCAGGGAGGGCATAGCCATAACTAGCCTATGGCCAACATGGCGGTGGTCACCGGTGCATTTACATGAGGGGTGTCAACCAACCATGCCCCCGGGCAGCTGAATAATCAGCTGTGTGTTTGTGTCACCTCAGCTGCCTGCCCCAAACTCCCTTATTATTATTATAAACATTTGTATTTGTATTTGTATAGCGCCGGCCATGTACCTGGCGCTTTACAGAACATAGAAATAGACGCGGTCCCTGCCTATGGCTTACAATCTAAAAGACGAGGGGGAGACAGGGAGAGGGGACAGTGGGAGAGACACGGGAGAAAACAAACAAACATTCAGGTGGCTGCGAAGTCTCAGGTGCACGTGCTTGGCTTGGTTACAATCAGGTTAGTTGCAGCAGTCTGCAGAGGAGGGCAGACAGAAGTATTTGGGGAACGACTAGCGGACATTGGGAAAGGCGGTGAGGAAGAAGTGGAAAGGGACCAGATGTGGCCTGTTGCTTGGGGTTTCCCCACTCCTGCTTTGAAGCATCCTTTAATTGTTGCTGGTCTCACTATTAGAACAAAAAGAAAAATGCCTGGGGGGCAGGTTTAATGTTTAGCATCCATAATAGTTGACTGTTGCTTGTTGAGAGTTGTCTTGGTTAAAAAAGCATTTCAGAGCTTGCTATTGTCCTGGTGGGAGGGAAAGCTTCTAAGAGAATTGGTAATTGGTTGCCTTCTTGATCTGCTTAATGCTTAATCAGTACTAATGGGGGTGCGGGGCCTTTCCGGGGGGGGGGGCAGAGTCCCCCCCCCCTTTAGTACTGGCTAAGCACTCCTGCTTAGCGCTGGCTGGCAGAAGCAGCAGTGAAGGGAGTCTGGGGCAGGTAGCCATGGCACAACAGACACACAGCTGATGATTCAGATTCCCTGGGCATGGTTGGTTGGTTGGCGCCCCTCATGTAAATACACCTGTGGTCACCGCCACATTAGCCATAGATAGACTAGTTATGGCTTTGGGAGTGGGAGGGTTGTTTCCAAATTTCACAGGATCTTTGGCATACCACCCAAATTCTCTCAGGGCTTGTCAGCAGTTTGCTTTTGTACTAAACTGGCACAACATCATCAACCTTGAGTGAACACCCACAGCAATTTTGTCTGTTGGTTTTGTGGCCATAGTACTAGTGCTGAAACTCGGTATTTTATTTTTTTCAGACTATACCAAGGAGCACGGTACTCAGTTGGGTAACACCATGTTCCGAAGTTCTGAGGATCTAGTTCAGTACTTGGAAAGCTCGGTTTCCTTGGTCGAGTATTTTTTTCTCTGTGCTGCGTGCAGCTGTGCCTTTGACAGTCTGGCCAAGTGTCGGGATGTCTGGGACCCCTGATGTGACTGGAGTGAGAGTGACCCACCCTGACCTTACCTTCTCTGAGCTAAGAAACTAAACTTAGTGCCATATTTGGTCGGCTTGGGGGTTAATGGGAGGGGACAGGTGTGGGATGGAGAAGCACAGGACAGTTTTTGATTGGCTGGCAGGGGAAAAATAAAAGTGACCATTTGGTCTCTTTGGTGACTTTGGCTGTGTGTGCTACACTGCTCTCTATGTAAGTATTTCGGCTTGGAGTTGGACTCTTCATTTACACGCACAAAAGTTTAAAGGGGGGCCATAGGGGCAATGCTGGGGGTGCTTTTTTATATATATTTTAAAGTGGGTGCTTGAGCAAGGGGCAATGCTGTGAGTTTGGCACTTTTTGAAGTAGGGGGGTTACATGCATCCAAGCTGTGCCCAGCTGGGGCATGGGGGAATACTTTCTGGGGTTAATTATGGTGTGTTTTGGGGAGGGGGCTTGCCTTGCAGAGGGGCATGGAGCAAGGAAGGCATATTTTTGGGAGGAGGTTGCATCTGGTTTTCTTTTGTGGATCTGCCTGCTGGCAGGGCAGGGTCTATGTGCTTTGGGCCACCCACCAGAGTTTGCATAGGGGCATGCATGGTGCCAGGGGGGACAAACCTGCTGGTTATTAATTATATTATGTATTTTTGTGGGGGGCTTGGGCGCTGAGTGTTTCTGAGTTTTCGTGATTCTGAGTTCCACGATTCAAAATTCGGAGGTTTTCCGAGTTCCAATTTTTGAGTCCTTGGCACTTGGAACCTCAAAAATATTTGCAAGGTTTTTAAAAATATATTCGGTGCAGTCCTACATAAGACTGGTATAGGCACAGTGGCTATGATGTTAATCCCAGATCAACCCCTGCAGTCTCCTGGGAGCAACCTCCTTGAGGTCCCCCAGGTGTCGTGGGTGGCGATCATGGGGTGATTTCAGATGTTACGGGTCTCCCTCTTACCACAGTCAATCCCCTGTGGTGGAGGAGAGGCCCGTAACGTCTAAAGGATTCCCACCAGATGCTCATCCCAGTGAACCTCCGGCGGGAATCAAATTAACCACAATTCTGGAGGTTAGGCCGGCCTCACCTCTGGAATCGTGGTTAGGGCAACCACGATCTGGGATCGGTGGAAAGTAACGTCTGTTACCTTCCATCGGCCCGGATCGTGGCCCAGACCACGATGCAGGATTGGGCAAAGCGCCCGTCTCCTGGAGGGCGGGCGGCCGGGGGAGCGTGGGGGGGGGGGGGGGGCNGAGCGTGGGGGGGGGGGGCGGGGCTGTGTGGCCGCACATCGTGCCGTGCAGCCCCCTCCCCGATTCCCCTCCGGAATCAGGCCGGCACGTCTAAAGGCCGGCCGGCCTAATTCCTGACTGGGATCCGAAACGGATCATGGACCGTGGCTAGATAGAGGCCCGTCACGTCTGAAATCACCCATGGAGAGGGTGTTCTTGGTGACTGCCCCAAGGCTGTGGAACTCCCTCCTGGTAGGGGTCTAGCTGCCCCCGGATCTTCCCTCCTTTTGTTGACAGTGCAAGATCTGGCTATTCTATCAGGCTTTTGGCGGGGAGACGGGTAGTGGGAGGGGGGTTGGGTTAGGTGGGCTGTTTTTAGCTCCAGTAAGTTTTAATGATGTATTGTTTTTATGGATTTTTATATTCATATGTTCATATTTACATATATTTATATGTTTTTATTCTATGCTAGCTGCCCTGAGCTGTCTGAGGCAGAATGGATGCAGGGTACTAAGTATAATAAATAAAATTAAATAATCCATGATGGTAGCTGGGAGACCTGGTGCATTGCTTAGATTACACATACACTAAATCAGCAAAACTTGTACTGTTTTTAACTTTTGTCCCTTGTAGAAGCAGTATAATGGAGAGGTTTGCTGGGATAACATAAAATTGTGAGCTGAGCACATACAATTATACACACAATTATACAAGAGCCAAATACAAAACCACCCTCAAATTCCTGGCAGAAGCTGGGATCTTTAAAAGTTGCTAGTGAAGAATTCTACAGTCAAAGCCTCTGCCCTCTTCAGACTACTACTGTGTGCACTAGAGTCTCATCAAGTGCTTTTTGAATAAAACAATTGTGAAGTTTCTAGGCCGCACCATTTTTGAGAAATAATGTGACAAAAACCTTGAGAGGTATTTTCAATAATTAACACCTATTTTTCCCCCCTAACACCCTTATCTCAAAAACAGCTTGTCCTACTCATCTCAACATTTCCATAAAAACACTCTTCTAGCCAGAGACCACACATGGAAAATTTAGCAACTGTTATTAACATATCAGCAGCATCACACTCAACATATATGGCATGATATTCCCTTCGGTCACACCAGTGTAAATCAGGAGTAACGCCATTGAAGTCGATCAAATTATATCTGAGTAAAGCCAGTACAAATGAATGGAGGATCTGGCCCATCGGGCAGAAGGAGCTTTTTCAGTTTTACCATATATGCTAATACTCTTTACTACTTGTACTTTAAAGTTCTTTCAAACATAAACAAACTGTTCTCCCTAGATAGAGGATAAAGCTATGTAAGGGATGATGCCCACTTTCAAGACTTGTTCACATGAAATTATTACCCCAGGATAACCTGAGACTCTCCAATTCTGGGGCAGTCCTACAATCTATACAATGCATGAGCATTTCTAGAGAAAAATTCCCTGCTTTTGACCCTGCTGGGCATTTTACAGCGCAGTAACCCTGATGGTGCCGTGTTTACACTGCGTTTACACACAGTTACCCCTAGAGGGGTAACTGTAGGGTAGAGCTACCATGAGACTTTTCCCACCTGGCTTCCATAAAGATCTCCTTCGGTGTGGCTGCCTATGGTGGATAGCACCAAAGCCTCTGGCCATTTGGTGGTTGTTCGTGAATGTAAGGCTGGAGCTGGGGAGGAGGGTAGATTTTGGATGGGTTACTTTGTATTTATTATTATTACTATTTTATTTTATTATAAGCATTTATATAGCGCCAGCTATGTATGTACCTGGCGCTTTACAAAGAATAAGATAGACACGGTCCCTGCCCGAGAGCTTACAATCTAAAGATAGGGGGAGGGGAGACAGGGAAGGGGGAACAGAGGGAGAGACAAGGGATGCAACATTCATGAGGATGCGAGAACTCAGGTACACGTTCGTGGCTTGGTTTCAGCAAATTAGGAGTTTGCAGATAACAGGTGAGGGATAATCCTGGGTGGGGATGATTAGCAGGAGTTAGGAAGGGCGGAGTGGAAGAGGTGGGTTTTGAGGAGGGACTTGAAGGTGTGGAGGGTGGGGGCCAGGCGGACGGGGGCCGGGAGGCGATTTTTAAAATAGATTGTAATAATATTTTTTTTCTGACAACTGTATTGTTTTTTGTTCTCTTGTAAGCCGCCCTGAGACTAAAGGGGATAGGATGAGGTATAAATATGAAATTAAAAAAACTAGATGCCCAGTCCACTGTGAATTATCGCAGGGTAATTCTAGTGTTTCAGATTAATATGGTCTTGGGGTGCAGCATATATGGGGTCCATATACAGAGTCCCATTAAGATGAATTTTGTGGGATCTCTATAAAAGTTTGACATCAGAAATTCAGCTTATGTAGGTGGAGCAGTGTAAAGCCATTTTTACACGGACGCCCCCTCCCCCCCGCTCAGTGTTCGGGCAGGTGTTGGGGGGGGGCGTCCTTGTAAATGGGCGGTGGTGGGTGGGAGGATGGGTGTGCACCGGGT
Source organism: Sphenodon punctatus (assembly GCA_003113815.1). Lineage (NCBI taxonomy): Eukaryota > Metazoa > Chordata > Lepidosauria > Sphenodontia > Sphenodontidae > Sphenodon > Sphenodon punctatus. Next base: position 5,581,110 of record QEPC01008951.1, read on the forward strand.
GTGCGCCCGTGCAAACACCATGGACGGTGGGTGTTTGTGTGCGTGCACTCCCAATGCACACCCACCTGCACCCATCGCCCACCCATCTCCACCCATGGGGCCCTCTGGAAAACCAGAGCAGGCCTCATGGGTGGAGGTAGGTGGAGGTGTGTGTGTGTCCAAGTAACTGGACTCACACACACCTCCACCCACCGCGGCCAAACACCCATCCACCCACCCACCTCCGTCCGTGTAAAAATGACCTAAGTTTTATAACAGCACTACAATGGGTGCTTTCAGACAGATGTGGGGCTGACCACCCCGGGCCTGCTCCAGGGATGCCCCCTCATGTTGGTTTGCATGCAGCCTTGCTTGGGCCCAATTTAAAAGGACCCGGTGACAGCTGTGGCCCACGATCTGCCCACGCAGTCCTCCCCCACACCACAGAGTTGTGGGCGGATCACCTGATGCTCTGGGCTGTCACCTACAACTCCATGGTGTTGCCCGGGGCAACTCTGAGCTGAGAGCAGAGCTGCAGTGGCTGTTCGACAAGCAGATGGACCACAGCTAAGCCTCGGGCTGGTGCACTGGACTTGGCTGGCCCGATTCACCGAAGGTGCTCTGGGATGTTCCAGAGTGCTGCCAGCAGGGCTGCCTGCTCCGTCTCTGTTCCACCTGCCCATCTGGTGGCCCATCTTTAGATGGACAGGCCACCCAGGAGTGCAGCGGAGCAGAGGTAGGGCTGCTTTCCATCTAAAAACACTAATTATCTTCATAGCTAACAATATTAGTACCTTTAAGTGAATTAATGAATACTGGAGCACATCCCCCCAAGCTTACAAAGCAGAAGCACTCCTGTTTGTGTTGCTCACCTTAACAGCAGGAAACAGAAGTGTGACACCTGCTTGCACTGCACGCCCCACTCCAGGCTCCGAGCTTGCATTGCAATGTCCCTGTTCCCTACCCCTCACCTGAGCAGCAGAACTTGCAATGCGTGTAAGCTGCTGCATATTTTAGCCACACACTGCCAAGAAATGATAAATCACTCGCTCACAGTAGGTTAGCACCCTCCCACACCCTCCCCTCAAGACACGGACTCATAGTCTCACCCACCAAGGCAGAAGCTGTGCTTGGAACTGTGCGGGTGACCAGATGCGAATTAGATTAATGCCTGTCCTGGCTAGTGAAATCTAACCGGGAGACATTGGTGCCGTTGTTGGCTGGGGTTGTCAATGCCTCCCTTCGGGACAGTAGGGTACCTGATGGCTTCAAAACTATGGTCATCTGTCCCCTGCTTGAGATACCATTTCTTGATGTTGACTCCCTGGCCAGCCTACTGTTCTGTCTCTAAGCGTCCCCTTTTAGGGAAGGTTATTGAATGAGTGGTTGTCTCACACCTCCAGGCGCATCTTGATGCTATTGGATTCCTGGACCCATGTCAATCAGATTTTCTTAGTGGGCCTGGCACCAAGTCTGGGCTTGTGGCCTTGCTTGATGATCTCTGCTTGGAAATAGACAGGGGACCTTGTATTATTATTATTATTATTATTATTAACAAACATTTATATAGCGCCAGCAGTGTACCTGGCACTTTACAAAGTAATAAAATAGACAGGGTCCCTGCCCCTAGGGCTTACAATCTGAGAGACAGGAGCTGGGGGAGAGACTTAGGAAGGGGAACAGAGGGAGAGACAAGGGGTCTAACATTCATGAAGATGCGAGGTCTCAAGTGCACGTACTTGGCTTGGTTACGATGAGAATGACAGCAGGCAGGTCCATGTTGCAAGGATAAGGGTAAACCGATCGTAGGTATAGGAATAGTGGCTCAGCAGGATAAAGAGTCAGACAGAGCAGAGCGAAAGAGGTGAGTTTTAAGGAGAGATTTGAAGGTATGAAGGGAGGGGGCAAGGCGGATGTGGACAGGGAGGGAGTTCCAGGCATGGGGGGCAGCAAGTGAGAAGGGACGAAGGCGCTTAGGGGAGCAGGGAAGGCGTGGAAGGGTGAGAGAAGGGACAGAGGAGGAGCGAAGTGCACGGGCTGGAGTATGGAGGGCGATAAGTGCAGAGAGGTAGGGGGGAGCAAGGTTGTGAAGAGCTTTATAGGTGAAGACTAGGAGCTTGTGCAGGATTCGTTCAGGAAGGGGAAGCCAGTGAAGCGAAGAGAGGAGGGGCTGCACATGGTCGAAGCGACTGGCGAGGTAGATGACCCTGGCAGCAGAGTTTTGGACAGAGATGAGGGGAGAAAGGTGAGACCGGGGAAGGCCAGTGAGAAGGAGGTTACAGTAATCGAGGCGAGAGATGACCAGAGCATGAACAAGAGTTTTGGCAGACGAGACAGAGAGAAAAGGGCGAATCTTAGCAATGTTATGGAGGGAGAAGCGACAGGATTTAGCAACAGAGTCAATGTAGGGTTTAAAAGAAAGGGCTGAGTCAAAGATGAAGCCTAGGCTACGGGCTTGGGGGACAGGCAGGATGGTGACTCCATCAATAGTTATTGACAGTGAGGAAGGAGAGGAAGGATGAGGGGGGAAGATAAGGAGTTCAGTTTTAGCCATGTTGAGTTTGAGTTGACGTTGAGACATCCAGGTAGAGATGTCAGAGAGACAGTTGATGAGACGAGCTTGAACAGAGGGAGAGAGAGAGGGAGTAGAGAGATAGAGTTGAGTGTCATCAGCATAGAGGTGGTATTGGAAGCCATGGGAGGCAATGAGTTTGCCTAAGGATGAGGTATAGATCGAGAAGAGGAGAGGGCCAAGAACAGAGCCTTGAGGAACACCAACTGAGAGGGGGAAGGAGGAGGAGGCGGAGTTGGAGAGAGACACATTAAAGGAGCGGTCAGAGAGGTAGGAGGAGAACCAGTTATGGACAGAGCCACAAAAGCCAAGGGAGTGAAGGGAATCCAGCAAGAGTGAGTGGTCAACAGTATCGAAGGCAGCAGAGAGATCAAGGAGGACAAGAATGGAATAGAGACGTTTAGATTTAGCCACCAGAAGATCGTTGGTGATCTTAGCGAGAGCAGTTTCAGTAGAATGAAGGGGGCGGAAGCCAGATTGGAGGGGGTCAAGGGAGGAGTTGGAGGATAGGAAGTCAAGGCAGCGGGAGTAGACAACACGTTCAAGCAGCTTGGAAGCAAAAGGAAGGAGTGAGACAGGACGATAACTAGAAGGGTCAGAGGGGTCAAGAGTGGACTTTTTGAGAAAGTCCTTGTACCTGGGTAAATTTGACCTTGTACCTGGGTAATTTTGCTAGATCTTTCAGCAGCCTTTGATACAGCTAACCATGGGGTGTTGTTGACACAGCTGAGGGAATTGGCAGGGTGTGCAGGGCCACTCTTGAGTGGTTCCATTCATTCCTAGTTGGGAGAACCCAGAGAGTGCTGATGGGTGGTGGCTTGTCATCCCCCTGGGAGCTCCCATGTTGGGTGGATGCTACAGGGTTCCATCTTGTCCCCATTCCTGTTCAATGTGTATCTGAGGCCTCTGGGCAAGATCATTAGGAGATTTGGAGTGAAATGCCATCAGTATGCTGACGACACCCAACTTTATCTCTCCTTTTCGTCTGACCCAGGTCCTGCAGTCTCGGTGCTTCCCCAGTGCCTGGCTGCCATTGGGGACTGCCATTGTGACCTGGGAGGCATAGGGACCCCTGTTACTGATGGTGTCCAGCCGCCTTCCGTCGCTCACATTCTCAGCCCTGGAGTGCTCTTGGATCCATTGCTGCGCCTGGATGGCCAGGTTGTGGTGGTGGCCAGGAACGCTTTTCACCAACTTAATCTAGTGAGAAGGCTGTGACCTTTTCTTTCAGACTCAGATTTGGCCACTGTCAACCGTGCCTTCTTAGCCTATTGCAATGCGCTCTACGTGGGGCTGTCCTTGATAACTGTTTGGAAGCTGCAGTTGGTGCAGAATGTGGCAGCCTGGCTTCTGTCGGCGTGGGTCACTGGGTGCACATTACCCCAGTGCTCCAGAGTCTGCACTGGCTGCCACTAGCTTTCTGGGCACAATTCAAGGTGCTGGTTTTGACCTTTAAAGCCCTAAATGGCCTTGGCCCCAGGTATCTAAAAGACCGTCTCTTCCCTTATGGCCCATCATGGCCTCTGAGGTTGGCCAAGGGTACCATCTTATGAGTACTAACTGCTTGTGAGTTTTGCCTAGTGCAGGGTGTGCAGAGAGGCGTTCTCGGTGGCTGCTCCACAACTACGGAACTCCCTCCCCTTGGAGATCTGCCTAAGCCTGAGCCTGCTCACCTTTCGGAAGAGATGTGAGATCTTTTTTGTTTGGCCTGGCGTTTGGTGCACTGGGATAGAGTTGGGTGGGACTGGGTGTGGGGGTTGGGGAGAGGGATGGTGGGTGGGATTTAGGGGTTTAAAATGTTTTTATGTTTCTATGTTTTTATATTTTGTGAGCTGCCCTGAGCCTTTGTGGGAAGAGCTGGGTAAAAACTGAATAAAGAAATAACTAAATAAATTTGGTTCCATGGGGCTCTGCACCTACTCACCACCTGGTTCCCATGCATTACTCAGCAGTACTGCCTAAGGATTATCACACTGCCTTGTGGCTGAGGTAGGACATTTAACGGTCCCCTAGCATCCTAGGATCTCTAATAAGGTGTGAATGCTCATAAGAGTTCTGCAGACAGGGAGTGTGTGGTAACCGACCACAAACTCTGAGCGTTCACATGTTCAGCAATATCATGGGTGCAATAAGTAATGGTTTCCTTACATGGGGGCGGGGGGTAGTACCCCTTACCCTAATTGTATGAAGAAGTCCTGAGTGTTGTGTTTTTAAAAACTCAGCAATTCAGGTTCAGAAAATGTATGTGGCTTTAAACTCTCATCTATATGAAAAACTTGAAACAAACATTACAAGTGACATTGATTTCTGTACAAGATCACTGTGGGTTTTGCTGCGATTTTACAATGAAATAATTTCACATGGAGTAGAAAAAGAGACACAAATGTTAAAAGATCTAATTATAGGGGCAATTAGAATTTTAAAACATTTCCTTGCTTTCTCTGGTTGCTATTTGCAACACAGATCTCCTCAGCAGATCTGAACAGCCTGTAGGAAGGCACACTACTTGGCAGAGCTCCAAGAAATGATTTTGCTGCATAAGCCAGATTTGGTATAGAGTGAGGTGGGGGGAAAAAAACCCTACAAGGGACTGAGGCTTGTAATTTCTGCACACAGCCTTTGCAGGATTTCTCTTTCATCTAGTAAACACCTCTTAAGTAAGAAGACGCTGCTTCTCCCGCTGACATACCTCCCATAAGATTAAAAATAAAACCCATTGTCCTGCTCAACAGTCACTCATCGTTCTTTGCATTTGAATTCTTATCATCCAGTCACTGCACTTGCCATGTAATCCAGAGAGATTGTGTGGTGGTTGCCATGTTGATCCCAAGTGACGGAGATGAAGACAAGGGGGTTTAAATGATATCTTTTATTGGACCAACTGCGGATGGTGAAAATGAGCAAGCTTTTGGGCCACACAGGACTCTTCCTCAGGCTTGTAGCATAGCCAGTAGAAATATATAAACTAAGCAAATTTAGAGCAGGTATATAAGGAGGCAGGAATGGGTGGGAGCAGATAAAAAAAGGTAACTGGTGGGTGGTTTTGTTTGGTTTTTAGCTAGGAAAAAGAGAGATACCAGACATTTAAAAACAGAGCTATTAAGGATGTATATTATTAGTGTAGGAGAAAAGGAATAATGGGTAGTGGAGCACATAGATAGTCTAAAGCAACCATATGGGTTGGGGGTAAGGTAGGAAACAGCTTATTATATTATATTATTATAATAATAATTAATAATTAGTTATTATAATACGCATTTATATATTATTATTATTTTATTTTATTATTAGCATTGATATAGCACCAGCGATGTACCTGGCACTTTACAAAAAACAAGATAGACACGGTCCCTGCCCAAGAGCTTACAATCTAAAGCTTACCAGGTGATGTGAATTTACATATGAAAGGAACTGGGTTCACACACCACAGCAGTCACACAAGGGGCAATCTATCTACATCTGCCAAGAGTATGTCAGTCACAGAGATTTTCTGTCATGTCACTAAAGAAAGACCAAGTAAAAAAACATGTGTTTCATTCTTTTCTGCAGGATCACTACTGCCAACTGCAAATACTTGAAAACCTCAGCATTTATCCAAGAATCAGACATGAAGGGAATACAGTAGAAACCTCCTTACCCAGACCTCTCTACACCAGATCTTTCCTTATTCTGGATCTTTCTTGTGTTCACTCTAAAACAGGGCTTAATTTGTGGGGGCCTTGCTAGGGCTCAGCACTGACAATTAAATTCAAGGGGGGGCTGAGCCCAGGAAATGTTCCCAGTAGGACTGTGTCCCCCAAAATATGAAAGATCAGGAAAAAGCTGATATTGGCAGTTTTAGGTTGTTTTTTAAAACAAAAGTCAGACAAAAACTGGATAATTTGTTTGGCTTTCATTAATTACTTTCCTGCCCCATCCCCTGTGCTGGTGACCATATAGATTAAATCACAAGAATGACTGTTTCATATTCACCTGCAGAGAGGCAAGTTAGTTCAGTGGCTGGGGTGCTAGCTGAAAAATAGGGTTCAGTTTCCTGCTCTGATAACATCTGGGCCAGGGGGTGTGGCTTCTGGGGCAGGCTTGGGCTTTGGAAATGCATTTTTTTTACAAATCAAGCACTCCGAGTCCTCACAACTCTCAAGTACACTATTATGTTTGTTACTGTTATAGCAGACATTCCATTATCTGGACACCTCTCCAATCAGGACAAAAGACATGCTCACCAGGGTATCCAGATAAGGAGATACCTTAATCTTCCTGATCCGCTGCACAGATTCATTTAAATGCACAGGTGGCTGCTCCAGCACCCCCACCCCCGGTGTGGTCCTATTTTGCACATGGTAGGGGGTGCTATATAAAAATACAAATGTATTATTATTATTTTTATTATTTTATTAGACATGACAGAATAATAATAATAATAATTAGTAATAAATAATTAATAATTTTCCAGTCCACTCCCCTTCCCTCCTGTGATGGAGCAGGTGCTGGCCCTTTATTTCTTCTTCTTCTTCTTCTTCTTCTT
>QEPC01008951.1:5613051-5642888 GCA_003113815.1 Sphenodon punctatus
AAGGAACGACCCTGAGGGATGCCTCAGAATTCCAGTGCTCTTAGGAGCAACGCCTCCTCCCTGCACATCTCTCTAGCCAGGGCACTTCAACTTAGCGACAGTGTGGACTATTCCTGAGAGACCACCAAGAAAGAGATGCCTGAGGCTTGGATTCCAGCCGTTGTGTGTGTGTGTCTTTCTCTTCTGAAAGAGGGACTTTGCACTTTGGTAACTTGCCCACATCAGGGCTGGCAATTCTTCTGGCGGGGAATCTCCCGTCCTGGAAACTTACGCCGAGTTCCACACGTGGGCATGGCTCATCAGCCACATCCAGCAACTTTTTTTCTTCCAAATGTCAGGGCTGGATTTCAAGTCCTGATATTTGGAGGAAAAAAAGCTGCTGGATGCCCACATGCAGAGCTCGGCGTAAGTTTCCCAGCGGGGAGATTCCCAGCCGGGAGAATCGCCAACCCTGGTAACGTGGGCAAGTGGCCTTTGATCCCCTGAAAAATGGACAGTGAGGTTCAGCACTGCCTTTCCTAAGTATTTATTTCATTGGTCTTTTACCCCGCACCCTCCTGCTCACAGAGCAGCTCGAGGTGGCTGTTGGGACTGTGTTGGGAGCCTGGTATAGAGCAGACCAGCCCTGAAAGTGATACTTATACCACCCAAAATAGTGGAGTTGCATTCACAAATAGGAGTGAAGCCTAATGAATTACCTACCCCACGTTCTGTGGCATTATTTCAACAGGAATAAAGCCAAAAAGAGCCCTTTACAATTACGATCATTCAGTCTGGTCTCCTACATAACAGGCTATAGAATTTTCCTTAGAGGAGGTATTCTTGGCTCTGGCACACAGACAGAGGGAGCAGCATGGAAGAGGAATTTACAAACAGACAGAGCAGGTTGGTCACCATTGTCGGTCTACCATGCCAGCATGCATGACTTGCACAACCTGACTGCAGGGAAGTTGAGGCATTTATGCACTGCTTTGGGTGTGTGGAAATGGTTTTAATTTCTGGGGAGTGTGGAAGACAGGATCCTTGCAGTCTGTGTAGCAGAGGAGGGTGCTGGGTGTACTGGAGGGTCCTCAAACTATAAAAGCCCTCCCCCCCCCAACAACCAGAGTTGACTGCCTGTGACAACAAAATCTGGCCCCATGGCATCGAGTTTGCTCCTACTTCTTGCATAATCCCCAGTGCTGCAAAAATGATTCAAAACATTTCTCATCCCAGGAGACCAATTAGAAGAAGCACAAGAATTTAAACAACTGCTTATGCAATAGTCAAAAAGTTAATTTCTGACTTGGGATATGCAGACAAGACAAATGCTTCTGTTGCTGGTTTCCATGAATGCAGGCCTCAAGTGTAAGGGCCTGAGTGTGGGCAGTGATAGCGTTTGCAGGGCATGTTCTCACACTCCCTTGAACTAGACATGTCTGTGGCTCTCCAACTAGAGTGAGCACCGCACACAACACACAAACAAACTGGGCTTCCACACTAACATTGGGCTTGATCCTAGCAAAGTGCTGAGCCATCTGCTCCAATCCATCCAAGGAATTATTTGGCCCCTAGGAATACCAATCTGCATTTTCTCACAAACAGAAGTTCTGCTGGGGCCACCTTGAAATAATTGTGGAGCAGCCTCTGCAGCATTGGGGGCATTTCTACTCTGCAGTTACCCTTGAGTAAATATCGGGTGTGATTACTTATCCTGAGGTAACTGTCCCCTGCTTTGTTGTTACTAGCAATATGCCTTGTGCTGAACAGTCATGATTAGTGACAGGAGGCCCCTATCCTGAGGGGCTTACAATCTAGGATGGACAAGAGAAGGAAGAAGGGGGGAGGAAATGGGAAAATAGCAAGAGAGAGATGTTCATGAAGTTGAGAAGTCACAGGTGCATGGGCTTAGCTTAGTTACAGGGAAGAAGGGGAACCTGAGCAAAAGGATGGAAGGGGAAGCATCAGTGGGCAGTCTGTGGGGATGGGGGGCTAGGGAAAGCCTTACCAAGGAGGTAGGGTTTCAGGAGAGATTTGAGGTTGGGAGGAAGAGAGCAGAATGAATGCATTCAGGGAGAGAATTCCAGGCATAGGGGGCAATAAGGGAGAAGGGGCAAATATGCTTTGTGGAGCTGGGGATTCATGGGCAGGTGAGGGAGGGCAGTGGCAGAGAAGGAGGAAAGTTCCTGGGTGAGAACAGGGTTGCCATCTATGCAAATTTTAAAGAAACGCTTATAAAAAATACAAGTTGGCACCTAAAATCCCAATGCAGGCCATGCAACATGTATTTTTCATAAGTGTTCCTTAAAAATTTGCATAGGTGGCAACCCTAGGTGAGAATAAAGCAGAAAACAAGTGCAGAAAGATAGAGGGGCAAAGCCATTGAAAAGAGGGAGTTTGTGCTGAATGCATTCAGGCAGAGGGAGCCAGTGGAGAGAGGCTAAACAATAACATGATGAAACCAATGGGCAAGGTGGATGAGAGGGCCAGAGTACTCAGCACCCTGCTGGATTTAGACCCTTCTCCCGAATGCTGTTGGGGAGGCTTTGGATACAGAGGGCCAGATTTTGATCTCCCACTAGGTTTATATGAGTGTAAATCCATTACTCCCAATTTACACAGGTGTAAGAGGAGAATCAAGCCCACAGGATTCTTTAGCCTTTGCAACTATCATTGCTAAGGCAGAACCCCCTGTACAAACTTCACAAACATCCTTATAAGATTTGGAGGCCTTGGGACGGTTTCTTATGCCTTAACTACACAGTCCCCCACCCCCCAGATTAATTAAATCTCTTGGGAACAAGGTGACGTTTAACTTGGAAAAGGCACTCGGTCCCTAACTGTTTACATAGCAGGCTTAATAAGAATTAACTTACTTGCTATCAGTCTCATTTAGTCAACCCCTTGGCTTGTTAGCTCTTCCGAGCAGAATCATCCATGCCTCTCAGAGTGCTTAGCTCAATGAGGCACTGATCCTGACTGGGTGCTATGGTAACAGCAACGTTACATATTAGATTTACACTACCATTAGTTTAAAACGCTCACGGTTCTGCTCGCCGGGGGCCACAGCATGTCAGGGACCATGCCAAGGTTGGGACTCAAGCTGTGGGGTCAGACAGATAAGTGCAGGGTAGGCCTTGGGCATTTTGCTGCCCTATGAAGCGGGGAAGGGGTAGGAGATTGGGGTGTGTGTGTGTAAAAGGAGGTGGGGCGGGCATGGTCACCAGGGGAAGGGGCTCAGATTGCCAGTGCGTGGGTAAAAGGAGCCAGGGTTGCAGGGACTACCAAGGCAGGAGGCAGCTGCCAGCTGGGGTCACCACAGGGGGAGATGACTGGAGACCAAGGCCACCAGGAGGGCAGGCAGGGAACATGCAGGAGCTAGGAGGGAACTGAGGTCTGCTAAGGCCACTAGAGCGTTCTATAGGTGGGTGAGGCAGGGTCTTCTTAGCAACAGAGTGCTCTGCTTGGCCTGGGGCCCACGTTTCTGGCATATTCCCTGCTCGCTACAGTAAGGTCTGCCTCCTTGCTTCAGACCAATCACCCTCACCCAGTGACTCCGGTGGGCATGGCTCCTCCTGCTCTGGTAAGCTCTGCCCAGGGACAGCCTTAGATTTTGCAGGAGCAAAAATAAAATGCAGGCCCACCCCATTAACTCCCCCTTTTGTGCAGTGAGGGGGGCAGGCAGGGCTCTGGAGGAACTACCATTGGAACTGGGGCCCCACAGAAATAGCCCATCCTGGGGCTAGGACTGGCCTCGCCCCCTCCAACAATGGAGGGCCTGGGACATAGCCTCTCCTGGCCCTGGCTCTGCCTGTCCACTTCCCTGTCCCAGTGCCTCAGGCCCACCCTCTGCCTGGGCAACCGCCTTTGCCTCCACCTTCTCCCCATTGCCATGGTGCTGCTGGCCTCCCTGACTCCCACCTGCCCCTAGGTAGCAGATGCAAGACGGGCAGAGTTTTGCCTCCCCTTTTACATCTGCCTACCCCACCTAAACAGCAAGGCTGGCCCCTGGGCACATGGCCATAACCAAGAAGTCCTGGGGGAAAGCTGAGTATCATGGTCAGGAGCACTGTAGTCACGAGGCCAAGAAGGCACCCCAGCATCTCAGTTCTGGGGGAGAATTTAGATGGATTTTTGAGCCCTGCATTGTGTGATGAAAATCATGCTGGAAATGGGCTAGCCCTCCCCCACCCTCCCTGCACACGAGCGGAGCCTCCCGGGATAGCTCCTAACGCGATCTCCGATCCCGGAAGTTTCCCTGCCTCCCCAACCCCGCTTTCATCTGCAAGTGGCTGTAGTGCAGGGGTGGGGAACCTTTACTTCTCAGAGTCCACCTTGAAAATGAGTACGAGTTCTGAGGGCAGCATAGAAGTTGGGGGTTGGGGTGCTTAAGGGTTGTGCTTAGGAAGAGTAAGGTGCAGCTCATGGATCTGCCCCCTATATTTGTGTGTATGTCCTCATCTCTGTTTCCTTCCCCTGAGCTCAGTCTTTCAGTGCTTGGGGTAGGATGTGGACCCAGGGGCCAGATCCAGGAACTGGAAAGGAGCCAAATAAAAACTAGCCAGTAACCATGGGCCATATTTGGCCCCCACGTGTCTGGGGTTCCTTACTCCTGGCTTAGGAGTTGGGACTCACATCTGCCCTATGATGTTGCAGGGTTGGGTTCCATAGCTGTGGCTCTTGCCAAAGCCAGGATAAACTCTACTAGTTATCTCCTCATCTCAGAAGCACAACTGGCATTTTATGAGCGGTGCACTCAGCAGAGGGAAATGTACCAGATGCTCAAAAACAGTGAATGAGAAAGGAAAACACAATGAATCTGATTGCTATCTCCCTCTGAATGACTGCTGATAAGTCAATGGAACCAAGAGAGTGTAAAAGCCTGTGCGATTAGAATCAGGCCCACAGAGAGCTGCCTCTTGAGAAGAAAAATGGCTTCCTGGGGGACCGCAATTCACAGGCCTGGCACTACAAAGGTTCAGTCTGGGGGATCTTAAAAAAAGTAAGTGCAATTAATATGACTGACAGTACAAAAGCAAACACATTTTAACTAGGTTTTGTGCTTCAGCTGCAAAATGCAAGGAGCAAGAAGCAGGAAGCTTGTCAAGCAGCGTACATTTAATTTTTGATCTGCATATAGTAGTATAAAATGAAGACTGCAAGCAAGTGAAGCACATATTTTGCTTATCTGATTATTTGACTTGGATAGACCTGATCTATAAACCCGCTTAAGCTAGAGTTGGTCTTTCCACTGACTTCAATGGGTTGGTACCACCAGGCCCTTCCTATAATAACTTCAATACCATAATGTTCTCTATTATACTACCTAGTTCCCACCCACCCCTTCATATGAAGCTGCTACTATAGTATTTGCATCACATGGCAGTTGACCAGACCATGGAAATTAAAGCAGAAACGATGTTGAAGAGGCTTTTTGCAAATTCCAGAAATTAAATCCAGTTTCCCCTATAATGGCATGCACATAGCCTGACAGGAGGAGACCCTGTACCCATAGCTGCCCATGCTGGTGCCATCCTTATCCTCCCAAGAGAGAAATCTACCTTCAGCCCAGAATTGGATGATAGAAGATCAAAGAAATGTAGAGGCCATGTTAGCTTTTCTACTCCTGACTCTTGATGAATTCATAGAATTTTAGGGTTGGAAAGTCCACCTCAAGGGCCATCTAGTCCAGCCCTCAATCTTTCCCTGCTATTGCTGAATATCTACTAGTGTTTTCTTAAATTATATAATCGATGTCCCAAACAATGGACTTTTCACTCCCCTTTGCTTCCTTTATTCCATAGCCTAATAGGGCCCTAATCTTCAGGTATTTTACGTTCTGGAATTGTCTGACTACACGTGGGCTTATGCATGGGAACAAGGTTTAAGCACCACATAAGTCTTTGCAGGACCAGGGCTATATCTATCTTGATTTTTTCTGGCTTTAAGCTGCAGTAGCAAGATCCTCTGAATGGATAGGTGCTGGCACAGCACATTGCATGGGTGCTAGTCCTAGTTTTACATAGGGTAATAACAAATGTGGCAGTCCGCCGTCATGCCATACTCTGGACCTGGGTGCTGCTTGCACCCTGGTCAGGATCAGGTCTGGTCATGGAACAAACATTCAAATGACCAGCCAGCTGCTCCTGCCCCCGTGCTTCCCCAGTGGTCTGCCTCTCCCCCATGACAGGCGGCCATGGCAGCCAATGACGGCCACCATGACCACCTGTCATGGGGACCACTCTGGACTGGGCTGGGAACAGTGGGTCCGTGATAGCCCACTGTAGCCCAGTTGGGCAGGCCATTCCCTGGGTGTGGTAGCAGCTAGCCTGGGCTGTGACTCTGGAGGTCTCTGGAGTCACAGCCCGGGCTACCCGCCACTACACCTGGGAAAACTCCAGACTAAACATCTGGATGACAAACGTAACGGTGGCCCTTGAGTCAAAGCGGGCCACCATCAGGTTTGTTAACACCGATACTACTGATTCACCTTTTTCCTACATCTTGGACCCTCTAGTCTAGAGCTGAATCTAGTTTCCCAGTTTCAGAGTTGAATAGAAATAGGCTGCTGCTCCCTGCCTTTTCACTGTCCCCCAGATACCCTCTTACCTCAAGATGCCCTAGTAATGTCCACATTAGTAGTCAGACTTGTTTGCATTGCAAATGGAAGGATAAGCTGCCTAGACTTTCTAGTTATTTTGACTTTAGATACAATGGGCATCTGATAGACAACACCTAGAATCCCTGACTTTAGGATTGGAAGTTCAGCAAGAAAACTCTAGGGTTTTTTGAGACAAGGGTTTTATGTTACGGCCTCTTTAATTGGTTACAGATTTTATTGCCAAAGGTGTCCGTGTAAACCTTATCTGAGGATTTTGGCAGGCAAAGGGGAAGGTGAGAGAAGAGGAAGTTAAAGGTTTCTTCTATTTTAACTTGTGGCCCTAGCCTGGAAATAAAGAAAGGTGTCACAAAGCATCAGCAACATCCTAGCCAAAGGATCTCCATTAGGGTAATGTTTTTGGACTCACCACGTAGTCTGCTTTTTAAGTTGTCTCATCCCAAGTAGGAAGGACTTGCTTCTGGCCATGCATCACCTTCTTAGCCCCTTATCACCTTCTTAGTTTATTGTGTTTTAATTGTTGGAAGCCGCCCTGGGCTGCTTTAGCAGGAGGGGCGGGGTATAAATCTATTAAATAAATAAATATAAATATTAGCCCAAATTTAGGGGAGTACACTGGAAGAGTGTGAATGAGGAAATCAATATCTGGCTTTTCTTGGATCTCTAGTCGCCTTTTGAGGAAGATGAACAGCCTCCACTGACAGTATAATCGTCCACCATTAAAGTCTGCAGGTGTTTTACCGTTGACTTCAATGGGTAGTGGATTATGCCGAGTTACTCCGATCCCTGAGTAAGGAGAATTAGGCCAACAGGGGGCCCAGGATCACCTGGGCCCTCCTGCAAACAGCAAACATTAGGCCCTCCTACTGCCACAAAATCACTAAGACTATCTCCTCATGGTCCTGTTTCCATAGAAGGCCCATGACAATTTGCCCCAGAGACAAAAGGTGCCTAGGGCTAGTTAGTCCTGCTACAAGGACTAGGTAAAGGAAAGGAAAGTTGGCTTTGGTTGTCATTGGGAAGAGAAAGTGCAAGTGAAAAGGCCAGAAAGTGTCACTGATTTACCCATTTGTCAAGACGGGCTCAGAGGAATCTACTGCAAAGAGAAACTGAGTGCATGTGAATATATGCAGTTCTTTGATCCTTCCAACTCTTGTGCTGGGAGATGCTTTCCAGAATCACCAGCTAGAAATCAACCCAGATGTGGAGGAAACTTGGGGTGTTTTCAGACATGACGCTAACCCCAGTTTAACCACACTTGAACATTTCTTATGCATGGGTGAAAACAGACATGACGCTAACCACCCTTTAACCACCCTTGGTGATTATTTATGCATGTTGCAGGGCTGTATTGGTGCCCTAGGCAGCCCTGCAACATGCATAAATAACCACCAAGGGTGGTTAAAGGGTGGTTAGCGTCATGTCTGTTTTCACCCCATGTTGCAGGGCTGTATTGGTGCCCTATGCAGCCCTGCAATATGCATAAGAAATGTTAGTGTGGTTAAACTGGGGTTAGCGTCATGTCTGAAAACACCCTTGGACAACTCTTGTGGAGTTACTCTAGGGATGAATTGATCCCCCATGGAAATAAGTTATTTAGAGTGCTTACGGAGTGTGAAGGCAGTAGCTTATTGTGGCTAACCAAAAACTGTGTTTCTGATCATTTGTAATGTAACATAATCAGGCTCTTCATCGAGGGGAGATAATTGATGAGCAAGAGGATGTAGTCAAGCACCCCTTAACCCACCAAAGTCCAGACCTGGGGCAGTCCAATACATTCCAATGGACTCACCATCTCATTACTCTGGCGGTTCATGCCTCTAGGTTCATACTCTGCTCAACTTCTGCTCTTGCCTAGACAAGGGGCACCCAAACTTTGACTGGGAACCACACTGCTCACATGACAGGCTCCAAGTTGTCACACACTGGACTGGTGGAGAAAATGTTAATTCCCAGCCTTTGAGTGGGTGTTTGGCGATTAGCAGATCAGAGAGAAGGTGACTGCAATGTTGGATTCACATATGTGAGACAAGAGGCAGAGTAGTTCAGATAACACCTTTTACTGTAACGACCAACTTCCATTGGTGACACTATAGGGCGTTTATAGACGAGACAAAAAAGGCGGCTGATCCTTTGATCAGCCGCCTTTCTTGCCGCTCGTCTACTTGCTTGCCATGCTTTTTAATCCGCGTTGGAGGGGGCAGGCAAGCCTGCCCCCTCCAACGCGGATTCCCGAAGTGCCGGCTTTACGCCGCACTTCCTGGCTCCGCGGCGAGTTCGCATGCGCAGAAGTGCGCGCATGCGCACTCGCACTCTGCGCCGTGTCTGAACATCAGACACGGCATGCAGAGGCTGCGCGGGGAGAAAAGCCGGCGTTTAGCGATCCCGCTTGTAAGCGGGATCGTTTATAAACGCCCTTAGTGAGCTTTCAGACTACACAGAGTCCTTTCTCTGGTGAATGGAAAGTGAGCTAAATGCACAATAGGTTTCAGTTATATCCGAGGAGTGACTTGATCGGTTAGGGCGCTTCAGAATGGAGAAGAAACGACTGAGGGGACATGATAAAAGTTTATAAAACCATGAGTGGAGTGGAACAAGTAAATAGGGAGTTGTAATTTACCCTCTCAAATAGTACTAGGACTAGGGGACACTCCATAAAACTAACTAGCAGCAGATTTAAAACAAATAAAATATTTTTTTCACTCAGTACACAATTAACTTGTGGAACTTGCTGCCAGAGGATGTGGTCAAGGACAGCTGCATAACTGGGTTTTAAAAAGGATTGGATTAGTTCTTGGAGGATAGGTCAATTAATGGCTGTTAGGCAAGTAGTTTGGGGATGTAACCTCTGAATGTCAGAAGCTGGGAGCGAACAGCAGGGATTGGATCACTACATTATGGTCTCTAAAGCAACCAAGAGCAGCCACTGTCGGAGACAGGATGCTAGGCTTGATGGATTGTTGATCTAGTATGGCACTTCTTATGATTTTTTAAAAATTAAGGATATAAGCTGTTTACAGACCATGAAGGGAAAAGAGCAGGTATAGGTGTAAACAGCAGGCTGTCTGTTTCTCACAGACTCCTGTTGTGAGTCATGAAGCCAAAGTCTCTTAGTTCAGTCATTGTTTTTGGTATCCAATAGAGTTTGACTTTCCCCCCCCCAGGCTCATCTTTTCAAACAGTTGTACAGATTCCGTTTCAAGACAAGGATCAAGAGATCAAATTAACTGTATCTAAGTTAAGCGCATGGACCTGTGACATCTCAGCTTCATGAATGTATCCCTGCCTCTCTCTGAGTGCTTGCTGACATTACAGGAGGGGGGGAACTTCCGTTAGCAAAACTAACGCGAGGGAGATCACGCGAGCCCCCAGTTGTGGGCATGGGGATTCTATTGTTATTTTCCCCTTCTCCTGGAGCCCTGCATCGCGTAAAATTGATTTTAAGGGAAGAAGGGGGAAACAATGGGGGCTCACGTGATCTCCCTCTCATTAGTTTTGCTAACGGGTGTTCCTTCCCCCTCCTCCCCCGGTAACGTCAGCAAGCAACCTGTGTTCTCCCTCCCTTGTTTCCCCACCCTTGTCTCTCCTAGAGTATAAGCCCCTGGTGAAAGGATCCTGTCTCTAATGGTTGTTCAGTGCCAGGTGCACTGTTGGTGCTATATAAATACATACTACTACTATTATTTATTATTATTATTATTATTAATAATAATGAATTTATTATTTTTTATTATTTCTATAGCACCAGCAATGTACCTGGGTCTGTACAATTCACAGTCAAAGACAGGTTCCTATCCCTAAGGGGCTTACAATCTGAGAGACAAGGGAGGGGGATAAGAGAGAGAGGTAAACATCAGGAAAGACAAGGGTAAATTCATGAGGATGAGAAGTTGCAGGTTCACGTGCTTAGCTTAGTTACAGGGACTTAGGTTCTGAGTGAGGGGGAAGGGATGCAGTATCACTCATGACAAGCTAGGGAAGGCCTGATGGAAAAGGTGGGTTTTCAGGAGGGATTTAAAAGTTGGGAGGGAGGAATGGTTCAACATCATTACTAGTAAAAGAACCCCTAATAAAGCTAATCCGAAGAGGTTTTCCTACACCAGAAGGGATAAATAAAATTAAAAACTTTTAACCCCCTGAATGTTGGTAGGGATGTGGGGAAAGGGGTACTTACTTGCATTGCTGGTGGGAGTTGCCCAAAAGTGGAGGCTTTCTGGAAGAAAATATGGACAATAATTAATAATCAGCTGGAAGTGAACCTACCATTTAAACCAGAAATCGCACTGCTCAGACTGTACCCACCCACCAAAACATCTTAAGCCACACCAGAAGAAGACTTGGTTTTTTTTTTTTTTTAAAGTTTAAAAATTGTTTTTATATTATGTTGGAAGCCGCCCCGAGATGCCGTAGGCGTGGGGGGCGGCATATAAATAAAAATAAATAAATAAATAAATTAAAAGCCTGTTTCTGGCAGCAGTGCATACAATTGCCAAGATGTGGAAATATGCAAATGGACTCACCAGGCTGGCATGGTTGCAGAGGTTGTGGCATGCGGTGACAATGGAGCGGATTACAGCCAGCCTGGAAGATAATCTGAATAAATTCTATGACACATGGAAACCATGTTGGACAATACTGACGCAGAACATCAAAATGGACAAATATGGACAAACAACCTGCTTGAAACGGGATGAGAGGGAAGGGAATAGGGAGGGGAGGAGAAGGGGATGGGGTGGCAAAGATGATATACCAAGGTGGGAAAGTTGGGGAGACCCACACTAGATGCTGAATGTGAGACCATATCATCAAATTCAGCAGCACAGCCGCTCTGCTATATGCCTGGAAATGAGTGGCAAAGGTATAAGGATACTGTAAGGGAGGGAACTGTTATGATGATATTGTTGTATTGAAAAATAAAAATAAATATTTTTTAAAAATGGAAAAAAAATGGGGGAGGTGGGCTGTTGTTCCGCCGCTTTCTGATGTGGCCACACCCCTTTGAGCCTCAGGACGCCATGGTGCTCAGCCAGGGGGCATGGCCATGTTAGAAAAGGCTCAGAAGGGTGGAGCAAACCGAACCTGCAAGGGTGGTGCAATTGCAGCATCTCTCGCATCGCCCTCCCAGAACTCATGCTCCAGTCTCTTGCTTTCTCTTCTCAGAAGGAAACCAAACCAGAAAAAGGTACCCGCTGCTCTTAATACTCTTCATTATTTTTGTATTTTGTAAGGTTATTTATTTAATGTTTTAATCTTGTGGTTTGTGACTTTTAGCTATGGCAAAAGCTGATGCCATTAATAAAATTGAAAATAAAAAATAAAAAACAATACTCTTAATCCCTGTTTCTAGGGTGCAGGGGATCTGATGGTGATAAACAATCCAACATCAAAGCGCTGAGCTGAAGTATTAAACTTTCACCAGGACTGTGTACTACGAACTGCTCTTGGTTCCATATCTCTGAATCTCTTCATTTACAATCTAGTGGAAAGGAGGCTGCAAAGTTTTCTTGGGAATTCCAGGAGCCACTTAGAAATGTGAACTTTAGCTGGTAATTGGGAGCTGACCTCTGACCTCTCCTGCAGCCTGACCCAGGCCTCACCTCATTCTTACTCTCTTGGGGAATTTATGGTTTACCACCCAATTTTAAATAATTGACTGCTACAGAGAGAATCTTTGTCTTGTCTAGTATCTTTCCTGAGCTGTAAGTAGTGATTTTCTCTAAAAGGCAGGCAATTGACTCTGAGTCAGACCTCACCATAATTATGGCCTGCGCTTTAAACTCCCACAGTCACAGGACATGGGACCTGCTCCGGCTCCACTGCCTCCTTGCACTCTCTGCAGTCAGCTATACACCTGTCTAATGTGCTACCACATCGGAAGTCTCCAGTCACACTGGCTGTATCATTTACACCCATTCTGCACCAGTGTGAATAACTGTACAAGGGGAAAGCACAATGCGGGCCCTAATCCCTTATGTGTACTGTCTGTCTCCTTCTGCTGGACCAAATCCTCTGCTGGTGTAAACGGATATAGTTCCCTTGGCTTTCCTAAAACTACAAGGATTTAGAGCAGCTGAGGATGTGTCCCATACTTTTGTTTGGAGCCGCAGTGTGAACAGTGCCAAAATGGAGCAGTTACGTAATTTGAAGTAATTACTTCAGTTTCTCACTGTTTGTCAGAACATGGCCTCTGGCATGTAGCTGGAAAGTCTGGCTTATTTGACCTGGGGACAGGGGCACTTGAAGGAGACAGGCCTAGCCTAGGCCAGAGTGTGCTGCTCCTGCTTGTCTGAGGGGAGCTACCAAAGGCCTACTGCTCCTTTTCCAGTTTGTCCCAGTAACAAAGGTCAGAACTTGAATCTAATTTACCTGTTTGATAAAGTCTCTGTCCTGAAAGTGTAACACAACGGGAAGCGGTTCCTTGTGTCCACCCTCGCTTTTGGGGATAATCTGGCCCCAAATGGCAAAGAACTCTGCAGTTGGTTGTTAACAAATGTAACAGTGGCCCGCTTAAGCCTGTGGGCCACGGGCACGTTTGTTGGGGACAGTCCAGATGTGGGCGTGTTGGTAGCCCAGGGTGTGATTCTGGAGACCCACCAACACACCTGGGAAACGGCCTGCCCAACCGGGTCACAGTTGTGTGGTAGCCCGCTGTTCCTGGCCCAGAGTGGCCACCATGATGGGCAGCCATGGCAGCTGTCATTGGCCACCATGGCTGCCTGACATGGGGGTGGGGTGTGCAGTCGGGTGCAGTCCGGGGGTGGGGATGGCCAGCCTCTCCGCCCCTCCCCCCCAGGCCTGGCCACGTGAACATTTGCTCCACGGCTGGACCCAATCCTGACCCTGGGTATTTTCAGATGTTACGAGATCACAGTGAACCCCCGTCAATACTCACATGGGGTCAAAGCGCCCTGAACGTCTGTTAGGCGGCCGCCAGATGTTCGCCACGGTCAATTCCCACATGGGATCAATTTCAACCACACTTCCGGGGCTCCCCACTGGACAATCCCTGAAAGCGTGATCAAAGAGATCCCTGGCGGGAACCAACAAAAAGTCACGTCTGGCCGGTGACCACGGCCCGGAATCCCCGGCGGGATTCCGGGCCGTGGTCAAATTGGGTGGGCGCTGTGGCCGCATTGGCCACAGCGCCTGCCCATCTCCCTAGAGGGTGGGCGTCGGGGGAACGTGGGGGGGGGCGCCGGGCCGTGCAGCCGCACGTTGCACCGTGCAACCCCGCCCCCTCCCTGATTCCCCGCCGGGATCAGCCAGCACGTCTGTTGGCCGTGCCGGAGTGATCTCGGCGGGGAATCTCAGGGTTGTTTCCGTGACGGGGCGAAGCCGCCCCGTCACGTCTGAAAACACCCCCTGTTGCAAGCAGTTTCCCGGTCAGGATTATGGTGTGACCGTGGTGCTCCGCCGTCCTGTATGTTTCCAGCTATTGTCTTGCCCTGCTCTTGCCTAGAGACTTTCTTCCCAACATCCCTCTAGTGTATTGCAATTGGTTACTCCTACTCTATTCAAGTCTTACAACTTTGAATATCTCCTGCCTTTCCCATGTATCCAAATGTTGTGCTGAATTTTGGGTGTCCTTTGGTAAGACCATTGCAATGACAAATTTCTGTTTGATAGTTAATTATTATTTAAAACTTTTTTTTTTTAAAAACAGCAACCCCACAAACCACTGTATATTTACCCTGGTGTTGCAATTTGATGTAGCTATCAGTAGTCAGTACAGCTCTTCTATTGTGCTGGAATTTTCTTTTTGGGCATTCTGTCTTCTTTTCCCAGTGGTTTTGAGAAATAAATAGAAGCAGACCCCTTGCCCTACCTTCCTGTGTTTTTTAGATTAATAACTTTGCTATTAATATGACACACAGAGAAAAATAATCTCAAAGACCGATTTTGCCTTTTGAAGTTGTTTCAATTTAATGCGTTTGGCTCCAGACACACTCGGGGAAGTCATCGAGCTTCCTACTAATAAGTTCCCTCATAAAGACTCTTTCATGCGATCTTCAGAGAGGGATTTGTGAAGCTGGTTTGATTTAGGTGCTTGGTAGGACTTGAGGGTTACTCCTTGTCTTCTTTAATCTCTCTGGACATTTTTGAGACAGCATAAGATTGTTACCTCCTCTCAGGAGAGCATAGTGAGATTTTAAGAATAGCATTCAGATATCTGCTGGAGACAGACTGGTTTAAAGAGACACATTATTATATATCTTGTGGTCCAGTCTGAAATTAGCTCAGTATTGGTTGTTGTCTTCTAAAAAAATAAAATAAATAGCTACCCTCTTCATTCCCTTCTGACCACAGAAGGGTATTTTGGGCCTACCATGATACAAGTGGGGACACCTGAGGATAGCAAAGCTTTGGCAAAGAATCCCAGGTTACTCTGAACCTTCATGACTCTGCTCACAAAGAACTGTTCTAGCATGGACTCCACTTGGCTCCTGGGAGCGGCTTTGATCGTGGCCCCCAGAGGTGCACAAATCATCCATTAATAGGTTTTCACCTATGAATAAATTGAGCTTCAGCATCCTTTCACAGAATCCTTTCAGAAAAGTAACATTAAACAGGGCATTTGCTGTGTGGGCGCCTCTGGAATGGGATGTTGAAAGAGAAAGTGTAAGGCAATAGCAAAGAAAGCCTAGTTACTACAAGAAGAGAACACTCAAACAGAATTAAATTAACACCCAAATGTGGTGCTGGGCTCATGACAGTCTGAAGATGCAGATTAAGAGCTTCTTCGCAGAAGGCAGTTATTATTACCCTGCGTTGATTCAGGTATAAGTCCTTGATTGAAAGTAGAAATTCAGCTACCCTGGGATTCAGGGTCAGATCCAGGCAAGCACAGACTTTGCACCTGCACAGAGCCCCAATACAGGATGTCTGTGAATAAACTTGGAATGAAAGTGCGAGTGTGAGAGGTGTTGGTGTAAAATATAGCTCCACAGAACCTCAAGAGTGGGGAGTCCCTGGTCTTTGGAATTCATTCCACCTGCCACCCCCATCCTCCCCATCCCCTTGACCAAATGCCTGGTGGAACAACTAGGTCCTAAACTGCAGCCAGAAGGTGAGCAGATCTGGGCAGAGGCGGATCTCTGCCAGAAGGGAGTTCCACAGCAACAGAGTGGCCGCTGAGAACGCCACCCGACAAAAACGTGGGACCTCCAGGCGGGTGCCCCCAGACGACTGCAGGGGCTGCCCTGGGGCATGGGGAATGAGGCAGTCCCTCAGCTAGGTAGAGCTGTTTACTTGTTTAGGGCTTTATAGGTCAGCACCTTGAATCGGGCCAGGAAGACTATAGGCAGGCAGTGCAGTGCACAAAGAACTGGAGTAATGTGCTCACGATGACCTGTTCTCATAAGCAGAAGGGCCACCACATTCTGCACAAGCTGCAGCCTCCAGACCGTCACCATGGGCAGCCCCACGTAGAGCGTATTGCAATAGTCCAGTCTCGAGGTGACGAATGCATGGATGATGGGGGCAAGGTCCTGATCCAAAATATATGGCCTGAGCCGCCACCTGGGGTTCCTGGAGCACCAAGGGAGGGCAAGTCCCATCAACAATGGGTGTCCCACCCTCACCCAGATCATCACTGACCCTGCCAATGAGCATCACCTCCATCTTATCAGGATTCAGCTTCAGTTGATTCAGCCTCATACGGTCCCCTACAGCTGCCAGACATCGGAAAGCACCGAGACTGCCGGGCCTGGGTTGGATGAAAAGGAGAGGTAAAGCTGGGTGTCGTCAGCATACTGATCACACCAGACCCCAAACCTGCTCATGTCCTCCCCTAGTGACTGCATGTATACACTGAACAGGAGTGGGGACAGAATAGAACCATGTGGGACCCACAGGGAAGGCCCACTTGCTCCTGTGCTCCAATGACTCCAGCCTCATGGCCCTGCCAATACTAAAGCCAGCCTTGGGAGGAGTGGATGGGCTGCAGCCAACAGCACCTGCAGCATTCCCTTAAACAGATACCATTGCAACCCCCAAAAGCCAACAGAGGGCAATTCTGTTACCTAGGTCTGTATACTCATATCCTCACCACATGGACCAACCAGCCATCATTCATGATGTAACTAAGCCAAGCATGTGCACCTGGGACCTCGCATCCTTGTGAATGTTACACTCCTTGTCTCTCCCTCTGTTCCCCTTCCTTCATCTCCCTCCTCCCGCCCGTCTCTCAGATTGTAACCCTAGGGCAGGGACTGTGTCTATTCCATTACTTTGTAAAGCGACAGGTATGTTGCTGGTACTATATAAGTGCTTGTTAATAATAATAATAATAATAAATTAATAAATTAATAATAGGAATACACGGAACCATTGAAGCACTGTCCCAGCCACCACAGCTAGGTTCTGCAGGTGAGTCATCTCATGATGAACTCTATCAAAAGCCGCCGACAGGTCCAGTAGAATCAGCGGGGAGATATTGCTCCTGTCTGACTCCACCCGCAGGTCACTGATGAAACCACAAGCACACTCTCGGTGCCAAAACCCGGACAAAAGCCAAACTGCAAAGTGTCCAACAAACCGATGCAATCCAGATGCGCACGGAGCTGCTGAACCACTGGCCCATTCAATAACCTTCCCTAAAAAAGGGAAGGTTACAGACAGACTGATAACTGGCGGGAGAACAAACATCAAGCGATGGCTACTTGAGCAGGGGCTGGACCACAGCCTCCTTTAAGCAATCCAGCATCCTGCCCTCCCGCAGGGAGGCACTGATTACCCCAGCCAGAAATGGCCCAATGTCTCCCAGTTGGCTTTCACCAGCCAGGATGGGCAAGGATCTAATTAACATGTAGTGGCTCTGACAGACCCAAGCACGTCACCCGCATCAGCATGCAACAGCAGCTGAAACTGATCCAACAAAGCATGACAAGACAGGGCATTCCCACTCTCTGACTCTGCCACTGCCTCCGAAAAGCGAAATCGAAGTCATGGTGAATGTGAGCGATTTCATCTGCACTATGTCATAAACATGTCACAAGGGGCACTGGATAACTCAGGTTCCAGGTGGAGACAGGCTGGACCGACCAGACCCCGCAGCACCCAGAGAAGCTCTGCTGGACACGGTTTAGCAGATGCTATGATGGCAGCAAACAGTTTATGCTGCAATCAGTCGTCTTCAGCATGAGTACGGTGCCACTGATGCTCTAACGGCCTCCTCTCACGCGTTTGCCATCCCAGGTCCTCCATAAACCGTGGGAACCTGTGATGCCGAAGCACAGGAAGTGGATGCCTGTGAGCCACTTGGTCGATGGCCTCCGTCAGATCATTCTACATGGCAGCGAGGGCATTGATTGAGGGGCCATCAAGATCCGAGGGTAATTCCCCCAGAGCATTGTGGAATCCTGCTGGATCCGTAAGTCTCCAGGGGCAGACCAACCTAATAGGTTCCACATCTTGCCGGGGTACAAGTGCTCTGGGACGAGGGCCCTCAGCAGGTGATGGTCTGACTATGACAAAGATGACCCCATAACACCTCCAATCATAGGACCCCCCCGCCTCAAGGTCAGTGCAAAATACCAGGTCCAGAGTATGCCCCCTCTCATGTGTCGCGCCAATCGCAACTTGGGACAGGCCCATGGTTGCCATGGAGGCCGTGAACTCCTGCTCTGCCCTACACAGCCCAGCCTCGGTGTGAATGTTGTATGTAATTATGGTAACATTTTGCTTTCAAAACTGCCCCTCTGCAGCTTTCCCCCCAAAGTCTTCTTGAATCCCTCTGCCAAGCCCCAAATTGCCTTCTGTTGGCTATTGGGGGTTGCAGTGGTATCGGTTTAAGGGAATGCTGCAGGTGCTGTTGGCTGCAACCCATCCACTTCTCCCAAGGCTGGCTTTAGCATTGGCGGGGTCATGAGGCTAGAGTCATTGGCGCACAGGAACAAGTGGCAGACCATGCAGAAAGCACTTGCCCTGGGGGGCCCCCAAGAGTGTCACCACTGTGATTCCCAAGAGCGGCAGCAGCAGTGGAGGTGATGGTGAGGGGTGGTTCCTGGGACCCCTCTGGATCAATGGTAGCTCCTGGGGTTCAGCTGTTAAGAGGCACAAGGCCTCAGAAAGTGCAGGGCCAGAAGCATAGACCCCCCCATCATCCCTGCCCAAGGCTGGCTTGTAAATCTGTAAATAAATGGATTTATACAATGTGCCCTAACATTCCAGTTTCTCTCTCCTCAGAAGGAAACCAATCCAAAACAGGCTACCCCAAACTTTTCCACTGCTTACGGAAGAGGGAGCAGCATTATCATCGGCAGCTACAGGCTGGCCCTTGGCAGTGCGGATTGCCAAGGGGTCGCCTGTAAAACCTGTTACGGGGATTCCAGCTATTTAACAGGGAGACACTGGACCAAAATTCAAAGTAACAGTGGACGGTTTTTAATATAAAAAGGTTTGAAATCAACAGTTATATTAACTTGGGAAGCTTCCCACATCAAAACCAATGTCCAGGCCTGTAATCAGTGTGGCCGACAGCGTTGTCCTCCCTGAACTGTTGTCAATGATGATGAGGATGATGGCGGTGATAGTGGGGTCCCACTTTGTCCAGAGTCTGAGTCCTTATCCACAAAACACGTCGCTGACCACTCTGCCAGCAAATCTCTTCCACCTGGCACGCAGAGAGACTACCTGGTCGCTCCTTTCCACTGTCCTTGTACAGGTCCCTTGTGCGATTATGAGGAGATGGTCCCTTCACAGTCCTGCTGTCTCCTCAGCAGTCACACCTCTCCCCCCCTCTCTCCCAACTCCATTCCCCTTTTCCAAAAACCAACCAACATTCTCCCACCCCCACCCTCGTCCACTCCCGCAAGCCACAGCCTGGTTCTTTATTGGCTCTTGCCAGTGTTGCATTCTGAGAAGGGTAGGGGAAAGAGAGTCAGAAAGCCACTTTCCCGGCAGCGCTGACTAGCTCTGCTGTAGCTTCCTCCGTGAGAGGTGTGAGCAGCACTAGAGATTCTGAAACTTCGATAAAGCAGCACGCTCCTCCTCAGCGTAGGTATTCCCCCTCAGAACAAGCACTGCAAACAGTATTGTAACTAATCTGAGCAGCTGTCCTTCAAAGGACAGAATAAGAGTTTATCTTTCAAGTCTTTGAAGGCTGTAAAGCAGCCTAGCTTCCCTGCAGTCAATGGGGCAATGCAGATTTATAGCTGCTGCTGAGGCGATTTGTGTATTTCTTCATGCTTTGACTTGACTAAGCTCAATGCCAGATCAGGGCAAATACAGACCTCGACTGCACAGAGCCCTATGTGTTGGGGGTGGGGGCTACTGCCCCCTTCCCCCCAATTAATGGGATCATGAATAAAATTGAAATAACAACATGAACATGAGAAGCACTGGTGTACACCTTTTGACCACAAGGCCTCAACTGCAGGAAGGGACAGACCATGGAGGACCTGTGACAATTCTAGAGGAGGCCCCCAGAAACTGGGGCCCATGAATAAACCAGAAATAACAACAGGACAGGAGCACTGACAACATACAAGCCTGCATGACCTGGAACACAGGGAGCCCTGCACTCTGAAGCAAAGGGTCTCTTTCTCCTCTCTAACTAAGCTAAGCACATGCACCTGTGACTTCCTCAACTTTGTGAATGTATCCCTGTCTCTTCCTGTTTCGCTCTCCCTTGTCATCTCTAGATTCAATTGTAAGCCCTAGGGGGCAGGGTCCTGTATCTAATTAATGATTGTATAGTGCTAGGTACATTGCCTGTGCTATATAATAAATAATAATAGCTGAACACCAAAAATTAATTACAGTAACATTTTCCTTTTTCTAAAGTGTGAGTCAGTTTGTGTCTGAGGCAGGAACAATCCTAGTCAAGACAGAGGAACCCCAAAGCACCATTTTTTAAAGCGCCCCAACTTCCCTGGATCTGGGTAGGACTGAGCTGGTAGTATATGAGCTTTCTCTAATAATTCACTGTGGGAATGAGACCAGGTGTTTAAAAAAATCCAACCCCCAAAGAAGGTATTTTTTTAGTTGAGATGGCGAGAATGGGTTTAAACAATTCCATCTTGGATGCAGCTTTACTGTCCTGTAGTGGACAGGGATGACTATCTGCCACCCTGTTAGTTTTCAAACAAGCTCCATACAAGGGTTCCGTAGCCGCAAAGAGGCTTCAGGGGCCACAGTAAAGCCTGGCTGGTCTGTGCCACAACCCCCATGGTACACTGACTGAATCGCGGAACCCCTGCCTGAGTGACGTGAGGGGAGCTCAGCTGGACTCAGTGAGTTAGTGGAGACATGAAGTCATAGCAAATCTACCATGGTTGTTTGTTTCATGGGCTGCTCAGCATCGTGGGGACAATAAAGAATCCAAGTGCCACCCTTTCCTCCCCCCTTCAAAGCTGATGCCAAGACACTACAGGCGTCCCACATCAGGCAGATGAATAGCAGGTTTGTTCCAGCAGCTGTGCTCTCCCACCCAGCCAACGCACTGGAGAATCAACAGGACAGCAGAGACCTGAGCTACTGGGCAGTCTGTGCAGGACTGTGGAGGAGACCTGAGGGCAAAAGGATGGGATCAGAAAGGGAAATGATCGACCTTCAAGTGAGTCCATCTTGGGGGAAATGGGGGTGGGGGGGGAGTGGAAGGGGAATGTCAACAGCTCTCCTGTCACTCACTTCTCTGTCTTGGCTTCATGTTTGTTTTGAAACCTCTGCTGATTTTTTTTTGTTCTGCCCCCTTTGGTGAGAATCTGATTGGGAATCTGATCATCCTGCTCTGCCACTCAAAGAGCTCATCAGCTGCTTATTGTTGTGAAGAGAGGCAGGATGGAGGAAGAGGAGGGGGCTGCAGGGTCTTCTTAGAGAGCTGCTTCTGTGTGAAGGGGAAAGAGCTTTGCATCCAGGTCTGTAAGGGAGGTACCATCCACTTTACAAGCTGGAAAAATCTATGCTATTCCTCCGTCGGCTCTCCTCACAAAGCCCCTCTGTGCTTGGTTGAAAATGTTCCCAATCTAGGAATGAGAAAAATAAATAAATACGGCAAATGCTAAGAGAGGGCGAGAGCATGGATTTCCTACCTGGGGTTCATAGAGAAACAAAGCATCTTGCTACAGCTCCTTCAGCCCCCCGCTCCCCGTGTTTGGGGAGGAGGTTATTTCTTAGGACTCAGTGTCTCTTTTAGGAAAGCACAAATCCCCAAGGGAAATGATCAGAGAATGAACAAATATCAAAATCCCAAACCAAAACAGTTACCAGATCTGAGAACATTCAGTTTCAGACTCCAGCTTTGCACTTTCCTTAAAATGCCTCAGACCAGACCCTAGTCCCGCTCCAGCTGAGGATTCAAAATTTGCAGCAGGGCCGACCTTAGAATTTGTGGGACCTAGAGTCAAAATAAAATACAGGGCCCCCATGACCCCGCCTTTCATAGCCCCACTGTGATGGGATTGAGGACCTCTCTGCCCCACTCCAGGCTAGCTATGACTCAGTTTCCCCACTTACACTCCCACTGTACCAGCTCAATTCATAACTGTTTACCTCTCTTAAGTCACCTTTGCCTGAGTTCCCCAAAATATAAAACTCTCTACTAGATCCATCTACGCTTAATGGCTCAGAATCTTCCCAAACTGTGTTACTCCAAAGTAGGACTCACTTAAGCCCCCAGGCTTAGTTAAAGGAAGTTTATTTGAATATTGCACTCTGAGCACAATCTTGTATTGCATATTAATCTTAATTTTTATAATAAACATAAAAGATAACACAAGACTAACTTTACTTAAATTCAACCTTACTCCAGGTAATGGTATCTATAAACTCAAAGTTCAGTTCTCTCTTAGAAGTGTCTCTTCTCAGCCCTGATGTTAGTGAAGCCGGTCATCAAATCCTTCTTGGTTACAGTTTTGGAGTTCCCTGGTAACATCTTTCAGTCAAGATTCTTCAGGTGTTCTTCTCTATCTGTGAAGGCCCCTTTTTATATTCAAGTTGGTTCTTTGTTCTTCTCTTCCAGCTTTTTCAGGTAGCTGAGGTGAGGTCATTTAGTCTGTTTGGGATGCGTATTTGGGTCAGACTTGTGTGAGCCGGGCCAGGCTTATCTTGAATCAGTTTACATTTCCTGTTGTATCTTCCTGTTTAGTTTTCTAAGCTTTTCCCACAGTTTCATTCATGCTGTTACAATTGATATTAATTACACCATATTATTGTATACATTGCAGTGATCAGTTTGATACCAAACATAGCTATACAGTACTAATACAGAGCAGTCATTTGTGAACATGTATGTTATGTGTATGTTATGCCTGTTGGTTTTATGATCTTCATCACCCCCACCCCTTTAACAATTGACAATCTGGTGTTTGCTTACAAAAACAAAGTTTTCACACGTAGGCATGTTTATGCATAGGCTCTTGCTGTCACACAAACACAAGCACTCTCTCTCTCCGTGACACACCTACCCACCCCTCTGGCAAGGGGGATTCAGGAATAAGTGATTTACTGAAAGTGAGGGGATAAGGTGCAGAGTTTCTCAGGAAGCAGCCGCCCCAGGGGCTTAGAGCCATGGGCAGGGAAAGGGCCTGAGAGAAATAGCCTGTTCTGGGACCTCAGGATCACTGAAACTGAAGCTACCACCAGGACTAGCCTCCCTGTGGGGCTCCCTCTGAGGGTGGGACCTAGGCCATGGCTCCTACTGGTCCTGCTTCATAGCTGGCCTCCACCTGGTCCTTTACCATGGCCACAACCAGGACGTAACTTGTGTTGCCAAGGCTGGGCCCTGGTGCTTCCTTTCATGTCAGGGCTCAACCCCAGCACCTTTTCCCAATCCTGTCACTGCTGCTACTCTGGAAGACTCCTCCTTCCACCCCAGCCCAAAGCCCACCAGCAGCTAGATGCAGAAGCCCCAGTCTCCTCTGGCTGGGTTGGGTGCAAGGATTTTGTAGTGTTCGGTGGCTCCAAACAGCAGAGCAGCAGCAGTAGCCCTAGCTTCATCGCACTTAATCCAGCCCTGAGTAGGGATGGGAACAGAGACTGATGTGGGGCTGGCAGGACAGTTACACCAGCCCCTTGGGGCTGATTAGGCTGTGTACAGGATGAAGTATTTGAATCTGTGATTTAGTATTTAGGAGTATTTGTATTTGTATCTTTATTCATGTTCATTGCATTTTCCTCATTGCCACCAATGGGGAAAACACAATGAACACAGGTTCTTGTTTATGGGTTATTTTGGTGCAGAATTTCAGTAAGGTGCTGGTAGTTTAACAGGCCTATAAGAAAAGAAAAATTGTGTTAAACTGCTGCTCAGTCTGCTACCAATTTAAAAAGGGGGACCACAGATTTGGGGGTGAGTGGAGAATACGGCTGGCTTGGTGGGAAAGTTGCTAGCTTGGGGAGGTAGGAATAAGGCATGGATCTGGCTTAGAGGGGCTTGTTGGCTTAGGGAAAAGATTGCTAGTTTGGGGAAGGGAGAATTGAGCATGGGACTAGGTTCAGGGGAGGTTACTGACTTGAGGAGGGAGAATGAGACATGGCTGGCTCAGGGGTGTCACTTGTTGGTAGGGTGGTTGCCGGCTTGGGGATTCACCATTTCTCCCTAGCTTAGCTGGTCTCCACTGGGCTTAGGGTGGCCAGATCTGCAAATTTTAGAGGACATGTATGGGAAATACACATTGCAGGGATGAATTGGCTCCAATGCAGCCCTGCAACCTGTATTTCTCATGTGTCCTCTAAAATTTGCAGATCTGGCCACCCTAACTGGGCTGGGGGCTGGCTGCAATAGCAGAAGCTACAGTTCTGTGATCGCAGCAGCCCCTGTAGGTGTGGAAGGCTCACTACATGCCACCCAAGCAGGCAGCTAACTAGTTGAGTTTTGGGCGCCTTGTCTGAGACCTCACATACCATGTTTTCCAGGAAATGTTGGGTTCACTCAGAACCTGAATCACAGCCCTAGTATTTCTGTTTTGAACATGGAACCTGAAAGGGTCTTTTGTGTTTTATCAAAACCTGAATGCACAGCCCCAACCCTGATGCTTCTGGGATCAAGGGGTAGGACTTCCAGACTGGACTTGAGCCTTGGCTCCTATTTTATTTTATTTTATTTTATTTTATTATTTACAAATTAAGCATTGGTCACAACCATATCCTCAGGACTAAGCCATGCCAATCCTCAGAAAATTTCCAGTCTGGGTCTAAACATTTAATTACTCTGGACACCCACTTGCAACTATGTAATGCAAAGAATTGTGCCTGGGAATATGGAGCACAACAGGGACATTATAAATAGTCCTCATCCCTGTTGCATGGTTGGGTGATGGGGAGTGGCCCTGCTGAACTCAGCGAGGGAGTGCATGACCTTGGGCAGGTGTCTCTCTCAGGTACATAAGCTCACATTGGCAAAGGAATGTGATGCAGGTCAGGCTCAGAAACAGGAGATGGTGGAAACATTTGCTGTCAGATAAGGATGAACAGAGAGAGGAGTAGCTAGAGGTGATTTAAAATGCAGGGCTTCTGAGAATGCCCCCATTTGAGCAAGAATAAAGGAGTTTTTGCTGTAGTCCAGGAACCAGATGGAAGTTTCCCCAGTCAGTTAAGAGTGAGTCGGAGGTGGAGAGTTCTATAAACCAGAAGCTCTGTAGGTGCGGCCAGGAGAAGAAATATAAACTGGAGACAGGCATAGGCCCAAACCAAACCTCAAAATTTGGAACACGTAAGGACTGGTTTACCACTAGCTCTTGTACTGACAAATCAGTTCTAAAACTGGTTCAAAACTGAACACGAACAGACACACATACTTTCACTGGCCTCATCTCCCCGGTTCTGCTGATTTTTCTTGAGCTGTTCTGCAAAGAGCAGAAGCTAAAACTTGTACAAGGTGTGCTAGTTTAGTGTGTAAGGTATCCCAGCTTCAGTGCATGATTGGACACTGGGACAGTCATCCATAAGTCTTAGTTATTATTTAGTACCATGGTACTTAGTACCATTATTATTTAGTGTTTATATAGTGCCAACAAAGTACCTGGCACTGAAAATCATTAATTAGATCCCCGCCTCATGGGGCGTACAATCTAGAAGAGACAAGGGAGAAGGGAACCTAGGGAGAGACGGGGATACATTCACAAAGTTGAGAAGTAGCAGGTGCACTTGCTTAGCCTAGTTGGAGGTGAGAAAGGGGCTGGAATGATAGGATGGTAGAGGCAGTCTGTAGGGGTAAGAAGCTAAGGAAAGCTGGATGGAAGAAGCAGATTTTTAGAAGGGATTTTAAGGGAAGGAACAGAGCGTATGTGTTTGAGGAGAGAGTTCCAGGAATAGAGGGAGCAGGAGATTCAGGGACAGGGGCGGGGGGTGCTAGAGGAGGAGCAAAGTTCCTGTGTTAGTTGTTGTGTTCCAACAAAGTCCCTGTGTTCTCTGGGCACATAGCAAGAAATGAGGGCAGAAAGATTTTATTTAATTTATTTATGCTTCCATTTTTACCCCACCCCTCTCGCAGCAAGCGACTCAGGGTGGCTTGCACCTACCAGATAAAATAACAATGATAGCATACAAATATAAATAAAATTAAAATAAATTATACAAATAATACTAAAACTCTGAATTGTGTGCAAAAAACAAATCACCCACGTGCAGAAAAGGATACCTCCCCTTAGCCCAAGACACCCCTCCCATCCTCCCCTTCTTCCCCGCCCAATCCCTGGTGGAAGAGCCAGGTCTTGCAGTTTTGTTGGAAGATGAGAAGATTCGGGCTGAGCCAAACCTCCACCGGGACTCCGGGAGGGAATTCCAAAGCGACGGTGCAGCCGCCGAGAACGCCCTCCTGTTCGTCCAAACCCGTTGATAGCGCGGAACTTTCAGGAGGGTGCCCCTGGATGACTTCAGGGGCCGGCCAGGGGTCTAGGAGGTGAGACGACCACTCAGATAAGTAGGGCTTAAACCGTGAAGAGCTTTAAAGGTCAACACCAGCACCTTGAATTGGATCCGGAAGACAATAGGGAGCCAGTGCAGTGCTTGGAGCACAGGTGTTATGTGCTCCCTGTGGCCCATCCCTGTAAGGCAGGGGTGGGGAACCTCAGGCCCAGGGGCCAAATGCAGCCTGTGCAAAGTTTTTATGTGGCCCCTTTCTACTTCCTGGATCTGGCACTTGGATCCATTTCTTACCTCCAGTCACTGAAACACTGAGCTCAAGGGAAGGGAGCAGAGATGAGGTCATGCAAACAAGGATAGGGGACAGTTCCATGCAGGGCCGGCCCCAGGCATGTGCCACATGTGTGGCTGCAGATGGCCCCGCGGCCAGCTGGGGCCCCGTGCTTGTCTGGCTGGGCAGCAGGCTGCAGCCAACTTCTCCCCCAATAAGTTCTTCTGCCTCCCCTCCCTGGTTCCGGTCCCCATCCCTCACCTGGGCAGCTACCCCACCAGGGGTTGTTGCTGCCAACTCCCCCCCTAGAGGGGGCTCCCCATAGACTGAAACGTCTCCTAACACTTGTTTAGGGGATACCTGTGTATATCTACTTCCATTGGAGGTGGGATGCTATTACCTTGAGCCCCTTTATCTATTGGTAACTTAAGGCTCTGCACAGAAGACGGTGTTTTAAGGGCAATATCCTGGAGACGCTGACCTACTGAGCGAGTTTTCTCCTGGGGAAGCCCATGGTTCTGGGAGTGCTGATTTGATACCTTTTTGAGTCCAGTCCTCAAGGTTTGACGAACCCCCATAGGTCTTTCTGGGGCCATAGGGGATGCAGGTTGTGCTGCAGAAGGCGTAGAAGCATATCCTGATACTAAACCTGGCTGCTGAGATAAACCAAAAACTTCACTAATATGGATGCCCCAAGAGTTTAACAGCCTATGACCATGAAAAATTTCCCCCACTGTATCTAAGTGCTTAAATGTCACCACCACCTTTACCAACCCCATAGGGGAGGCAAGTTTCTGGAAGTGCACTATATGCCACAAGGGGATGTTTATACCCAGGAGTTCTTGTAAACGCATTTTAATTGCCTTTTTAGAAAGCCAGTAGGGCAGAAACCCATTTGGAAATGATTGAATAATAAAGAATAGAACATTTTCCTTCACTTGAAAGCACGAAGGGCCTCCCAAGGCCATCTGCTGAGACTGACCTGGTACCTGGGTTGGGGGAAGTCCGGGGGTTTGAAAAACGGGCTTCCCCTCAGATCTATCTTTCAACTCTGAGGCCTGCAAGTGTCCATAACCCACATGGCCTCCTATCATCTGGTCCTTTCTTCCTTCATTTGATACTCTTGTAAGGGTTGTCAGCAGCTCAATCTGCTCCTTTTGTTGATGTAATATGTCAATAATGTCAGCTAATTGCCAGGTAAGTTTCTTAACTAGATCTGCAATCAATAACCCATGTTTGACCATGACATCATACGGCCCTGCATCCATAGCTAATGGTGATATAGCAGAAAAAGATTGCTCCAAAGACTGCAAAGAAGCAAGCGAGCCCCCCAAAGATGTATCGGCCAGGGGCGGGGGCTGCTGCCTCTGCTGCCAAGCCTGTTTTCCCATCTTGGGGCAGAGTCCCCAACATGTGAGCTGTTCTGGCCAGGAATGAGTCTAATGTTAATTGTTTTGCGGCAACATACTGATCTGCTTGATCCTGAGGACCCTGCCTACCTCTTTTCCTGGTCATAACAGGCCCTTGGTGTTTCAGCCTTCTAATAATATATGGGGTACAGCAGAGAACCACAACAACCCACCAACTCTATTATCAGCAATTGTCCGTTGCATCAAAGTCCAAGACAGTATGTAGGGGAACTGATTCCCTAGTAGGGACGTCCAGCCCTGCTCACCATACGACAAACGGAGGCTCCTCGCCCTTTCTCAGGAAATACACACTCCGTCGGCACCTCTCCGTCACCTTCGCCGGTGCCTAAGACTGCGCACACAAGGGCGCACATGCCCACGGCGCGCACGTCGAGGTCAGAGCGCTGTATATAATCCCTCAGCGGGGGCTCGCCGACTTCCTGGCCAATCACCGGTCTGTTCCCGTCCTCAGCCTCCATGCCTAACAGCTCCCAGGTGTGTCAGATCCCCCACAGACTTCAGCCTCACGTAGGAGGCAAAGAGCCGGGGAAGGGAGATGGGGGGGGGGAGAATTTAGCTAAGCAGCTATCCGCTGCCAGTCCAGCCTGCAGCTCTGCTCTCCAGGCTCAACTCCCACCTCATGGCATAATGTGCTTAATAGGCTGGCTGTAGTTTGGGTGTCTTGTGTGTTTGATAGCAGCACCCCTGGACCAGTCGCACCGCGTGTGTGCACAAGACACAGATGGCACCGGCAGCAAGAAGCAACAGGCCCTGGAGGCCAGGCTGGCTAAGCTCACACCCCCTTCCTTAGTAAGACAGCAGATGCAGTCAGTCTCTCTCTGCCTGCTTCACTGTCCGCCCGGCTGCCCCTGTAGTGGAACCACTTCTAGGGAGTGGTGGACTGGTGGTAGATGCTTGGCTGGGGAGGTGGGAAGCATTGGGAGGCCATGCTTGTCAATGGCCGTTCGGCTAAGCGCCAGGTAAGGCAGCCAAGGGGTGCCAAACCAGGGAGAGGGAAACGGGGGAGAGAAGCATGGGGAGGCCATGCTGCTGCTTGGAGGGGTGAAGAATGGGAATCCTTCCTGTCCAGAGGGAGTAACTTTTATGTAAATTTACACATGTGCATAATTAGGTGGGAGCTAATTATGCGAATTATGCCTCGCACCAAGACTTCGCACATGGCCTCACAAACCCTGAGACTGGCCTTGGTTCCATGGCACAGATGCATGAGCTGGGCCCTCCTTTCCTTGAGTGCATTCCTTAAACACCCCCGCCTCAACTTCTGTGTGGCCCTTGGAGCTTGTGAAAGCTTTCAAAGTCACCCGTGGGAGGGAAAAGGTTCCCCACCTTTGCTGTAAGGAGATGGGCTGCTGCATTCTGCACTAACTGCAGCTTCCGAACCGTCACCAAGGGCAGTCCCACGTAGAGCGCATTGCAATAGTCTTGCCTCGAGGTGACGAACACATGGATGATAGTGGTGAGATTGGAGTCAGAGACATATGGGCGGAGCCTTTTCACCAGATGTAATTGGCGAAAGGTGCCCCTGGCTACAGCCAACACCTGGGAATCCAGACATAGCTGGAAATCAAGGAGCACCCCCAAGCTCCTGTTAGCACTCGGTGGAAGGGCAGGGCTCTTGGCCCCTCTAGAATACCACGGCGAAGCTCCCACCAGGCCCGAGACCCCAGAAGGGGGTCGGAGGAACGCACCCCGCTGGTGGTACCTGCCCCGGCACAGCCGGCTCCGGCCCCCCGCA
>QEPC01008951.1:5650623-5671917 GCA_003113815.1 Sphenodon punctatus
GTGTGTGTGTGTCTTTGCTAAAACTGCTTGTAAGTGAGGTTTAAGGTTGTCTGCCTGCTTTTAAACCTGGCAGAGGAGGTGATTATAACCTGCCTAACCTAACTGAAATTGCTTGATTAAGTAATGTAATGTCCACCCAACATTAACCCTTGGAACTCCTTGCTGCTGGGTTATGCTGCCCACCGTTGCCCTGGCTCTGCCCACTGTTGCCCTGGCTCTGCCCACCGTTGCCCGCCGGCCCACTCATCTTGGGTGCGAGTATGGTGCCATCGATGCTCCAACCACCTCCCCTTACGCTTCAGACATCCCAGGTCCTCCGTAAACCATGGGGACCTGCAGAGCTGACACGCAGGAAACAGATGCCTAGGAGCCACCCGATCAATGGCCTTAGCCAACCAGCTGTTCCATAAGGCCATGAGGTCATCGATGGAGTGGCCATCAAGGTCTACCGGTATTTTCCCAAGAGCAGTCCGGAACCCTTCTGGTTCCTTCTGGTTTTGGACCATCCAAACTGGTTCTGCACCCCTATGGTCAGGAAAGCGCACTAGGATGGAGGTTTGCTGAAGATGGTCACCTTGACCACGGCAAGGGTGAGCACCCTACATCCCCAATCATCAGACTCACACCCCACCCCACCCCGCCTCAAGGTCAGTGCAAAAAACCAAGTCCAGAGTGTGTCCCCGCTCATGTCAGGCCCCTCGCCACCTGGGACAGGCCCATGGTTGCCATGGTGGCCAAGAAGTCCTGCTCCGCCCCTTGCAATCCCACCTCAGCATGGATATTGAAGTCCCCCAGGGTGAGAAGCCTGGGCACCTTAAGTCCAGGTGCGAGATGAAAGCTGCTAGAGCAGACAGGGATGCTGCTGTGCAGTGGGGTGCATGGTACACCAGCAGAAACCCCTGCCTGTCCCTAGCTGCACCCCTGGTTCATTGTCAGCCAAATCAATCACAAGGTGGAGGCTCTCTATCCCAGGCTTGATCTGCACTGAGAATCTCTGTGCAACCATCCCACCCCTAAAAACAACAGCTACACCCCTCCCTTCTGGCCTGGTGCTGGATGGAGTACCCAGCTGGGATGAGATCGGCCAGAATTGGCCCAAAACAATTGTTCAGCCAGGTCTCCATCACACACACGAGGTCAATCATCCAGTCCAGGATAGCATCATGGATTGCAGATGATTTATTGCAGACCAACCTCACATTACACAGCAGCAGTGTGGAACCTGGGTCTTCTGAGAGTTTGATCACCTGGTTATCTGGGCCCAGAGGGATCGTGCAAGGGACCAGCACTAACCACTGATCCCACCGCTCAGAATAACATTTCCTCCTCCCAGGGCCATAATTCCCCTGCCCCATTATGACCCCATTGCTGCCACCTCACCCCCCGGGAGGACACCGCCAACTTGCCCAAAGTCGCCATCCAGTAAGTTCATGGCTAGGGTCCTGGCTTCCCAGGACCCAAACCAGCACCTTCTCCATTACGCCACAGTGGCTCTCTAGGCTGAGAGGTTGTGACTTGCCCAAATCTGCCACCCAGTGAGTTCATGGCTAGAATGTGATTTGAACCCTGGCTTCCCAGCTCCAGGTCCAGCACCTTATCCACTATACCACACTGGCTCTCTACATTCCGCAGGTATGTAGCGTAGCCAGTTAGAAATATATATCAACAGCCCCAAATCCTATATTTCTGATTGGCTACACTATACGCCTGAGGAAGAGCCCTAAGTGGCCTGAAAGATTGCACATTCTTATCAACAGAAGTTGGTCCAAGAAAATCTCTTACATTTGGGACCAACTCGGCAACCACACTCTAACTGCAAAGAGGGAGACGCTTCTAGTTTCAAAATTAAAATTCACGTATTTGTTCCATGAGTCACAAAAAAGCAGAGTGTCTCTCTATGATTATCTGCAAATCCCACAAGACAGAGCAGTTCCATGAGATTCCCTTAATGACACTTTGCTTGGATGCTAAGACAGAGTTTACCAAAAAAAAGGGTGTATCTTTTATCTTGTAGCTGTAACTAAGCCAACAAGCGTGTACACCTGTGACTTCTCAACTTCATGAATTTATCCCTGTCTCTTCCTATGTTACCCTCTCCTTTGTCTCCTTTTTCTTGTCTCTCTATAAGCCTGCTGGGACAGGGACTTGTCTTCATTTATTTATTTATTTATTGGCATTTCTATGCCGCCCCCTCATGCCCATGGCATCTCAGGGTGGCAAACAATACAGTAAAACAATAAAATACATTAAAAACCGACATCAATTTTAAAATAATTTTAAAAACCCCAACCCTAACCCTACCCTCCAGTTCCCCCAAATCCCCCACCCCACCAATCTCCCCCATTTACCCCTCCCTCCCCCCCTCCCCTCCAAAGGCCTGGGCAAACAGCCAAGTCTTGCATGCCCGCCGAAAGGCAAGCAGACCTGGGGCCTTTGGAAGGGAGCTCCACAACCATGGCCCGACCACCGAGAACGCCCTTTCCATGGTGGTCCCCGCCTTACACGGGGGACCTCCAAATAGGCACCCCCAGCGGATTGGAGGGTCCGTCCTGAGTCACGGAAGGTGAGGCGGTCCCCAAATTATTGTACAGTGCCAGGTACATTGCTGGTGCTATATAAAAAATAGGAAGTAATTCTAACA
Source organism: Sphenodon punctatus (assembly GCA_003113815.1). Classification (NCBI taxonomy): domain Eukaryota; kingdom Metazoa; phylum Chordata; class Lepidosauria; order Sphenodontia; family Sphenodontidae; genus Sphenodon; species Sphenodon punctatus. Next base: position 5,653,265 of record QEPC01008951.1, read on the forward strand.
ATAATAATCCTGTAGGTTTTCTTTGCCTCAGTGGCTGCTTTTTGCCTGTTAAGAATTGATACAAATGGCACTCTTAGAGTGCCCACTGGAGTCAGGGGTCGCTCTGTGGAGCACGCACACAGCCACCACGTCGCAGGTTTCATGTGACAAACCGGGCAGGTGTTCCTCCCCAACGCAGTCTGCCCCTTCTCCAGCGTTGAGACACGGTTGCTGCCCAGGCCACTCTAGGCACTCCACCCAGAACTCTATGGTCCCAGTGGACCTGAACATGTGTGGAGGCTACATGCACCCTAACAAATGGGAGGTAGCCATGTGGGGGCATATTCGCCTGCATCATCCAGCATTTGCCCGTATGGTGGGCTCCACGTTTGCTGGGACGCCACCATGAGTGGAGGCCGTGGGTGGTGGGTGTGGGCAAGTGTATTTCGAATGTGGGTGAACATCTGGTGGCCACCTAATAGATAGGCAGATGGCCACCCATCCGGAAGGGCTAATCTGGACTACTGTCTCGTCTGTTTTCACCCTTAGAAGGCTGCACATGTGACAAGTTGGTGAAAGAAAAAGGTCTGTTTATTCACCTGTCCTAGAGGAGTAAGGCTGCATTTGGGTTCCAATAAAATATAAATACATGCAAAAAGACCTTTTCTGGTTCCATATTTGAGATCCGAATACTAGGTCTGTGTATTTAGGTTGTGAGTGAATCCAAATTTTCCCAAAATCGTAACATCTGAGATCTTGAACTGGACCCCCAAAACTGCAGTACATTTCCAGATTGCAGCTGCGCTATTCTCCAACACTCAGCTTAGCTGCCTGCTTGGGAAACCTGTAGTGAGTGAACCCTCCACAGCTGCTGCAGGGACTGCTTCTGTCTGAGAACTGCAGTATCCATCCAGCACTGCAGCCTGGCCCAGCCCAGCCCAGCCAGGGAGAAATGGTGAGTCTTTGGCAGCTTCATTCCTCCCTTTCCCAAGCCAGCAACCTCTCCTGCAAACCACTTACCCTTAAGCCAGACCCATGCCCCATTCACATGTAGGGATTCCACTTTCCACAAGCCAGTGACTCTTCTCTAAGCCAGAAACCACCCCCGAAGCCAGAACCATGCCTCATTCCCCTTCCCCAAGCCAGTGACTCCCTCCCTGAGCCAGCCCCATGTCCCATTCTCACTCCCTAAGCCAGCAACCTCCCCTGAGTCTAGTCCCATACCCCATTCCCCCACAAGACAGTGACCACTCCCCCAAGCCAGACCCATGCCCCATCCCCCCATCCCCAAGCAAGCAACTCCCCACATGCACCAGCCCTACATTTGCCCCACTCCTAAGGCATTGCATGCCTCCTTCTCCCTTAAGGCAGGAATCCCCCTGAGCCAGACCCATTTCACCCTCCCCAAGCTAACAACCTACCAAACTAACTGGATTCTCCACCCTTGCCCAACTAGTTCTCCTCTTTTAAAATTGGTAGCAGACTTAGCAGAAGTTTTGGACTTCATTTCCTTTCTTTATAGACCTGTCAAATTTGGCAGAGCCTCACAGCACTTCTGTGACAAAATAACCCATATGCAGAGATCTGTCTTTACTGAGTTTTCCCCATTGACAACGATGAGGAAATGAAATGAACACAAGGAAAGATACAAATACAAATAAATGCAAATACGAAAACCATAAATACAGATACAAACGCTTGACCCCATGCACAGCCCTATAGGGGAGGTACTTGAGATGCAGCCCTGTTTTGTTGCTTATCCCAACCCACGAGAACTAGGGCTCTCTGGGTGAAGTTAACAGAACAAATAAAAGGAAATACTTCTTTTCATAGCACGGAACGAGCCTGTGGAATTCACTACCTCCCACAGGAGGTCGGTCAGCATCAAATATTGTAGCTGGCATTAAGAAGAGGACTGGAGAATTTTATGACCAATAACAGCATTTTGAATCCTACAAGCTCGGATAGCAGCGTTCAGGCCTCCTGCTTCAGCTAATGGCCATAGGGATAAGAAGGAGCCTCTCCCAAATGCACTGCCTAAATGGCTACATACATTATGGATTTCATTCCTACCTCCTGTGCTTATGGAAGAGCTATAGTCCTCACTTTAAACTGCAACATATAAATAGCATTTCCCCATTCTCTTCCTAAAACTCTACATTTGGCTGCTGTTTAATAGAGCCTGTCTCCACACCTATCCACACCTCCCCATACAAACAGAGGTTCTACAATACAAGCACACTTATCAAACTAAAAAGCACCTCAAACCCATCCGGGGTTCAACCCAATCTGTCTCGTCCCATCCAGCACAAAACTAAGTAGAGAAACCTTTAAAGTTAATTAAAAATTGTGTCTCTAGTTTGCTCTCACAAACTCAGATTTTGGATGCTGCCAGCAAGGCAATCTCGCTGTTCTTTATAAAGCATTGAGTAGGATAATAGCTTCTGAAGGGAATCCAGACTAGATGGATCAATATGGGTGTTAACAGACATGACAATATCGTGCTGGGGCCTGCTTTGGCCTGACGGGCCCTCACCTGCACGTGCCTGGGATTGCCCTGGACCGTATCAGCGGCTAGCCCAGGTTGTGACCCTGGAAAGTCTCTGAGTCAGAGCCTGGGCTAAGGTCTGCCTGACTGGGGCAAAGTGGGCTACAGCAGGCTATCATGTCTGTTGTGGCCTACCATGACCCAGACCAGATCGGGTCCGCCATGCCCATAGTCATGACTGGCTGCCATGGCTGCCTATCATGGCTGGGGGGGAGGGGGGAAGGCCCTGCACTGAGGGACCTGTCCACTGCATGTTCATGTATCACTCTGCCCTCTCTGATGGCCTGGCCACCAGCACATTTGTTCAGCGGCCTGACCAGGTCTGGCCTGTGTCCATGGCGCTTTTCCTTCCCATGCTGGGTTGGCTGCCGTGGATCCAGCATCACATCTGTTAACACCCTATGCCTCTATTCTTTGAGGTAATAGGGAGCTGGATTTGAGCAGCAATTGAAATGGTAGCTTGTAAACAAGGCAATATTAATGGCGAAGGCAATGGATAGCCTCCATCAGTGCCAGAGCATTTGACAGCATGGTGACAGTGCTGGATCCAGAGAAGTTTGGGCCCCAAGTGAAATGATCATGTGACCCTCCCTCCAAACACAGAAATGTTTGACAGACACACACTGACTCACCCATTAAAAAAAGCAAATGTTTTTTAAATTAATTTTTCATGTTCAGTTAAATGCAACAACTCCTTCAAGGACCGTGGCTCCCTGGCATTGCGGGCCCTCCAGCCCAAATATGATGCATATGTTCTAAATTCTAGTTTACTTGTGCCCCATGTGGCAAGGACCCCTCCTGAATGGCCGTGGGCCCTCGATAGGCTGGAGAACCCAGTGCTCGAGACTCTATAAGCTCATCATTTATGCCAGTGCTTTTCGCACTTAGGTTGTCTTTCAAGTTTATTAATGGACCCCATGTATTGGGGACCATGTGGAGATGCCGTAGGCATGAGGAGGTGGCATATAAGTGCAATTTTAAAAAAGAAGTTATTCTGGATTTCACCTGGCCTGGTGATGAGGGTATTAGAAATCAAGAGACCTTTTGGTTGTGCTGAGTGGGGAAACTTTTCCTTTCCACAGGTCACTTTGAAAATTGTGGGCAAGGGTGCTTAAGCGGTGGTCTCAGGATGGGGGAAAGAAAGGGCGGGTCCAGATCATGGATCTAGGCCATGAGTCCGTCCCCAACTCTTGACTGTATGTATTCATTGCCACTCCCTTCTAGCGAGCTGGATGTTGAGGAGACGGGAGTTCTGCATATGAATATTCATGTTCCCATCTGATCGAAGGTGTTTTTGTGTTAAAATGATTCACTATTTATTATTTGTCGTTTTCCCTTACTGTAGTTTATTGTTGTTCTGATTTAAAATGTTGTAGTCATCAAATCCAGAAAGCAGGAACAATCCCTTGTAATTTAGGTGACCATCACATGCTATGAATGGCTAAAGTGACTGGTTTGTAAACAGCTCAACAGCTGAAATTTGTTTTCCTGAACTATTTATCACATACACTTTAAGGAATCTGGATAGGGTGGAATACAATCTGGAAAAGACAGATTTTGAAAGGCAGATAAATAGGATCTGTGTGTCCTTATTAGAGTGCCCATAAACTTGACCGTGGGGACTTTTCCAAAACCCCCACAAAGTGACTGGAAAACCCCATGTGCAAATGTAAATGCTCTCTCCCACATCCCACTTTCAGACCATGCCTGACAGCAGAACGAGGTGGGTTTATTCAGAATGGAACCAAACTTTTGCTTCTCTGTTTTTGTGGCTTTCCCTCATGCCTTCCGGCTGCAGCGTAATTAATTACCCGTTCTCTGCCTGAATGCCTGTTTGTTTGCTTCTAGGGGAACAACCAGCTCGTGCTTTCTAGTGCCACAGAGACCTTTACCCTCATTCAGCACTTTCCTAGAAATGTGACAGTCTGACGTTATGGATCAAGCAGTGTCTCTGTCCCAGCAATGTCATTTGGGCACTGCCAGAAAGTGTAATGCTGCCTTTTACTAACGATAACCTCCATTCCCACAGATCCTGTCATCTGAGGCTCCTAAGTGCTCAAGGCTCATACTATCCCTATAAAACAGAGAAGTAAAATTTGTGTTTTGAAGCTGGAGAAACCCAGGCTTAGAAAGGTTATGTGACTTATCTAACACAGTGATGGGCATTAGTCAGGGGTTGAACCAGGATCAGAATCCAAAAATGATGACTCCCTGTCCCTCCCCACCCCCCCTTCTCACTCAAGTTGTGAGATTTAAGAATAAAAACTGACTGTTTACAGCCAAATGTCCTGGACTAGTGCAGGGTGGAGGGCTAGGCAGAAAGTTCACTGTGGAAACAAAACGGCTCTAACCTAGTCAGTATGTGAAATGTGATCCTGTATGAGGGAGAGACCCGAGTCACAGTATCCTGCGATTCTACACAGGTCTTACCATGCTGTTCCCCACAAAGGACTGGCACGTTAATGCTAGAAGGCTCAGAGATGAGGCAATAAATATCACTGTCAGGAAGGGAATTTTAAAATAGTAAGTACTAATTCAATCTATGTTCTCTAATCACATTGTGGTATTTCTTCCCAATCCTGTAAATTCTTTCCTTCCCTCCTTCAAGGTGGACAGCGTGTTTACTTAGAATGGGAGGCACAAAGAGTTTCATCTGAATCTTGGGACAAATTTTGAGTAAAGGAGATCCAGGAGCTGGGAGCATTGCGAAAGAAAGCAGGGGTCAAATTGATTCACTCCACTGAAATCAGTGGTATTACATTAATTAGATCATTGGTTGTCAAGGTTAGGGGTAGGGCAATAAGCAGGCACAGGAAGTGGGGCTGGCAAGAAGTTCAAATCAGGATTGGAGGTGCAGGAGCAGAGCTGGGTCAAGGCTGCGGAGCAGAAGACAAGCAAGGGCAAGGCTGGAAGTCAGGGCACAGGAAATGGGAGCAATGAACCTTCCAGCTTCCCGTTGCTGCCAGCCAGCCTACAAAGTCAGGCACCCAATCGGGAAGCTGTGGGGAGGTGTGGCTTGGATACTAGAACCAGAGACCTTAGCAGGAGTAAGTATAAAGCTGAATCCAGGTCCAAGCAAAGCTGCAGCAACAGTGCAGCACTATCCCTGGAAACCCAGGGATGCTTGTTCAAGGCTTAGGTCCTGACATAGCTGCTACATGTGCAGGAGGATTTGTCAGGGTCTGAGATGGGAGCTGGACATATAACTGGAGTCAAGAAGCCAGCGTCAGAGTCTGGAAGCCAATAATCAGGGTGACGGCCATGAACCAGATAAGCGAGAACCAGAAAGCAGGAACCAAGACAGAGTCAGGCATTGGGGGCTGAGCCACAAGCCAAGGCTCAGTTGAGCTAGAACCGGGAAGCCAGAGCCACCTTAGAGTGAGGAGTACTGAGTCAGAACCAGATTGCACTCAGCAGGTTGTTAGTAGAGCAGGAACTAGAAAGTAGGCAGCGAGGGCAGGAACCAGGAAGAGGGGTCAAGTTAGGCAGGGGCAGCAACAGGTCTAGAACAAAATACGTGCTTACCAGCATAAGCTGAGAAGTCATCACACTGAGCAGAGGCTGTCTGCTTCCTGATGAGGCCTTATAGTGGGTGAATAGCGCCAATGGTCATTCAATTCGGAGAAGAGCTGTAGCAGCTGATAGGAGGCGAGCCTATTGGCTGTCAATATACCTGGGTTGTGGGTTAGGTCTTGGTGGAGTAGCGGTCAGAACATCCAGTCAGGAATCCAGTTCCGTTCCCTTTCTGACACGCTCCAACACATTGTCCTTACCTCATCCTTCCTTCTAGGGTGTCCTTCAGGAGCCTTTGGCCTGGGCATTCCAGATACCTTTGGTGGAATTCTTTCTGTCTTTCAGGGGATTGTGTGTGTTGCTGGCAAGTTCCCATCCTCCTCCTAGCTCACTAGGTAAAGTAGCTTGCCGTGGTTGAACCTGGAACTAAGGATGCAACATATAAAGTACTTTTCGTACCAGAATCAGAGATGACAGGGGCTTGGACCACATAGGGAAGGGATTGGAGTTGTGTGGCTTCAAGCAGGGACATGTGAAAAACAGGATGAACCTTCAAAATGTGGGAAACTGCAACCCAAATGTGAATGGTAGATTATCCTGAATGACCCCATATAGTGATGGTCCCACTGTGCAAGGGGCAGACTCTCACAAAATTATGGGGTGTGTGTGTGTTGTCAAACCATGTTACCTGCAGCAAAGTGGTGCAGCACGCCCACTGCGGCCTCCACCCATCCCCCCGCGCTGTGGTTCCTCCCGGACCTGTGTGTGAGGGGCTGGGGTGTTGCCCAGCACACACAGTGAGTGGCAATTGCATTGCTGTGACTCTCCTGTCATTTTGATGTTTATGTAAGACCTGGCTGTTCCGCCAGGCTCTCGGCGAGGGGTGGGTGTTGTTTTCCCCTGCATATGAGGAATTTTTAACTTTTTTAATTGTTTTATTCTTTTATCTTGTTTGCCGCCCCGGGCTGCCCTGTGGGCAGGAGGGCGGGATAAATTTTTTATATAAATAAATAAATAAAATAAAGTCTGGGACATCTTACTGCTATTATTTCCGCCAGTGCGCGTCGAAGACATGCAGGAGCAGCAGGCTTGGAGGTCCCTGCTTTTGTGACAGGGCAGCTCCAGTTACCAAATTCGAGGCATCTGCTTCAGTGATTTTTATTTAATTTATTTATTTTATTGATTTATATCCCGCCCCTCCTGAAAACAACTCGGGGCAGCTAATGATGAAGGACTTGGCTGAATTTGGATGGACCATAATAGACATTGACTGAGGTGAATACCTTCTTAAACTGCCTGGATATGGAGTGGGCCCTTTGGTGTCCATGCAAACTGGGTATTCTCAGGGCCGGCCTTACTACGGGGTGAACCGGGGCAGCTGCCCCAGACCCCACTCCTGTGGGCCCCCATGCGCTGCCTCCAGAGTCTGCCCGTCACACTGTGCTGCCCTGCCCCACTGGCCCCAAGCCCCCTTGGCAGCAGCCTGGGTGGGGAGGGGAGGAACTGCCTCTGCCCCCTCCTGCCTGATGTTACTGCTGCCACCGCTGCCACCACCGTTTGAAGACCTTGCCCCCCAAGCCCCCTTGCCAGCAGCCTGGGCGAAAGGGGAAGGAACTATGCCTCCCCACCCACATTGCCACTGCCACTGCTGCCGCCAAACTTGTAGTTTAAAGGGTCTGCTGTGCAGTCGTGCACATGCTGGGGGAGGCCCACCATGTTTCCTAATCTGGAATGCTAGGAAACATAGTCCCAGCATGCCAGATTCAGGAAATAATATGCTGGCCTGGCCTGTGGCAGTGCAGTGGGTGCTAGGCTTTGCAGGACAGTCAGAACAGAGGAAAGGGGTGAGAGATAGTGGGGAGGAAAGAAAGGGGGTAGCCAGGAGAGGGGAGGAGAGAGAAAGGAGGGGTGACAGAGAGAGAGAGAGAGAGAAAGAGGAGTGACAGACAGAGAGAATATGTGTCTGTAATTATGTATGTGAGAGAGAATGAATGTGTGTCGTGAGAGAAGTGAGAGTGTGTGTATATGTATATGTGTAAGATAGAGGTAAGAGCGTGTGGGTGAGATAGGGGTGTGTGTGTGTGTGTGTGTGAGAGAGAGAGAGAGAGGTGAGACTAGTGGGTGTGGGAAAGTGGGCGGGACCATGGGAAAGTGGGTGGGACCATGAAAAGTGGGCAGAGCTGAGGGCCCGCCACATTTTGTCTTTGCCCTGGGCCCTGCAATTTCTAAGGCGGGCCCTGGGTATTCTCCTGGAGGAGGCCAGTGGTGGTCAGTACTGAAACTGCTGTCCATTTTGAAAAGCTCTTGAGGAGAGAAGAATAGAAATGTATGAATCCAAGGAACAGCTGCTTTTCAGATCGATTCCATGGGGCTTCCCTGTACCTGATTGCAGTTATTTTCTTGGGATCTGTCTTGGTTCCTTCTGGAGATGTGCTGCATCCTAGAAATTCTACCAAGGATGGGTCAAAGTTGTGTTTTTTTAGTTTTGTGTCTGGCCATCCCAGTGGAGTTGTTAAAAGACTAAGCAGAAATGCTAGTGAGTCAAGGTATGGTTGTCAGGGAATATAAGGATGTTGTTCAAGTATACCACCATGTGCGGTTCATAATTTCATGAAAAATATATGTGACTGGAGTTTTGGAGAAACTAAATGGCATAATAAGGTATTTGAAGTGGCAATAGCTACTAGCTATTAGCTAGTACAGAAGGCTGGCTTCCATTCACCACCTTCACAGATGTGGACTGAATTATAGGGACCACACAGGTCAGTCCTGGTAAACGCACTGGTTGTCCACATCCACTCCAGCAACTCTGGCTGTACAGAGACGCAGCAGGGATTGTCAGACAGGCCTGTTTGTGCAAGAGCAAAGTCATCAAAATTGTTTATCAATGGTCTGGCTTGTTCTAAGAGCAAAGGTGTCCAGTCCAGCACCTCACCCATTGGAAAATTTATCATTATCCTATCTTAGCTTGGTTGGTGGGGTACTAGCACTGTTTCAGTGGCTACCAAAGGTTCCAGCAAGTACTTCCAAACTTGTCACAAAGGGGACTCTTGGAGCTCTGATCCAGTGGTGGTGAGGAAAGCTGTGTGACCTGGGTCTGTTGGGCAAGGTTCTCAGCTTGTGGTCAGGTGGAATTACCTGTGCCACACCAGGAACAGAGGCAATCGTTCCACACCAGGAACAGAGGCAATCGTTCCATCTATGTTGTCTGGAGGATGGTAAGAGGCCCATTCAAACTGGCTGGAAGATGGAGGCTTGTCTAATATGGCTGGAGAGATTAGGTGCATGATCAGAGTCTGCAAGCCAGTGGCATAATCTGCATCCAGAATCCTGTAATTGGGTCAAAAGCCAAGAATCAGATAGTCAACTCAGAACCAGGAAGTTGGAGACAAGCCAGGTGGCAAGTTCCGCAAGTAGCTAGTGGGTCAGGAAATAGGCAGCAAGGGCAGGAACCAGTAAACATAAGCACATACCCTCTTCTGTTTATCCACAGTAGCAGAATGCTAGATTTCTCCAATATAAAGCATGCTGTTTGCAGTCTAAACCTGGTAGTTGTTACACTGAGCAGGCACTGACTGCTTCCTGTGTATATAAATGAATGGGTGATTGGCACAAACTGAAGACTTGCTTGGTGCTTCAGGAGGCCCCATTCCATCTTCTGCACCAGGCCCATCCCAATCTAGCTCTGCCCCTGTTCTTCTGCCTACTTGAATTTCCACAATGCGCGGTCCCGCCTACCCCCCGCCACGAGCGGGGGAACGACATCAGAGGGAGCACGACTTGCCCCGCCCCCTAGAAAGGGATAGGCAAAAGGGGGCCACGTGGGTGGCGGCGCTGATCTCGCGATGCGAGACTTGGCGGCCGCCATGTTCTTTTCAGTTTCAGGACGCTCCAGAAGCACGTGAAGGATGGCGCGGAAGGAGCTACAGGCAGCACCCACCCACCCTCCCTCATGTTACTGTGGGTGTCACAGCTGGTCGCCCTTAAGTGGGGGCCGAGAAGGAATTTTTTGAACCCCGGATTAATTGGCTGAAAGTCTGGATTTCCGTTTTGCCTTCCTCACAGTACATGCTAATTCAATTGGCCTTTCGGGAGAGGTTGGATGTGCTTAGTGTGTTTTTCATTCGTCGCACATGCAGGGGCCCAGGGCGTTTATACATCTATTGTTATGCATAGTGGTTAAGTTAGAACGTGTGGGAAGGCATCTCCTTAAGAGATGGAGCAAGGGTTAAGCTAAGGCACGGCCGGCCGGCTTAAACCCCGGCTTAGGAGGGAGGGGCGAGCTAGCCTGACGTGGACAAGGACGGTCCCGGAAGGAAGCCTCCGCCTCCCTCCTACTTTGGTCACTAGGGGGTGCCCCCCACCTCTCTCTTGTTCCCGATCAGCCAGATGGCTGAAGGGAGAGTGACCTAGTGGCACACACAGGCAGCGGTACCGAGGGACATCGGGCCGCTGGGTTAAGTTTCGATAAGTTAAGTTTAAGTGAGTTTCATTACAAATTTAGTATAAGGGGCCCGGGAGGGAGCATACCCCCTCCCCGACTTGGTAAACGAGTTAATAAATGTGTGACCTTTAACCCAACGTTATGGTGTGTGTTGCCTTATTCCTGGGTGCGGGGGCAATGGTTCCTGCTGCAACACGTTTTTTGTCCTTGAAGCCCTGAAGTAGCTCCAGCTGTCACAAACCTCCCTGCGCATTGGCTTGGGATATTGTGGTAGCCACTGCTGAAGTAACTCAGGGCTGATCATCAGCCCTGACAAAGAATTAAAGCATTGAAAACAGAGTTATTACTGACACTATGTTTAGAGCTCCATGGACCTACCCAGCAGCAGCCATTTGCAATGCAAAAAAAGACCCCAATTTTGTGAGTCTGACAGAAGCCAGAAATTAAGCTACGTATTCTTTGTTAGAGCCTATTCACACTTTAGCTATTGACTACCTATCTACACCTGAAGGAGTCTGGAGATAAAGTAGTTAAGATGATACATTTTCTTGCACCAGGATATGTGTGCGAGCTCTCGAGCTTCACAGAGCCCTGCTCTCTCTAGGCTATTGGCACATTTCTCTAACACTGCACTGTTTAACCACTGCTCTCTCTGACCCCATTAGTGGTTGAGCTGGACCCCTGGTAGAGACTGACTGTGACTTCATAAAGAGCTGTGGGAGGAGAAGTGCTACTGCGGATGAACAGAAGAGGGTATTATTACTCCAGATGGCTAAGCAACAAGTTAAATATTCTATGACCTCCCTTGGGTCGTAGGAGTAGTACAGCAGCTGTTAACGAGACCAGTGTTGGAGGGAAAAGTCACTGAGTTAACATAGCCAGTAGCATGAACTTTCCCTCTCTGGAGCCTCTAAGAGCTGGCTGGTGCTGTGAATTACTGAAGTGAGAAGGCACTGCCAGAGGAAAATGATTCTGGAGAGTTAGAAACTCAATAATGCATTCTGGCCTCTGGACCCCCCCTGCATCAGAGGACACAATAGTTAGATCTGCTGAGTACGCAGCCTCCTCTCTCTGTGGTGGAAAGGGTCAGTAATGGGCAAACCTCAGAATGTTTGGCAGACTTCTACAAGTGGGGCTGGCCTTAGAATTGGCAGGTCCCAGGCAAAGTAAAATGTGGGGGCCCTGGCAGCCCCGCCTGCTTGGCAGCACTCTCTGGGGGCCCTTAGAGGTTGTCATATTTGGGGCCCTGCTGGGAGGGAGTGGGGCCCTGCACCTCACCCTGGTAAAAACAGGGGCCACTGTGGGGTCCCCAGAAGTAGAGAAAATAGTGGGGCCCAGGGCAGTCGTGCCAGGTCACCCTGTGGTAGAGTCGGCCCTGTCTATAAGGCTGCTCAGCACCATGGGATCAGAGTGACTTCCAGGGCTCAATAGTGTGACCACTGGCCATACCTCCCTTTTAAAAGAGGACACATGAAAAATCCATGTTTCAGGACTGCATTGGTTCCAGTGCAGCCCTGCACCATGTATTTTTCATGTGTCCTCTTTTAAAGGGGCGGTATGGCCACCCTAGGGCTCAACCATCCTTGGTGGTACTTCCACTGCAACCCATAGAATTACACTAGGAATGAATTTAGTTCCCAAGGACTGTCCATAAGGTAACTAATGTCACACAAGAAAGAAAGGGTGGGAGGAATAGAGAGAGCAATTTTGTGACAGGAGAGGAGGGGATGCTGGTCATACTGTGACATCACAATCATTTCTTGTTATTCATTTTTCAATTAAATTTCTGTGTTTGCAAATTAAAAGGATATTCCTTAATCTTAATACATTGGTATTTAAAAATGCGTGTGGAGAGAGGAATGTGTGGTTTGTGTTTCATATTTTTTGGAGGGAGGTGACAGCGACAAACTGATGAGAGGATGGGGTTGGCGTTGGAAGTGGGTTTAAAAATGGTCAAAGTATGTTATAGACTGTCTGCAAATCCTGCTGCAAATCCTGAGACAATTGGGGGCTGTCTCAGAATCCCCTTCCTCATTGGTTATTAAACATCCTGTATTACGACCTAAATGTTCAAGTAGTGCCACCACTGCTATGCCCAGCACTGTACAAATACACATTGCTGCTTCCACTTCTCTAAAGTGTGGAAAGTTCCAGGGACCTTGCCAGGGCCAATTTCCCTCTGAAGACACAGGACTGGACTGTTACACTGTTTAGTACAACAAATCTATGAATGGACAGGTTAAGCAGGACTGGGTAGGAAGCGGGGATCATCACAAACATATATGCACCATGAGGGAAAAGAGCAACTCATTTTATTATGCCATGTGGTCGTGCTATTCCCAAACCATGCAGATAATCCTGCTGCAGAGAGGATGCTGCATGGTTTGAGTATAACCAGGGAGCTATGTTCACTGTCTGCAATCGCAAACCCCCTCTGTGCTGGATCCGTGTGGGATCTGCATAGGTCCCGCGCAACACAATGTACTCGCAATGGAACATGCACGCAGTTTGCATGCATGTGGTTTGCGCGCACGTGGGTTGAGTGTGGTTGGTGCACACTTGGGTTGTGCGCAGCGTGTGCGGGACAGCAGATCATCCCCACTGTGTTTTCCCCATTGGAAACAATGGGGAAAATGCAGTGAACACAGGTCCCTTAGTATAACTGCATATTGTTGGATGGATCAGGCAGAAACCAGGTCCCTTTGAATGTTTCCAGATCTAATACTAAATTTGTGGAAATGTATTGCATGTTGAAAGCACTGTTGACATCTGGTGAACATGGTTGGTTTTACAGACATTTATGCTACTGTGTGCTTTCATGACCCCATAGTTCCTTCCAGCTGTTGGCTAGAAGCTGTCCCTTGATGCAAGGGATCTCTATGGCATCCTGGATGACCACAGACGCCATGGGGCAGCAGGCTTATCTACAGATAACAGTGGCTACATGCAAGTGGCAGATACATGCTGACCTCCACTGTTTTAGTAAGCCTCCCTGAGCGTTTTGAGGGAAGGGTGGGATAATTTTTAAAAAAATAAATAAACTGTGCTTTGGGATCACAATCTGTATTAAGGGCGCAGCACAAAGCATGTTTGCACAAACATGCAATGAGTGAATGTGTGTTTAATGCCCAAACATGTGGCTAGTGTTATGTCTGGTAACACCCTTTGTCCTTTAATGTGTTTGCTACACACACGATTTGAGACTGGGAGATGACCCATCCAGACATGAGTTTCCAAGGCAGAAGCTCTCTAACTGTGGGTCAGAACCCCCATGGGGTGACACCATCTGCACCTGGAGTCATGAACCTGATAGGTATTTGATATATTTTGCCCATCTTTGTTGCTATCCAAGGTCACGGATAGGGTTGCCCCTTCTCTGGGTTTCACTTGCAGAGTCGGGGTTTTGACACCGAGTCATCAGGCTCCAGGGGAAGCTCTCATTTCTCCAGGTCTCCAGACACCCATGATTAACCCAGAGAACTGAGGCATCAAGGGGTGGGGTTATGTCAGAAAGGGGTGTGGCAGCATCTTTACCCCGCCCCCTCTGATGTGGTCCTGCCTCCTCCGGGTTTCCTCCTGAAGGGAGACAGCAACCCTAGTCATGGATGGGATCATATTTAAGTCTCAAAATTGGGTGACACTGGCAAGATGCCTGAAAACCGGTATTCTGAGAGCTCATTGGGTGTTTTTAGACAGACGCGGGGGTAACCCACCCCTGCATCTACCTGCACCTAGTCCCACCTAGGTCCACTTTAGACAGACCCAGCGGGTTCCCCATGCCATGGTCTGCCTGCGCAGTGCTCCCCCACACCCCATAGAGTTAAGAACATAAGAAGTACCATACTGGGTCAGACCAATGGTCCATCAAGCCCAGCTTCCTGCCTCCGACAGTGGCCAGTCACAGAGGCCTGGGAGAAGCACCCAGCAGGTCACCATGCTATCCATTCCCTGTGGGTCATCCCCAGGCTCCCGACAGTAAAGGGTTTTGTTCCCCAATCCTATCTGGCTAATAGCTGCTAATGGACCTATCTTCCAGAAACTTGTCCAAACCTCTTTTAAACTCAGCTATACTGCTGGCCTTGACCACCTCCCCTGGCAGTAAATTCCACAACCTAATTGTACGCTGAGTGAAAAAATACTTTCTTTTGTCTGTTTTTACTCTGCCACCTGTGAGTTTCATGGAGTGTCCCCTAGTTTTAGTACTAGTTGAGAGGGTAAATAACCGTTCCCTGTTTACAAGTTCCACACCACTCATGATTTTATAGACCTCTATCATATCTCCTCTCAGCCGTCTCTTTTCCAAGCTGAAGAGCCCCAACCTATCAAGCCTCTCCTCATACGGGTGCTGTTCCATACCCTGGATCATTTTTGTTGCCCTTCTCTGTACCTTTTCTAGTTCCGCTATGTCTTTTTTGAGATGGGGCGACCAGAACTGCACACAATATTCAAGGTGCGGTCGCACCATTGATTTGTATAGAGGCATTATGACATCCTCAGTTTTATTCTCTATTCCCTTGCGAATAATTCCTAACATTCTATTTGCTTTTTTGACCGCTGCGGCACACTGGGCTGAGGATTTCAGTGTATTATCCACAATCACTCCCAGATCCTTTTCCTGAGTGGTAACTCCTAGCTTAGTACCCAGCATTGTGTACTCATAATTTGGATTATTTTTCCCAATGTGCATCACTTTGCACTTGTCCACATTAAATCTCATCTGCCATTTAGATGCCCAGGCACCCAGTCTTGTAAGATCTTGCTGCAGCTCCTCACAGTCTGCTCGTGTTCTGACTACTCTGAATAACTTGGTGTCATCTGCAAATTTGATCACCTCACTCTTAACACCCTTTTCCAGATCATTAATGAATACATTGAAAAGAACTGGTCCCAGTACAGATCCTTGGGGCACACCACTTTTTACATCCCTCCATTGTGAAAACTGGCCATTTAGTCCCACTCTTTGCTTCCTATCCTTTAACCAGTTACCAATCCATAGCAAAACACTACCTCCTATCCCATGGCTTTTTAATTTTCTCAAGAGTCGTTTATGTGGGACCTTATCAAAAGCTTTCTGGAAATCCAGGTACACTATATCTGCTGGGTCTCCCCTGTCCACATGCTTGTTTACGCCCTCAAAGAATTCCAAGAGATTAGTGAGGCATGACTTCCCTTTGCTAAATCCATGCTGACTCTTTGCCATTAAGCCATGTTTATCAATATGCCCAGTGATTCTGTTCTTAATGATAGTTTCCACCATTTTGCCCGGCACAGACGTCAAGCTTACCGGTCTGTAGTTTCCAGGATCACCTCTGGAACCCTTTTTAAATATTGGGGTTACATTTGCCACCCTCCAGTCCTCAGGTACAGTGCCAGATGCCAACGTTAGGTTAGAAATTACTACTAGTAGGCTTGCAATTTCAAATTTGAGTTCCTTCAGAACTCTGGGGTGAATACCATCTGGCCCTGGTGATTTGTTAGTACTGAGCGTGCGTGTCAATTTGCTCTAGAACCTCCTCCAGGGTCATGCTGATTTGTGACAGTTCAGCCAATTCATCACCTACAAAGTAGGGTTCCAGAGTGGGTATCTCCCCAACATCCTCCGCAGTGAAGACTGAAGCAAAGAACTCGTTTAGCTTCTCTGCAATGTCCTTGTCCACCCTGAATGCCCTTTTTACTCCCTGGTCATCTACTGGCCCAACCGACTCCCT
Source organism: Sphenodon punctatus (assembly GCA_003113815.1). NCBI lineage: Eukaryota > Metazoa > Chordata > Lepidosauria > Sphenodontia > Sphenodontidae > Sphenodon > Sphenodon punctatus. The sequence continues at coordinate 5,669,457 of QEPC01008951.1, forward strand.
AGCAGGCTTCTTGCCTCTGATATACTTGAAAATCAGAGGCAAGTTGTGGACGGATCGTCTGATGCTCTAGGCTGGTCCACAATTCTGTGGTGTTGCTGGAGCAATGGCCGGCTGGGAGTAGAGCTGCGGTATGGGTCCGTTGAGCTTATTTCCTCATCTATCAAATGGGGACAGCAGCTCCACTCTGGGTCTGTGCCCTGGGCTTGGCCGACCCGCTCCATTGGCGGCAGTCTGGGATGTTCCGGAGTGCTGCAAGCTGGGCTGCCCTAGAGCAGGTTTAGCCTGCTCTGCTTCCACATCTGGCAGGCTGCCTTTAGATGGAATGACCAGTCCGGAGGTGAAGTGGGCTGGTGGCACGACTGTCCCCGGAGCAGCAGAGTCTGTTTACACCTACTCTGACAGCTCTCCCTGGAAATGGAGGGAAACACTGAGAGTCTAATCTGTGCTGGTTTCACTTGTTTTGGGGATTTTCTGAAGGGCTTTCCCATGCGAGCAAGCCCATGCCCCACCAAACCTGTGGCAAACCACTTCAGACAACCAACCCACAGCCCAGAGGGGAAGCCAGCATAAATTGTAATATGTGTATTTCCCCTGTGTTCAGGCTCTGTTATCTGAGTCCTCCAGCCAGCTTAGCATTAGAAGGGAAAGCACAATTATTAATAACTTATTGCTGCAGCATTATAATAGGAATTGGGGTGGGGAGATTGGTGTTGGGGAGTTTTATTGGTTTTATGTTTGATTTAATATGTTTTATTTTTTGTTGTAACCTGTCCTGAGTCCTAGGGAAAGAGTGAGATATAAATTGAAATAAACAAATATAATTCAGTCATAACAACAGAGCCCGTGGCAGCTTCCCCTTCCCCCTCCCCAGTTTATTGGAAGTCTTTCAACAAAAACCTCCCCAATATTCCTACCTCACCTCATACTCATTCCGACACAAGATGATGAGTCTAACCAGACAGCAGAGACAGTCTGTCTCTGTTTGCAGTATCACACGGGGGTCCCATCCTGATCCGATTAAATTTAAAGAACTGGGCACATGGCTGCCTCTCACTATAGAAATAATAAGTCTACTGCTTCCTCTGAAGGCTCAAAATATTGAAGAAAATGACTATTTTTGCAGCATCTCAAGTCCTGCTATTGTGAAGCAAACACAACTTTTTCTGAATATTTCAGAGTACAGATTTGGTTCAAGGTCCAGACTAGAAATGGGGAAGGTTGAAAGGAGATTACTCTATAATCTGAACTAATTAACCTGTCCTGGAGGTGAGAGGGAGAAGGAACTCCTTGAATGTTGTGCCAGGGGCAATATCAACAGTGTCAGGAAGGAAGCTCAAGCGATTAGGGATTACAAACCTGGGATTAGTATCCTAGGCTCGTAATCCCTAATCTAGGTTCACAGCCCTGCTCCATCAGAGGCATCCTGTGTAACCAATCCATGGACAAGTCACTTAATCCGGCCTCTGGAGGAGGTTTTACAGCAAACTGACAAACTAAATAGTAACAAATCCCCAGGACCAGATGGTATTCATCCCAGAGTTCTGAAAGAACTCAAATATGAAGTTGCAGACCTACTATTAATAATTTGTAATATATTGCTAACTCCTGCCCCTGTACCAGAGGATTGCAACTATAACATCAGTATTTTTAAAAGGCTCCAGAGGTGATCCTGGAAACTACAGACCTGATGTCCGGGCTGGACAAACTGGTGGGAACGGTTGTTAAAAACAGAATTACTGAGCATACTGATAAATATGACTTAATGGGGAAGAGTCAGCATGGATTTAGGAAAGGGAAGTCATGCCTCACTCATCTATTGGAATTTTTTAAGGGTGTAAATCAGCTACTACTACTGCTGCTAATAATTTCTAAAGCACTACTAGAAATACATAGTGTATTACAGTCACAGATTTTGGAGAGAGGTCCCTGCCCAGTGGGTTTACAATCTAAAATGGACACGGGTGAGGGAACACAGGGAGAGACAAACACACACACATTCCCATTTTATAAATGGGGAATGGAGGTTGAGAGGTTGTGACTTGCCCAAGGCCACCCAGTGAGTTCATGGTTAATTCAAGATTTAAAGCCTCGCTTCCCAGGATCAGGTCCAGCACCATATCCACTACACCACACTGGCTCTCTAGGCGGAGAGGCTGTGATTTGCCGGAGGCCACCCAGCAAGTTCATGGCTAGGGTGGGATTTGAACCATGGCTTCCCAAGTTGAAGGGCGTTTATAGACGATCCCGCTTACAAGCGGGATCGCTAAACGCCGGGTTTTCCTGCCGCGGCGTCTCTGCGTGCCGTGTCTGATGTTCAGACACGGCGCAGAGTGCGAGTGCGCATGCGCGCCCTTCTGCGCATGCGCACTCGCGCACGGGACCAGGAAGTGCGGCGTAAAGCCGGCACTCCGGGAATCCGCGTCGGAGGGGGCAGGATCGCCTGCCCCCTCCGACGCGGATT
>QEPC01008951.1:5672810-5702144 GCA_003113815.1 Sphenodon punctatus
CCCTTAGGCCACAGCCATAAATACTGCCGGCGGGCCGGCAATACCCTGCCGGTGATCTTGGGAGAGATTGGCCCCTTTGTATGACTCAGAGCACAGTGACTGGGTGAGTGTGAATGACTGAAGGACTGAGTGATGAGGTGAGTGCGAGTGACTGGGTGAATGTGAATGACTGAAGGCTGTCTCTTATACACATCTAGATGTGTATAAGAGACAGGTGTAGCTAGTTTTAAATAGGGACTGGATAAGTTCTTGGAGGATAGGTCCATTAATTACTATTAGTCAAATAGGTTTGGGGGACACAACCTCTTACTGTTGGGGGCTGGAATAACAGGGAATGGATTGCCCATTGTGACCTGTTGGGTACCTCTCCCAAGAGACAGAGATTGGCCACTGTCAGAGAGAGGATGCTGGGCTCGATGGACCATTGGTCTGACCCAGTACAGCACTATTTATGTTGTTATGTCATCTCTGTGCCTTGACTCCCCATCTGTACAATTCGACTAACACTACTCCCCAACTTCTCTGGGGTACTCTGTGGACAAATACATTGCAGCTGTAGTCAGATACTATAGTAACAGAATCAATGTAACCTTAGAATAAAACCTGCAAAAGTCAGCATATGTGGATGAGCCAGGGTTTGGGTACCACACCATCCAGTAGGATGGATCATGATTTGGAAACAGGTGGCTCATTGCCCAAAATTATCTTCCCATGGCTGGTGTGATGCAAAACCTTTTTTGGGGTCATATACTGTGCTCATTTGAACAATAACAATAAAGTGTACATGTTTGTTTTTTTCATCCTTTAAAACTTGGGGGAGGAATGAAGAGCAAGTAGGACACCACTCCTCCCAAAACATCCAGCTGAAAACTGTTATGTGACTCTCCTTCCAACAAAGGAATCCACGTGTGATGGCCACTATCTCTGTTATGACCTCAGACACTGAACCAGAGACCTAGCTAGGATGGAACGGGCCCTGCTGCAGAAGATGGGATGGACCCCTCTTTGTGTCCCATTCCAGTAGCAGGGGATGCAGCTATACCAGGGGAAGTGAGGGCCCCCAGGGTTGTGTGAGCCTTGGGCAAGCTGAACCACCTGTCAAGACCTACCGCCGGCTCCAGTGATCCGAGGCGGGATGTCCTCCGAGCCACAGGAGGGATGGAAGTGTGGCAGCCCTGTTGCTAGGCGCTGGGACACTGCAGTGCTGTGGTGTGCGGGCAACCAGAAATGTGTCGGCATTCAGCATGCACGGGCAGAGCTCCGGTGCCAGGAAGAGCGTCCGAGGGTGGGACCCTTAGGCCACAGCCATAAATACTGCCGGCGGGCCGGCAATACCCTGCCGGTGATCTTGGGAGAGATTGGCCCCTTTGTATGACTCAGAGCACAGTGACTGGGTGAGTGTGAATGACTGAAGGACTGAGTGATGAGGTGAGTGCGAGTGACTGGGTGAATGTGAATGACTGAAGGACTGAGTGATGAGGTGAGTGTGAGTGACTGAGTGACTGGGTGAGTGTGAGTGACTGAAGGACTGAGTGATGCGGTGAGTGTGAGTGGCTGAGTGACTGGGTGAGTGTGAGTGACTGAAGGACTGAGTGATGAGGTGAGTGTGAGTGACTGAGTGACTGGGTGAGTGTGAGTGACTGAAGGACTGAGTGATGCGGTGAGTGTGAGTGGCTGAGTGACTGGGTGAGTGTGAGTGACTGAAGGACTGAGTGATGAGGTGAGTGTGAGTGGCTGAGTGACTGGGTGAGTGTGAGTGACTGAAGGACTGAGTGATGAGGTGAGTGTGAGTGGCTGAGTGACTGGGTGAGTGTGAGTGACTGAAGGACTGAGTGATGAGGTGAGTGTGAGTGGCTGAGTGACTGGGTGAGTGTGAGTGACTGAAGGACTGAGTGATGAGGTGAGTGTGAGTGGCTGAGTGACTGGGTGAGTGTGAGTGACTGAAGGACTGAGTGATGAGGTGAGTGTGAGTGGCTGAGTGACTGGGTGAGTGTGAGTGACTGAAGGACTGAGTGATGAGGTGAGTGTGAGTGGCTGAGTGACTGGGTGAGTGTGAGTGACTGAAGGACTGAGTGATGAGGTGAGTGTGAGTGGCTGAGTGACTGGGTGAGTGTGAGTGACTGAAGGACTGAGTGATGAGGTGAGTGTGAGTGGCTGAGTGACTGGGTGAGTGTGAGTGACTGAAGGACTGAGTGGTGAGGTGAGTGTGAGTGGCTGAGTGACTGGGTGAGTGTGAGTGACTGAAGGACTGAGTGGTGAGGTGAGTGTGAGTGGCTGAGTGACTGGGTGAGTGTGAGTGACTGAAGGACTGAGTGGTGAGGTGAGTGTGAGTGGCTGAGTGACTGGGTGAGTGTGAGTGACTGAAGGACTGAGTGGTGAGGTGAGTGTGAGTGGCTGAGTGACTGGGTGAGTGTGAGTGACTGAAGGACTGTGTGGTGAGGTGAGTGCGAATGGCTGAGTGACTGGGTGAGTGTGAGTGACTGAAGGACTGAGTGATGAGGTGAGTGTGAGTGGCTGAGTGACTGGGTGAGTGTGAGTGACTGAAGGACTGTGTGGTGATGCATAAGGACGTGGTACTAAGGGAAGGCTTGAACCTGTACTAACACTCCCCTTCCCTCCAGCACCTAGTAGTGATTCCCCATGTGACTAGTGTGCTACCCTTTTATATTTTCCTGGGCCCCCTGCCTTCCCCCCACTGGTGACTATTGGTGAGTGTGTGTGCCCCTCTTCCCCTTCCCCACCGAGTGTGTGTGTGTGCATACGTAGAGCAGTCTGTGCCCCCCCCCCCCGTGCGTGTGTGTAGGTGGAGCAGAGGTTGTGCTCCAGTTGGGGCAGGGTACCCCCCTCTTCCTCCCCCATGATGATCCAGGTTGCCTCCTTATAGGAGGAAAGCCCTTATAAGATCCTGAGGGCCCATTACTATCAAAGGGCAATTCCTAAGAAGGAAGAGGGATGGTGTCCCCTCTGAGCTTAGACCCTCACATCCTTGTGTGTGTGTCTTCCTTCCCCCCTTCCGTGACACCACCAGTCCCTGTTATAGCTGTCCTTGCACTGAACCTCTGGAGTTAAACAGATGAGTCCTCGTGGTTAGAGCTACGGAGCCTTGCTGGGCTATTACAAAGTCCCATATCTGCGGTGTGCGGATTAGGAACACATAACCCTTCAGTGGGTAGAAGGAGGTCGAGATGCTGTACAGCTGAAGAGGCCAGGCAAGCCCTGTGCAATCCCCAGAGGGAAACAGGGATGCCAGGGCCCTTGGCATCGAGTGGCACCATATTCCTGACGAAAGAGGCAGTGAGTCAGCACAGCTGCACTGAGACCATGAACAAGGGGCAGCTCAGAAAAACAAGGTCAGCTGACAGGCAGAATAAACATGCCCAGGGACACAAACACCCCCCTCCCTTTCCATCTCATCCCATCCCATCCTGGTTTGTTTTGCAGCTTTTTGCCTGTGATTCTTTATTGTTTGACTTTAGGAGACTCATCCTTGGCACCTGCAGCACAGGGTGGGTGGGAAACAGTTTCAAACTGCAACCCCACCCCCACACGCTCAGACAGAGGGATCTGTTAAAGAGCTAGCAGTCCACGTGAGAAACACAGGCAGTGAATGAGCCCTTAACCTCTATTTAACATTTACCAGGACAGCAAAAGTCCTCTGAATCCTTCCTCCTGGGCTCAGGATGCTCAGCACAATCCTGTGGAGATTGCTGTCTAGAGCCTCTCTCAGCAGCAGGGACTTGTGAGTCTTAAGGCACAATATCCCACCATTAAAAGTCAATGGAATTTTGCTAGAGACGCCAATGACTGGAGGATTGTGCCCTCCTACAGTGTGTTGTGAGAGTCATAACAGGAAGGTGAAGGATCATAGAATCATAGAGCTGGAAGGGACCTCAAGGGTCATCTAGTCCAACTGCCTGCTTAGCTGCACGATGACTACGGCTACAACTTCCTTGACAGATGGCTCTATGAAAACAGTTTGTCCGAGGTACAGCGTAGCTTTCTCTCCAGTCCTGGTTTAAGGATTTCAAATACTTAATTTCAAATGATGGCAAATCTACATGTTTCTAGGACTTTTCATGTGTGAACACAGACAAACATAGCCCTTTCCCCAGCAGGAAATAAAGAGCGTCCCCCAGTCCCCTCCTTTAATAATTGTCTCACTCTGCCATAATACATCCTGGACCTCTATACCAAATGGGGAAGACCAAGACACTATAACCACATAAGAACATAAGAAATGCCATATTGGGTCAGACCAATGGTCCATCAAGCCCAGTATCCTGCCTCTGACAGTGGCCATTCTCAGTCACTTTGGAGAAGTGCATGCATGACAGGTCATAATGGAGCGATCCATTCCCTGCTAATCACCCCCAGCTCCTGATAGTGAGCTATTCCATCTTGGCTAATAGCCATTAATGGACCTATCCTCTTATGGACCATCACTGCACAACTATCCATTGCAAACACGTTTGAAAATTTGGCCTGTGAATTCCCTTTTCATAGGAACTCCATTTTCATTCTGGAGAGGACGATCTGTTCCTGTATCATTGGGATCCTATCAGTGATTTCTTGTTATTGCCAGGCCCCCATTTTGGATGCCCCAGGCTGGGAGTGCTTGAATGGGGGACAGACAACTCAAACACTGCTTCCTTTTTAGCCTTGGAGAAGCGATAGACCTGGAGACACTACAAGAAACATACATGTTACCAGCTACATTTGCATTACTCTTTGCAGCTTAGTTCACTGGGCAGGTTAGGATTCCCTGTCACATTACATAATTCATGTGGGCAACACTATAATTCTGGTTCAGAAAGCATTTCCATCCAACGATTTTCTTAAGAAATTTTCCTTCCAAAGAAATTACTCTTTGAACTGGAATTTCTCCTGTATATTTTCAGTCCACAGGTGAATTAGTTTTGGAAAGTCCAGTAAAGTCCCATCAGCTGTTTGAGTTATTAGAGCATGAAGAACAAAGTTCCTTTTCTAGTTAAGGTTTCAATTGGATTTTCCCCTTTTCTCCCAGTATTGGTGGTTCTGGGTCCTCAAAAGAAGCACTCTTGACACAAATTCCATTGAAGTGAATGGCATTTGCACTGGTGGTTGAATGATTTGAGACTTATCTTTTAATAATTAAAGCAGGAGTGCTCTAATAGTTAAGATGTGTTGCACTCTATATTATAAAGCTCCAATATTCTATTTGCTAAGAAATTGGCATGATTAAAGTTAGGATTGTGAAAGTTACAGTGAAGAATCACTGGAGTAAGCAGTTTATGCTTTCCAAATGTCAACCAAATCAGTTGGATAACAGCTGAGATATTGCAGTTTGAAAAATTTGAAGCCTGTTTTTTCAAAAGTTAGACCATCTTGATCTCAGCAGGGTAAAGGGATCTTGTGTTGGTTTGGAGGAGGTGTAAGCCTTTTCGAAACTTCAAGGAGGCTGCCAGGGGGTGCATTCTGGTTTACGTTTTGTAAATCCGGTTAGTAGGTTTTAATTTATGACATCTTGAAAATTCAGTGTTAGCCTATGGAGACCATCCTGAGTGTGAAGTGCTTATGAACATTCTGTGTGTAATGCAGAGACTGATTAAAAGCAAACAGTCTGGAATACTGGGGACTACAACTCCCAGCAGGCACTGCTTGCTAGAGCCTATCAGTGCTGAGGAAAGAGAGGAAACTGCACCTCCCAGGATGCAGTGTGAGTGACTGGTCAGCCATGTTAAGAGCTGATTTGGTGGGAAGAGGAGGAGAGCAAGGCCTGTGGAAGGGAGAGAGCTGAAGGTCATTCTGATCTGATCCCGCACAGCAGGTGCCTCGGCTTGGGGGTCAGGGATGCCGAGATGGCTAAACGAGCTAGCTAATCCCACAGTGATATTTGGGGTGGCTGACTGTGTCCCCTAAACACATCCAGAAACACAGAGCACATGGATTTCGGTGACAGCCCTTCCCCCTCCAAAAATGTGGGGTGTCTGGGCTGTGGCTGCAATGGGGCACCCCATTGGAGGAGCATGGCTGGGGCCGGAGCACTGGAGTTTGCCTGGGATGGCCCCAGGTGCAGGAAGAAGGTAGAGGTTGATCCTGGAGACATGGGCAGGAGGCTACAGGCAGGATGGAATCGATCTTCTTTCAGCACTTCTCCTTCTGACTTTTCCAACTCCACAAAGCAATGAGGGGTAAGCAGGTGCCCTGGGCTGATACAGTGGGCGTCCTGCAGGAGGAGGGCCACGATTTATGGGCTCAACTCCCCTGCTCCTGGCCAGCTAAACCTTCCCAGGTATAGTAAATAGAGGAAGAGGACGGTGGTCAGCTGTGGCTGGGGAAGGCAGCTGACCATGGGGGAGAATAAAAAGCCTTTGGGTCATTTTAAGAGATGTTACTCAGGAAGGAGGTTATTGGTAAAGGGCTAGGAGTTGTGTTAAGGGCCAGGCCTTTGAGGGAATCTCTGTAAAGACTTGGAATAAAAGCTATTTATTATGAAGAACTGTGAGTGTCAGCATGATGCCTGGTTAGGGGGAAACCGATGCCCAGGCCCATGAGGAGAAACTACAGAGAGCACAGATTAGGACTAGAGAAGGGATGGGACTCAGTATGAGAAGACTTGGAAAGACTTATAGGAGGTGTGGCCTGGGAAAATGTTAAGAGAGAGATGGTGGTTAGAAAACCTGAAGTTGGGAGGGAACTTGAAGGGGCTGGGGGTGCTGGTATATGCAACATCCATAAGTTAATGCCTGCTGTATTAAGAACAGTAATTGACTACAGAGCCACCAGATGGCGCTGCTAAGTTTATGTGTACATGGAAGGGAAATAGGGTTTTGCAGTTGAATTCCTTTGTGTAACCATTCCTTCCCTTCTCTCTCATTGTGTGTGTCTCCAGTCTCCATTTTGTCTTCTTACTAGCTAGATGTAACTAAGGATCTGTGCCTGGAAAGCTTAAGTAAAGTTCTGTTTTTAAACCTTCAGCTGCATTTGTCCTTACTGATTGCAAATCAGTTATTTCTCTGCAACAGGGGGAATTCTGAGGTCAAGGTGACCGGGGAAGTCAGGAGAATGGAGGAGTGGAAAAACTACTTGCTTGAACTTTTGATGGCTAATACAGTCAGATGCTAACTAGACTGTTTGGACAGGCACATTGCTAGTGCTATCAAAATAATCATTATTAATCATAATCCCAGAGGAAAGGGAACAGTACCCAGCCCTTGCTTGGCTGCCAGTTATTTGCTGTCCTGCAGCCGGTGAGGTAGATTAAACCCATGCTTGTTGACATGCTTTGACAGAATCCAAAGGGCAACCAATTGCTTGCTGTGCATTTTACAGGAGGTTCTCTACAGAAAACAATGCAAAATATGTCCATGGCACCAAGAGTCTCCAAACACTTTGCAAACATTGGGTAAAAACAGATGTGATGGTGGCCCGGGACCCATCAGCACCGGTGTTTACACACCACCAGATGTTAGCTCAGGGCCACACCGGGACAGGTAGGTGGCTAGCCCAGGCTGCGTCCTTGGAAAATCTCAGAGAACGCAGCCTGGTCTAAAGGATGCTCACGCAGGTCAATGTGGGCTAGCGCATGTGTTCATCTCCGCTTTGGGGCAGCGGCTGCCATGGCTGAGTGTCATGCCTGGTCACCATGGCTGTCCTTAATGGCGGGGGGGGGGCACTGGGAGCAGGGCACAGGCGAGGCCGGCCACCCGCATTTTCTTTAGCTCCTTGCTCTACCCAAGGCGTGTGGGTGGCAGGATGACTCTCTGGCCGTGGGCATGTTTGTTCAGTGCTCCTTCCCGACCCAGGCTGTGTTGGCTGCACTTTCCTGCTCTGGGCCGGGGAGCCTCCACATTGCCTGCACTTCTGTTTTTACTCATTTGTCATGGGATTGGGGTCTCTCTACCCCACTCTAGGTTGTCTGTGACTTAGTTTTCCCCCAGTTGCAGCATCCACTGGATCAACTCTCTCCACACCTGATTTAGCTCATAATGGGGTAATTTTTTATGGTCACCTCTAACCTTTGAGCGTCCCAAGCATAAAACTCTTTACTAGGTCCTCCTCCTCCTCCCTTCCACTTTCAGTTGGTGTTCCCCCAAGGTTCTGTCCTTGGCCCTCTCCTCCTCTCTATTTATACCCTGTCCCTAGGCAAACTCATTGCCTCCCATGGCTTCCAATATCACCTTTACGCTGCTAACACTCAACTCTATCTCTCTACTCCCTCTCTCTCTCCATCCATTCAAGCTCGCCTCACCAGCTGTCTCTCTGACATCTCTACCTGGATGTATCAACATCAACTCAAACTCAACATGGCTAAAACTTAACTTCTTATCTTCCCCACTCATCCTTCCTCTCCCTCTTCCCTGTCGATCCTCATCGATGGGGCCACCATCCTTCCCGTCCCCCAAGCCCGTAGCTTAAGGCTTTATCTTTGACTCACCCCTTTCTTTTAAACCCTACGTCGACTCTGTTTCCAAATCCTGTCGCTTCTCCCTCCATAACATTGCTAAGATTCGCCCTTTTCTCTCTGTCTCCTCTGCCAAAACCCTTGTTCATGCCCCTGGTCATCGCTCGCCACGATTACTGTAACCTCCTTCTCACTAGCCTCCCCGGCTCTCACCTTTCTCCCCTTATCTCCGGCCAAAACTCTGCTGCCAGGGTCATCCACCTCACCTGTCGCTTTGACCACATGCAGCCCCTCCTCTCCTCTCTTCACTGGCTCCCCCATCCTGAACGAATCCTGTACAAGCTCCTAGTCTTCACCTAGAAAGCTTTTCACAACCTTGCTCCCCCTACCTCTCTGCACTAATTTCCCTCCATACTCCAGTCTGTGAACTCCGCTCCTCCTCTGTCCCATGCCTGGAACTCCCTCCCTGTCCCTGCCCACATCCGCCTTGCCCCCTCCCTTCGTACCTTCAAATCCCTCCTCAAGACTCACCTCTTCTGCTCTGCCCTCCCTGACGTCTTGCTCCCCTCACCTAACTCCTGCTGATACCCTCCATCCAGAACAATGTTACCTAAGGTCTGTGTACTCATATCCTCGCCACATGGACCAACCAGCCATCATTCTTGATGTAACCAAGCGAAGCGCGTGCACCTGAGACCTCGCATCCTCGTGAATGTTACACTCCTTGTCTCTCCCTCTGTTCCCCTTCCTTCGTCTCCCCCCACACCTCCTCCCCATCTCTCAGATTGTAAGCCCTAGGGCAGGGACCGTGTCTATTCAATTGCTTTGTAAAGCGCTGGTGCTATATAAATGCTTGCTAATAATAACAGTAAAATAATAATAATTTCCCCAAACTGTGTCAGGCCAATGTTAGAAATTCACTTAAACACACCAGGCTCAGTTAGAAGGAATTTAATATTAATTTCTACATAAAACATACAGTGTTAGATTATAGTCAGAGTGCAGCAAATCAAATAAACCATAACCAATAATGCATTTCTATTAAACCTATGATCTCCTAGCTATCATTGTATCAAAGTCCAAAGAATATCTCAGTCCATTCTCAGTGATGATAAAGTTGGGCACAGATTTTGGAAGTTTCAAAGAATCAAATTCCTTACTACACTGCTGTCTGATCCCAGACTTCTCCGGCTGTAGATTCCTCTTCAGTTGAAGATAGTTAAGATGGCTCTTTGTCTGTTTTTCTGCGTTGTCTCATCAGGTGGGGATGTGAACTAGGTCACATACTCGTGGTGTGAATTTGCAGATCAATGGCTGTTTACCAAGGTGATAAACTTCACTTCCTGCTTACCCAATCTCATGTAATGCCTTCTCAGTTGTAAACTACATGCAGTGAGTTTTCAGTTTTCCGCTTACACTGCTTACATGTTGCATTAACCACTTCCTTTACATACATGTTACATATGTGTTTTACATGTATCCCATGATTCATCCCCCCATGACACCATTACTGAATGTCGCCTCACAATTCCCTTATAAAGTGGGGGCATATCCTTTTATAGATTTGCATACTGTATGACTTGTCCAAGGACACCCAGGAAGGCAGTGTCAAAGTCAAAAACAGAAGGCAGGTCTTCTCACCTTAGGGGTGTTTTCGGATGGACAAACTATCCCGGGATAAATCTCTGGTGATTATTATCCCGGGATAACAAAGTGGTACCTGTTTAGATGGACATTTCTATCCCGGGATAACTTAATTCTAGGATAGTCCATGTGAACAGTACATGTCTTTAATTCATCTCTGGGATGAATTTAAAATCCCGTGGTGCTTTTCTGCCGAGTTCAGCGCAATATTTTCTGGGATTCAAATGTCACATCCTTTCTCTGCAATGTCACGTTCTCTGTGCAGCTGAGCATTCTGAGCACATACTTTGCCATTGGACTCTGTGGCACTAATCACCGGGATAGTTGACTACCCTGGGATATGTTGTTCAGATGGACATTATCCCGGGATAGTTTAACAACCGGTTGTTATAAACCCCAGCGATTGGGGTTTTATAACACCCTGATATTTTTGTTATCCTGGGATAATATCACTGTTACCAGCGTTTAAATGGACAAAATATCCTGGTGATAATGCTCTTATCCCGGGATAAGTGTCTGTCGGAAAACGCCCTAGACCTGCACTTCAACTGCAATGCCAGTGTTCCTTTCCTGTGAGATGAAGGGGTTTCTGTAAATAAAGTAGCAGCTGCTAATTTGAAGCATGTACTTTATTTTGGACCTTCGATCCAGGGTTTGGACTGACCAGAGACATGAGTCTAACAAAATATTTATCAACACCATCCACAAGCTGTAAAATGCGAGAGGGGAAAAACTGGGGGCCTGGCTGATTCCCAGTTACTTTAAAACACCCTTATACTGTTCTGGCAGTGAAAAGGTGCCTGAAAGAGAGTGCGAATTACTGCCTGGGCAGCCTTGCTGTATCAGAGACTCAGGGTGCAATTCTTCACCATTAAAATCAATGGGAGTTTTGACACTGATTTCAGTGGATGGAAGACTGTGCTCACAAACTCTAATTTTCTGGTCCATACAGATGTGGAAGGAACCTTCCAAAGATTAATTGATGCCATCCTGACTTATACAATCTACAGGCAGAACCAAAAGCTCTTCAGAAGGGTGGAACCAGTCCCATTCATTTCAGTGAAACATAATGATAACTCTTGTCCACATTGTTCATTATTGATCATTTCAGCAGCATGCCCAGCTGTTTTTGGATTGTGGGTGAAAGCTGAACTGAAAATCACCTGCCATGAATATATGGAATCCTAGCTCTTCTTTAAACAGGAGTCATTTATAAAAGAGAACCGCTACAAATGCAGACAGAAAAGACTAGGGTTTCCACACAGCACATGTTCCAGCTTTGTCTAGTTTGTTAACCAGGACAGGAGTCAGTTACTCCCTGTCTGGAACTCTTATACAGCACACAGAGACATCTAGTGGCGGCTACTACTACTACTAATAATAATCATTTCTATAGCTGCAAACATACCATTACTTTGCCACTTTTCTCCTTGTCTGGCTCTAGCTTTGAACTCTGTATTGATCTTCATATGCTAGATTCTTGGCCGGGCGGCAGTCCCCATTTCTGGCATGCAGCTGCAAAAGAGGAATGCATACATTGGTGAGCGTTGTCAGATAGCTCTGGTTCTGACCTGGTGGCTCTATCCTGAGCAGTTTTAGGCATCTAGAGCTTTCCAGGAATGTGGTTCCACCTCCTGTGTTTGCTGTCCAGCTGGCTCAACCCTTTACGAACCTTGTCAAGTGGATTTACCATTTGTGAAAAGTGCTGGGTTGTCAGCCCGTGATTGATATCCTCAATCCAAATGCAAAGGTATGGCTCAGGCTCCCTTACATCACCCTGCCAACATGCCACTAGGCTAAGCTAGAAGGACCATCTCTGAGGCTAATTCGGTCTTTGACCCAATTAAGAGCCAAGGGTGGTGGCAGAATAATATTTGAGGATCACAGGGGCATGAGAGAGTGACTTTGCCCCACCCCTTTTGAGGTATTGTGTGGTCATCTGGCAAGTCCTTGATTTCTGCTTCCATCATGGTTGTCTCGAATAGTGTCCCCTCCTGCCCTTTTCTGACGAGACTATGCCCCTTTATGGGGCATCATGACATTCGGAAGGGGCAGGGCTGGGCGGGAGCCAGGTGGGCGCAACCACACCCCATTGTGCCCCCTCCTGGTCCCTTGGCCACGGTGCTGAGAGTGATAATAAGGGGACTAATTGTGTGATGTGGCCATGGCAACCTATAATTGGAGTCTGCAAAGTTGGTTGAGCACAGAGTCCCAGACACTTCCCATTGCACGCTGAATGACTACGTGACTCCTAACATATATCAAATTTCAACTGGTGAATTAATTAAATCGCTCCACAGCCCTCAGCCCACCCCGGGAGCTCCCTCTAGTAATGAGCCTCCAAGCACAGTCTGGAGCAGCTAATCCAATTAAGCATTAGCGGTGTTCATTCTTTAGGCCAGTTGAGAGGCAAAATGGAGATTTACTCTGGCTTAGGAACAGTTTCCAAACTCCGGAAACTGGGCCAGCAGGTTGGTGAGCTCAGGTGTTTACGATCTGGGAGGGGAGAGCTTTGATTTGGATGGGTCACTTTAAAAGACTTCCTGTTGGCTTGTTCCTACAGTGTATAAACAGCAACATTATAGCTCCCATGGGAGCAGCTGACTTAACCGTTTGGCCAGCTGCAGGGAAAGGTGTCTCTATAGCAGCTAACAGCAAAACAAAGAAGAGAGAGAGGCATCACTGAGCTGCTGTGGAGGAGAGAAACTCATCTTTTAATGAGCTGAAAAGAGGGCCTAATTTTTTTCCTGGTTTTACCCACGCTTCTCTCCTATATGATGTGTGTGTATGGATAGATAGATCATATAATATATATATATGATGGGAATTTATATCTCATTGGAGGAAGAGAAATCTTTATCTAGTTTGCCTGCTTCATATAAGTGAGTCTGATGCCATTAGGCATGGACCCCCAAATCACTTCAGTTTCACAGACTAGTTTCACTAGTAGTTTCACAGACTAGACTATTAAATACTTTGTGGAATTATTGAAAGGCAACTGCCAAACTCAGAGCAGTTAAAATGGCAGGGGCACACTTTCTGGAAGAGAGAGTCTGACAGCGACAGTTAAGAGTTGTGTTCGGCTTCCAGGTCTGCCCCTTAATCCATCTCTATTTTTCTGTACTTTAGTTTACCTCCTATAGAAGGGTGGGAAACTTTAGACCCGGGGTCCAAATGCGGCCCTCGGCTATATTTTATGTGGCCCCTTTCCAGTTCCTTCATCTGGTCCCTTAATCCCGTTCCTACCCCCAAGCACTGAAAAACTGAGCTCAGGTTAAGGGAGCAGAGATAAGGGCATGCACGCAACGGTATGGGACAGATCCATGATCTGGACCCGCCTCCTCCTGAGCACCCCCCTTATTTAGTCCTATCCCCTACTTCAATATGGCCCTCAGAATTTGTACTAATTTTCAGAGTGGCCCTTGGGAGGGAAAATGTTCCCAACCCCGGTCAAAAAGGCATATGTCCAGACACATGAAAGATACTCTGTCCAAAGTATCATTATGATAGCTGCATATAGTACCACATGTACCACCATTGCATGTATCCTATACTGTCTGGGCCCCTCATACCTTGGGGACCGCCTCACCTTCTATGCCTCAGGGCGATCTCTGCGGTTTGCCGGGGGCGCCTTCTTGGAGGTCCCCTGTGTTAAACGGGTGTTCTCGGTGGCCGGGTCGCGACGCTGGAAGTCCCAGAGGAAGCTCGCCTGACCCCGGGTCTGATGGCTTTTCGCCGAGCCTGTAAGACCTGGCTGTTTGCCCAGGCCTTCGGAGGGGAGGGTGGGAGGGGAGGGTAGAGGGGGGAATTTTGGGGGTGGGGTGGGGTTTAATTATATACATTTGATGATGTTTTTATGTGTTTTTTATTGTTTTATTTGTTGTAAGCCACCCTGGGATGCCATAGGCATGGGGGGTTGGCCAATAAATATAAATAAATAAATAAATAAATAAATAAATACATTCCCCATGCATTTGTTTAATTGATAAATAGGATGCCTGTGTGCAGTCCTTCTTGGGGCTGGGTAAAAACAAAGATTCAAAAGGATACTTGTTTTTTTTTCCAGCCATGGCTTGCTTCTGGGAAGGAGATTGGTTTATTCTCCTGCCGGCGTAGAGGGGCTATGGAGGAGAAGATGGTAGATCTGGGTTTTCTTAGATGATGTCATGTTTTTGGTCCCTGTCCCATGGCTTGTCGTTGTGTCTATATGTGTAACCATGTTGGCTGCCACATGTCTCCTATGTGCTTTCCACAGAAGTTCTGCCCAGAAAGCATGCAGGCCAAAACCAAGGAGTAGGCAATTGCATGCAGCCATTGTCATGTCAAGAGGTGCATCCTGCCTTGCTATGTGCCATTAGTCAACCTGGCGACCGTAGAGACATGTATTTTTGCGAAGGGACATGGCCGTGCCAGTCTACGTCCTGCTTGCCTCCGTGGTTGTGTGGGAATGTTCATACCAAGGACGTCCAGGTATAAAGGGATGTGACATTTAAAAAAACAAACTATTATCTTTGCTTGGCATTGTTCATGATAGAGCCGCCAGCCAATGCTGTTCTCTCTTCATGGGACTTCAGTTTAGTTTTATGAAGGTCATAACCAAAGGTCAAAACTTAAAAACAAATGAAAACAACATAAAACAGCCCTTGATAAACAAATATAGTTTCCAAGGGCAAACTGGGCAGGTCATTATATAGATACACAAGTCATAATAAACACACTAGAAAACAATTTGAATATATACACTGTAACTGATCCTGCAGTAGAATAGTCGTACATAGATTTTGCACAAATCTAGGTCCCAATTATTGTATGGGGCAGAAGTATGGGCCCCCCTCTCAACTCACAACCTGAATGCTGTTCAATCAAGGTTCCTGGTAGGACTCCTGGGAAATCCCAGGGGTACTCCTCACGTGGCTGTGAGACTAGAAATGGGGCAAAAAAGCTGGCAGCAGGTGGCCTTTGAGGCATCACTTAAATTTTGGTGCAAGCTGTTTGTGGGACAGAACTCTGAACTGCTTATGACCCTCCTAAACGATACTCATGTGAGCCAATGGGCGCAAAAGATGGAGGGGCACTTGCAGGCTATGGGGCTTTCCAGGAGTTATTTGGCACATAAGCCTCTGACTGCGCTTAGGAAAGAGGTCCTTTTGAGAGCTGATGATATTTACTGGCAGGGGGAAATAGAGAAACTGGGTGAATCCCCTCACATGAGGGCTTATTTAGCTTGGGTACCCCCGCGGGGACAAATGGCAGCTTATTTAACCGCCCCTATATCTTTGAGGGCAATTCAGCTGAATTTTCGGGCAAGGGTCAACGCGTTTCCATCTCAGGTTCTGGAAGGTAGGATGCAGGAGATCCCCTTCTTGGAAAGAATTTGCCCTTTTGACAACCTGACAGTTGAAACCCCAGGTCATACGATCCTTTACTGCCATATGTATGATGAACCAAGGAAGAAACTTCTGCTCCCTCTTTTGGCTGACCATCTAGAGCGATCTAAGGAGGCTCTGTTGTCTTTACTATTGAATAATAGACACTTTAATTATTAAAACCATGGCATGCTTTTTGTTGCAAATGGTCATTTGCCGTCATAATTTTATGACGTACAGGGCCATTTTGAATACATCAGTTGGCACAGGGGTTCCTGGTTCTGGGGCGCCTGCTGAAATGTGAAATGGTTTTCCTTGGATCTTATACTTTGCCTTAGAATAAATGGATGGCATGTGGATCTATAGATATCTTAGGGGCGGCTATAGGGCTCTGGATGCCATAGTGTAACCTATTGATTGGTAGCACCCTGACCCTGCCCAACTCTGTGGGGTGTGTGTAGACCATGCACCTGAAATCCTTCGGGAACTTTTGTGCTATGGCTATTATTCTATTTGTTGTAACTTCAAACTGTAGGAATTGCTATGCTTAGTCCCCATTGTAACTTTAGTACTAATTTTAGTGGTGCACTACGCTATGTACTTTTTGTTTTGGTGTTTGTTTATTTTTTGGTGTTGTATAAAATGTTTTGCAATGGCCTACGGCCACGCTTCAATAAATGACTATGACTATCTTGCACAAAAGATACACAAATACTAGCTTCATCTAAATGAGCACTGAAGACACAACACCTGCAAACAGACAACGTGCATAAGGTTCTGAGGACGTTAATAAACATACATAAAAAAGATAATCATAAGAAGATAAACTGGGGGAACCTCCATTGACCAAAACAATCTCTACACATCATGATCTTCCTGATTCCTCTTTCTTTCTTTCTTTAAAAAATTTATACCCTGCAAAAATTATACCAGTGCAAGAGCCATTTTGGCAAGATTTCTCATCTCATCATCATCTTTCGATGATGCCAAAAAGATTAATAGATGGTGTGATGACCAATAAGTCTTATTCAGAATTACTGGGGTCAGAAATTTCTGACGAGACACTTTGGTAAGTGGGCAGAGGAACAATAAGTGAAGGAGATCCTCAATTTGAGTAAGATTACAATTGCATAATCTGAGGGCATAAGGAAGCCCTTCCCGTCTTCCAGACAACACCCTAGAAGAAATAAGATCAAATCTAAGGAGTGTTAAGACCCTTCTTAATAAAGAGTTGTCCAGAACCGACAAATAAGGTTCCAATCCTGAAACTTTTAAAAAAAGATGAAAGAAAGGAGCAGATTTTGATTTAGCAATAATTTTCATATCCTCTACAATAGCCAAATCTGACAATTGTCTATGGATCAGAGATTTGACCTTGAAATTGGGCAAGTGGACTAAAGACTCAACAGTTTGGCCAGTCATTCTAAGCAATAAAACAAGTTTCTTATACCACTGAGATATGGGAAAATTGGATGAAAATTCAGTAAGGCAGAGGAGTGGGAGCCTGTCATTAAACATACTTCTCACCCTCAGCCAATAAAGAAACATGAGCCAAACTGAGTTTTACTGCAACAGGTAAGATGCCAGTTTCAAGCCTTACCAGGCTAGCAGGGATGTTTATAGGTAAAGATAAAACTGCACGTAGAAATCAATTTTGGAAAAATTCCAATTTGTCATTAAGGAATGGTCCCCAAATTTCAGCACCATAAAGAGCTTGCAGGGAAGCCTTCAGATTTAAAAGCCGCAAAGCAGGAGTTATCAGCTTCCCACCATCTGTCCTCCAAATTTTATGAGGCCCCAAATGGATTGGGCCATTTTTAGTTTAATAGCTTCAGCATGCTTGACCCAAGAACCTGTAGCAGACAAAGTCAGTCCTAGATAGCAATAATTCTGCACCTGATCAAGTCTTATGTTATCAAGGTACCAATTATATTTCCAAGGGGACTTAGCCACAACAAGGACTTTAGTTTTTTGGTAACTCATTTTTAAACGGTTAGTCTTACAAAAAATTCCCAGGACATCCAACAGTCTCTTCATCCCCAGTCTAGCATTTGACAAAAGAACCATGTCATCGGCATAAAGCATAATTGAAAGACGCCTACTTTGTTCAGTAACAGGATAAAACACCTCTCCCACAAGTTCCGAGACAATCCCATTAATAAAGAAACTGAAAAGGAATGGGGCCAAAACACAGCCTTGTTTTACCATGTTGGAAGTTGGTATGTTATCAGATAGGTGCCCTTTCGGAGTAAGACGGATTCTAAGAGAAGTATTGGAATATAGACAGTATACAAGAAAAATTAGTCTTCTGTCCATATTTGTCCCAAGAAGTTTGTCCCATAGAAGGTTCCTATCAACTAGATCAAATGCAAACCTGAGATCAACAAAGGACAAGAAGAGAACTCCTCTTCTTATCCTAACATAGGGTATTTTCAGACATTACGTGATCACAGTCAACCACAGTGAATCAGCACATGGTGAAAGTGATACCGTAACGTCTGATGGAGGGAACAGAAGTTCCCCCGTAGATGTTGATCACAGTCAATCGTGGCGGGGAATCACATTCACCATGTGATCAGCGCTGGCCCCGTGGGTTCAGCCGATTGCGTGGCGAATGTGATTCCCCGCCGTGATGAACCGAGCCGTCTCCTCTGGACGGCAGCTATGGCCCGGAATCCCCACCGGGATTCCGGGCTGTGGTCAATTCAGGCGGACGCATTGGCCGCGGCGCCCGCCCGTCTCCCCAGAGGGCGGGCGCAGGGGAATGTGGGGGGGCGGGGCCGTGCGGCCACACGTTGCACCGCGCTGCCCCGCCCCCTCCCCGATTCCCCACCGGGATCCCCTGGCACGTCTGTTGGCCGTGCCGGAGTGATCCCGGCGCGGAATCAACGGGTAGTTTCCATGCTGGGGTCAATGGGCCCCGTTACATCTGAAAATACCCATATTTATCTATCAAATGCGAAAGAGTAAAACAATGATCCAATGTAGAAAGACCTGCTCAAAATCTGGCCTGTTCCTCAGGAAAATAGCTAGCCACTTCCGCCCAAGCCTCTAATTTATTCAAAATCAAGCAAGCATATAATTTGGCAATTACACAAATCAAACTGATAGGTCTATAGTTGAACGGGAGCTCTCTATTACCTTTTTTGAAAATCGGTATGACTATACTGATATTCCAACCGGCTGGAACGGAACCGCTATAATTTATAGCATTGAACAGTCTGAAAACAATAGAAGCCATCAATCGATTTCACTCAGTAAGATATCACCAGAGATTCTGTTGCACCGCGGGACCTTACCAGAATGAATCCGTTCTAGAAGTGACCTTATTTCAGGAGGATTAACTGGTGGCCACGTGGGACTTCAGTGAATTTGAACCCTTTTTACTTGTACTGTAAATAAGTCTTCTCTGGATTCATTACTGATCTTCCTTTTAGGAAAACTTCCTAACAGTTACACAGTTCAACAGCAGAACAAGCTGCCTAGAAAGACTGGAATCTCCTTCCTTGGAGTTTTTCAAGAAGAGACTGGACAGGGATCTGTCATAGATACTTTAGGTACAGCGTAGCCTTATGTAAAATGGTGTTGAACCTATGAAATACTAAACCCCTTCAATTTACCATTTGACCTGTTTGGTGTCCCTGACCAGTTTGAGGCGTCATGTAATTGCCTTAATGCTGACCTGACATTCTTCAGGGGCTGGGGTGTTGAAAGTGTGTGGTGGGGAAAAGGGAGAGGGTGTTACCTGTTAATTCTGGTCAGTAGGGAGAAGCAAGAAGTGGCACAGGAAGAAGGATGAGGCACATTAGCTCTAATGGAAATACAAAAGGTTGTGGGAGCTTAGAGCCTCAAAGCAGCTGGAATCATTTGAGGTACGGACCTTTAGAGTCAGGTTCAGTAGGCTTAACCTTCCTCAGGAGGTCCAATCAAAACAAGGCAGTGTGATGCCAAGTTCAGTAGTTCACTGACAGAGGAGAACAATGGGAAGGTTCTGCTAAATAAACAAATATTCTCCTGAATGGGGCTGGCTGGCTTGTGTGCAGGAATGTGGAATAATGATGATTTTATTTTTATTAATAATAATCTTGTTTATGAAGGGAAGTGAACTTTTTCCCTCTCTTTTTTCTTTCTTTCTGATGAAGTACCATCTCCTCAGCAGCAGTTTCAGAGAAGGAACATCTACAGGTTCCTTTAGACAGCCTGGTGGAAAAAGGCCTAGATTCACAGGAGAAAGGAACAAGTTTTTTTGCTCCTGTGAGCATTGCAATAGCAAGAAAGAAAAAACGGAGACCTTTCAAGCTGGGGACCTGGCTACAATAATCCATGCCTTCATTCCCTTGAGGCTAGACTACTGCACTCTACACGCACTGCCATTGCAGACTGCTTGGGGGCTGCAGCTTGTGCACTGCATTCGCTGCCAATAGTGTTCCAGGCACAATTCAAGGTGCTGGTTTTGACCTATAAAACTCTACACAGCCTGGCCCCCACATATCTAAAGGGTTGCCTTCCTCCGTGATGTCCCTCCATGGCCTCTACGACCAGCCGAGAGCATTCTCCTGCAAATTCCATCATTAGCCCAGGGCTCTTTTGATCCCAGTATGCAGAGAGGCATTATCAGTGGCTGCTCCATGGCTTTGGAACTGCCTTCCCGTGGAGGTTTGCCTAACCCCTAGTCTGAGCATCTTAAGACCTATTTATTTGGCCAGAGATTTAACAGGCAGGGTTAGGATCTGGGGTGGGGTGGGTTATGGGTATTTTCTGAAGTATTGGAAGTTTTAGCTTTTATATTTGATATGTGTGCTTTTTATCATGATGTTGATAGGGAGGGATAAAATCTAAATAAACAAATATATTTTCCAGGTTGGGGAGCTGCTGAGCCAGAGGGGGCAGGAAATGGCAGCACAAAGCAGCTTCCACACCATGAAGCATGGGCAGGAAGTGTCACCCCATTATTGGAGTTTCCAAGGATGTTATAGACAGTGATGTCCAAACTGATCAGGTCCCTCTCATGGTACCACTCATGACCCATATCTTCCCTGGCATCCCTATGATGCTACTGAGGTGCCTCTGTTTCCACCATTGTTCTGCTCTGCTGGGTTCTGGAGAGGTTACTGCACTTATATTGCCACCTCCTTGATATCTTCTCTGCCCAGCCCTGCCCAGGAGAGAAAAACCAGAGCAGGAGCCATTAGCAATTCCAGTCCCCACTTGTATCTTCCCTGAGATGTCCCCCACCCTAGGGAATGAATGCATTCTCTCTCCTGTGTTTCCATTAAGAACCCTAGGCATTTGTAATGTGGTTCCCCCAGGAACCTCTTGAGACCTCTCCCAGGGAGAGCTGCATTCTGCAAGAAACTAACTTGTTCTCACTCGACTGGTTCCTGGAGTGAACCCTCCCCCTTACAAATAGAAAGGTTCCCCCTGCCCAGCCCAGTACCCTGGACCTTGCTGGTGAGTCTTGAAGAATGGGGGAGCACATAGGCTCCTAGGTCCTAGATGGAGTGGTTGGATGCAGAAGAAAAGGATGCAGTGGTAAGAAGGTAATGTGTAAACAGATGGACAGCAGCTCCAGATTTGCCCATGGATGCCCCCATCACCTTCAGGTTTGCCAGTCTGTGTGAAGGGCACCTGCCAGATGTGCAACGTGGGGCATCCTAGCACAGCATGCTGCACAAGATCCAGGAGTCCACCACGCAGAGCAAGCTGGCCAGTCTTGGGGCAATGACTGATGCTGCTGCTTGTCTGTTGGGGGAGACGCACAGAGCACCTCCACACCTGTCCATCTGTTGCCACATTCAGCACCATAGAGTTGTGGACAGCCACCTAGAGTGTTGCTAGAGTCAGTGGGTATTTTCAGACGTGACGGGGCCGATTAGCTCCGGCACGGAATCACCCCTTTGATTCCCTGCCAGGGCCACCGCGTAATGGGCCAACAGACGTGGTGGCCGATCCCGGCGGGGACTCCAGGGGTGGGTGGGGCTGCACGGCGCAACGTGCGGCCGCACAGCTCCGCGCCCCCCCCCACGCTGCCCCGGCTGGCCGGCCAGCTATCCGGCCGCACTGCCCCGGATTCTGGGCTGTGGTCTGGGGACAGACGATACGGTCCCCTTCAGCACAGGGGGGAATCACATTCACCACGCAAACGCCGCCGGTCCCGCTGGGAACGCCGTTCGCGTGGTGAATGTGATTCCCCCCCCCCCGTGATTCAGGGGGGGGAACATCGGGGGGGGGAACTTCCGTTCCCCCCCAACAGACATTCCATGATCGCGATCACTATGTGGGCATTCACTGTGGTTGACCGTGATCACATAACTTCTGAAAATACCCAGTGACCTGGGTCGATTTGAGCCTCTATGGTGGGGAGGGAAGGGCTCCGGGTGGGCCGACCACAGCCAGGGGACACCACCAGTCTGTCTGATGTGGCTCCAAGTGGAGCTTGTAAATGGCGACTGCAGGGGTGGGTCCACGGAGCAGCTCCAGCTCCAGTAGGCTCCCTGTCAGTCTGAGAACACCCACAGTGTCAGCTGGGGCAAGCTCAGCTCAGAGATTAACCAGCTCAGTGTAACCGTTTGGCATCCTAGCCCTCAGCTCCCTCTGCACTCACTTTGTCTCTGCTTGTTTGTGCTTCTGCCTGTCAATAGGGCTTCCCCCGTCTCCTATCTCTGCATTTCCTTCGTGCATATTCTGGAAAACATATATTGTTTCTTTCCCCAACAGATCTGTATCCACACACAAGCAAAGTTACTAGCATTTTATTCTAGTATTCCCTCCATTTGGAGGGTTGCTGTTTTGGTGACAATGGGAAAATATGTGAATCTTAGCTATCAGCTTTGCTCTGCAGAGTGGCTGTTTTGAGAGGCAGCATGGCCCAGGGGTTAAGGGAGCCAAAAGCCATGGGTTCTAGTCCCAGCGCTGCCATCCAACTCCTTGTCTAACCTTGGCCAAGTCCCTTCCCTTCTCCATGTCTCAGTTTCCTTCTCTGTAAAATGGGGATAATGGGTGTTACTATATGTGATGCTGCCTGGTATGGCCCACCAAATGTGGGCCTGCTACACTGGGTAGGCAACTGTCTAGGAATCATGGACCCAGAAGGAACCAGGCCCAAGGGCTGCCCAGGTGAGCCATAGTGAGCCATACCCGGCAAGCATGTGTGTTCCCAGCCCAGGGGCTGCCATGGCTGCCTGTTATTGTCAGCCACAGTTGCCCATCATGATGGGGGGTGGGGCACTGGCTGTGGCATGGTGGCAGGGCCAGCCGGACTCATGTTTCTTCCAGCCCCCCCTCCCTGGCCCGGTCGATTGGCAGAAATGTTTATTCTGTTCCCTGACCTGACCCAGCTGAGGGTGCCCCCCTCTCCCTGGGGCGTGTAGCCGGCACGTTGACCGCACATATATTAACACCCAATGATACCAGCCTCCCTGGAAAAAGCACTTGGAGATCTACAGCTGAAAAGGGCTAGGTAAGAGACAAGTGCTCTTATTATTCTTGTCTCGGAGCAGGTGGTTGGGCTAGTTGTCCCTTGAATTCCTTCCAACCTCACGATTCTATGATTCTGATATAGGATCCTCTACAAGAAGCAACAGAGGAGAGAGGGATCCTGAAGGGTATGTCAGTATCAGGAGAAGGGTTTTATATTACCAAGATCACTGATCAAAATGTCGAGTGTTGTTGGATCAAGGCCAATTCCTGTGATAGTGCTAAGAATGGCACTGCCCGCTGATGTCACCCTGTTAATTACATTCTGAGCTCTGTCAGCGAGCCAGGTTTTATTCTAATGATGGGAGCCCTGTTAATTGCATGCAGTCCAAATTTTAAAGTTAAAATGTCATGCTGTACTAGGTCAAATGCTTTAGAGAAGTCCAAGCATACACAGTTGCTTTTATTAACTTGTAATGTTGGGGGTGGGTGGAATAAAGATTGACAAGATCTCCTTTCTCTGAAATGGGGGGTGTTTTTAAATGGACGTGGAAGCAGCCACTCCCAGAGCTGCTCTGGGGGGTGCACCTCCACGTCCCCTTGTTTGCAGCCCCCCCTGGGTCAGCTCGACGGTCTAGGCTGGGGCCTGCAGCTGTCTGGCATTGCTTCGGGCACTGGCCAGGGAAAAGTGGAGTAGGAGTGTGGGTCCGTCCATCAGATGGACAGCTGCTCCAGTTTGGGCCGGGGCCCCGTTTTTGGCCAGCCTGCTCTGCCAGTGGTGCTCCGTGAGGTTCCGGAGTGCTGCTGGCGGGGCTGCCCCAGAGAAAGCGCAGCCTACTCTGCTTGCACATCTGGCGGGGCTGCCTTTGATGGACAGACCAGATGGGGGTGAAGCAGGCTGGCATAGCTAGCACCAAGGGTCATTTGTCGTGAATAATGTTTAAAACCTCTGATTCTTGGTTGATAATTGTCCTGAATAATTAACTGTGTCTGAGGATGAGAATTTTGACCAGGGTTAGTAGGAGGACTTTGTCTGTCAGTAACTATTCGTTATGTATTGAATTTTAAATGTATGTTAATTTTTATGCTAATCTTATACCTATTTGTTTTAATCTACCTACATGTCGTTATTGTTTTATATGATTGTGCTGATATTTTTGTACACTCGGGTATTGGTGAAAGCCACCCCTTGAATAAAGCTGACTTGACTTGAATAAATAGGTCTGTTATTTAGCCCAAAAGCACGCCTCCCAATGTTCCAAGTGCATAAAGAGGGACGAAAGCTCTCCTGCTTCCCATTCCACTTAGTTGCTTGTCATTCCATCACCTCCCCAATGTCCAGTCCGTCCCTCTTGATCTGTGTCCATCTGTCCACCTGGTCCACGTGTTTGTTCCTGGATCCCCTTGGCCCTGATCCTGACTCACTTGGACACAACCCTGCACCGATTCTCCTGGACCCGATCCTGCACTGACTTACCTGAACCTGAGACCCTGGACCCAATCCTGTATCTACTCTCTGTGCCCCAACCCTTGGCATCTGATGGTATGATCCGCCCTATATTGCACAAACTGCCCCTCTGTCTTGTCTGTTTTGCCTGTTTTGCTTTCTTGTTTTGTCCACTTGCCCTGTTGGTTTCTTGTTCACTCTGTGCCACATGAAAAATGTTTGGCCTGAAATTTCTGGCATTCAGAGCTTGCCCTTGGGAGGTGGGGGGTGGGGGTGGAGTGTGATGAAAGGAATCAGGCTTGAGCCATTAACCTTGAGGCCCTAAGTGCAGTGGCTGGTGCTTGCTTCCACACCATCAAGATGCTCTAGCCAGGGCCCAGAGCTAGTGCTGACCATCTCCCACCATATTGGTCAAGCCACACCCCTCCCCAGCCTTGCTCCACGCCCCCAGCTTCCTGATTGGCTGCTGGCCTGTATATAAGTAAATACAAGTAGATAATGATTATAGGTGCCTAGGACAGTCACAGGTTTTTGGATCCATGATTAACTTTTCTTTATTCCTCACAACGTCTAAATTATCCAGAGTTGGGAGCAGGACATGTGTGTTAAGAAATGATAGCCTTGTATTTGTAGAAACTTTAGGGAAGTTGTATCCTGGGTGTACAAGATGGCCAGAGGATGTCCACCACAGGGTAGAATATTTTATGGTGACAGCTTTTCTTCTGGCATGTAAAAATAACAATAATTTGTATATAGCACCTCCCTGCCGTGGCACTCGGAGTACTCCATATAGAACTAATTAACATCCTCACAACAACCCTGTGAGGCAGGCTAGACTGAGATAATATAGTGACTGACTGGTCCAAGGTCACCCAGTGAGTTTCTGGCTAAAGCCAGACTTGAACTAGGGCCTTCTCCTAGGAGGTACTGCTCACTTAGCCACTACACCACACTGGCTCTAGCATGGGAATGCGCTAGCATTTTACACAGATGTACAAGTCTATATAAATTGTCAGGGCGAGGAAACATCAGAATAAACTCCAGTTTCTGTGCCTAAATTACATTTCCTTGCACAAAAGGAAGGGTGAGGGGCTGACATTTATGTAATTTGGGAATCTGATTCACAAAAACAACACATGGAAAGCAAAGTGTGCAGAGGATACCCAGGAATAACTGTTAAAAGTTACTTTTGGCAGGACACTTGGTTCTAATAACATGTACTGAGAGCATCGGGATAATGATAATACCAATTTTGCGCACGTGTACCATCTTTCATCTACAGATCCCAAAGGCACTATTTAATGCCAGTGCTAGCCTTCAGCACCAGCATGAGCCCCATTCAAATAAATCTTATTTATTTATTCAATCTATACCCTGCCCTTCCCCTAAGGATCAGAGCAACTTACAATATATAACCCCCACACACATAAAAACATATAAAAATCCCCTTAAAAACTCCACCCCAGCCCCCTAAGCCCCCCCACCCTCCCCACCTCTATCCCTGCCTGCCAAACACTTGGCCAAAAATAAAGGTCTTGCATTGCCTCTGAAAATGCTCAGGTTTGGGCTCTGATGAACCTCCAGGGAAGGGAGTTCCACAGCACTGGGGCAGCAACTGAGAACACCCTCCTGCCCATGCTGGTCATATGAACTGAGCTAGCAGGTGATACCTGCTCCTAGCCAACTGCGATGGAGGAGAATCGTGGGAGAGGTGGTCTCTCACATATATGGGGCCCTGGTCGTTTAAGGCTTGACTGGTCATAAGCAGTACCTTGAACGTGCCTGGAAAGCTACTGGGAGCCAGGGCAGGATTTGAAGCACATGTGCAATATGCTCATGGTGACCCATGTATAAAAGGAACCGGGCCGCCATGTTCTACACCAGCTGCAGCTTCCACGCAGTCATCAAGGGCAGCCCCATGTAGACCATGTTGTAATAGTCTAGCCTTGAGATTATTTATTTATTTATATATTCATTCAAATGTATACCCTGCCCTTCCTGTAGAGGCTCAGGGTGTCTCACAATTCATAAAACAATAATAGAATTCAAACAATAAGAACTCCCACCCTCCCCCGAAACCCAACCAACCCCTATCCCTGCCTGCCAAATGCTTTCACAAATAAAAATGTTTTACGCCGCCTCCGGAAGATGCTTAAGTTCAGGCTCAAACAAACCTCCTGGGGAAGGGAGTTCCAGCAACCGAGAACGCCTGCCCGCCTGCCAACCTCCATCCCATGGAGAAGGGTAACCGATGGCACCTGCACGAGGGCGGTCCCGGCCGACCATAGGGGCCGCAATGGAACATAGTAGGGCAGGCGGTCTCTTGGATATGTTGGACCCAGACCGTTCAGAGCTTTACAGGTCAAAACCAGCACCTTGGATTGTGCCAAGAAAGCTATAGGCAGTCAGTGCAGACTATGGAGCACCGGTGCTCCCAGCAACTCCTCCCTGAAAGGAGCTGGGCCACCGCATTCTGCACCAGCTGCGGCTTCTGAACAGTCACCAAGGGCAGCCCCATGTACAGTGCGTTGCAGTAATCTAGCCTCAAGTGATAAAAGGATGGACAATGGGGGCCATATCTGAATCAGACTGAAAGGGCTGCAGCCTTCTCACCAGATGAAGTTGGTGAAAAGCGCTCTTGGCCACTGCTGCAGCCTGATGTTCCGGGAACATTTTGGGCTGCATTAACAGGGGTGTTGTTTCCAAGACGTGGGAGGTGATGGTGCCACTTTACTTGGCGCTGGTGAAACCTCACCGGGAGTATGTACTGTATTTACTTCCAGAAGGATGAAGACAAAGGGGAGAAGATTTAGAGGAGGACGACTAAGATGATAAAGGGACTGAGAGACAAGCCCTATGAGGAAAGGCTGGAAGGAAACTAAAAGGGGACATGATAGCAGTTTTCAACTCTCTAAAAGGATGCCACCAAAAATGGTGAGCGTTCTTCCCCTCCCCCGTTATGGAAGAGGGAATGGGCTTAAATTGCAGTGGTGAAGACTTTGGTTTGACATTAAGGAAAATTTCCTAACTATCAGAACTGAGTCTTGGGCAATGGAATAAGCTGACCAGGGAGGATGTGGAAAACCTAGTTTCCAAAACCTGGCTGTGATATTGTAGGCAGAGGCTATCCTGCTGCCTTGGGAGCAGCGGATTGGACCAGATAACCCTTGAGGGACAGTCTCTTCCAGCCCTAATGTTCTGTGATTCTACATTCCCAACTGGGGAATGTCAGTGTTTCATGCCTCTTATACACAGATGATGCGCGACTTCTCTCTAAGACCCAGGTGGGCTTGAGGCGACTCCTTGAATCCTTTGGGAGGTATTGCGATCAAAATTTCCTGTAAATTAATGATGTCAAAACAAAGGTGTTGGTGTTTTCCTATACGAAAAAGTTGCATAGATGGTCTATGAATAAAAACAAAATACTGCAAGTGAAGTCCATTAGGTATCTGGGATTACCTTTCGAAGCAAATGGAGGATGGTTGCTGCAGATGCAAGCATGCCTTGCAAATGCAAAGCAATTCAATAAAGCAATAGTCTCCTTTTTTAGGTCCAGAGGGGGTTCATTGGTAAACCCCGTGACAAAAATTTTTCATAATAAGAGCCTCCCCAAAACTCTTTTTGGGGCCTTTCTATGGGCGCTGGGTAGAACAAAAAATGTGGAAAAACTCCAGTCAGGATTTGTAAGGGCACTCTTAGCAGCCCCGGCTGGAATAAGTAACACAGCACTCTGTCTTGAGTGTGGACCACAGCCTATTCATGAGAGGGTTTGGTTGGATGCGATAAACTACTGACTGAGGTTATATTTCAACTTGGTGGCCCCACTATGCCAAACAGTAATTGCAGACAAATGTTTAAAGCGATGGACCTCTTCTGTGGAGAATAAAATAAATCACCTGGGTTTTAAGCCAGAGGTCCTTATCCCACTAGGATATAAAGGACCCCAAAAAATGCTTAACAGTAGGCTGGCAGATGTTACCAACCAAGAAATCCAGATGTTAATTAGAGAAAGCAGATCTTTGGGCAGTTATTTACAGATTTGTAATAAATAAAGTGGTCCAATGCCTTTTCTGGACAGTAATTTAACAAAGAATCAAATGAGGTTGTTTTTTCTGGCCAGGCTAAATGCTTTCCCTTTGGCCTTGGTAGAAGGCAGATATAAGGGCACCCCATTAGCTGAGAGACTCTAACCAAATTGATATAATGAAACACATCCTACTATATTGCATGTTTTACACAACTGCCCGTAGCAAGTATCCCCGATTGTGACTTCATTCCCGGGTAGAACTAGTGACTTTTATGTCAGCTTGCTGCTGGGAGACCGTTCTTGGGTTGTTAGTTACGGATAAAGTCGCCAAATTCTTGATGTATGTTGATATAAAGAAATTGGAGATAATGACAAATGCATACTGAATATTTGTTCGGACGATGGTAAATGGGCTATTTTATGAAAACCAGTCTCTGAACTGTCTGATTTAGACCATGTTATTTTTGTTTTTATCATTATTTTGTACCACCATTTTATATTTATTAATTGTAAGTCTTATGGCTATTTTCTCTGTATCAGGGATTTTGTTTGTGCATTTTGTGCTCTCTGTACGAGTTATGTTGTATGTGGCTTGCAATAGTCAATTTGGCTATGCAATAAAGGTTGTTATTATTATTATTATTATTATTTTTATTATTACAAGCAAGGTAACTGCATGGATAATTGTCTAACCAGAATAGAGTGCGCATGTGCCTGGTTTCTGGATGTAGAGACAAAGTAGTGTAGAGATATCTTTTATTAGACCAACTTATGTTGGTGGAGGTTTGCAAACTTTCAGACCTCACAGAATCCTTCGCCAGGCAAGTACAGCTTGGATTTCTGACTTGCCTGGCGAAGGATTCTGTGAGGGCCGAAAGCTTGCAAACCTCCACCAACCTAAGTTGGTCCAATAAAAGATATCTCTACACTACTTTGTCTCTACGACCTATTTTTGGGACCAACACGGCAAACACACTCTCTGTTTTCTGGATGGAATTTAGCTGCCCATTTGGGGGAAACTAACCTTTATAGGTGATACGGGGGGGGGGGG
>QEPC01008951.1:5725677-5736156 GCA_003113815.1 Sphenodon punctatus
AATGTTGCTTTTTTCACATTTATTTGTTATTTCAAATGCTATTTTATCTAAACACGAGCCTGATTTTGATCTCATTGAAGCTAAAGCAATTCAGGAGTAGCTCCTCTGAGATCAATCCAGTGACAATTACATGTGAGAAGAGATTCTGGTTCAAAGGAGACTTTTCCTGAATGTCCTGTGAAGGTAAAGCCCCAGGGAGTACCCCTGTAGGATGTACCCGATGTCATTAATGAGCAGCCTTTTAAATCCAATATACCCAGTCAACTGCTGTGTCTAAATGATAAGGGCAGAGGTGCTCCTAAAGGTACAGTTACCAGGTCTGCATTAAGAGGGGAGAGACTATTGTTAAGACAGTCATCCCAGTGAAAGTGAGATGGGGCGAGTTCGTATCAGATGGTGTCAATCCGCAGTTATTTCCTTGCAATGTGTTACAGTTCTCACTTTCCAAGCCAAAAGAATATACTACTAGGTAGATGCCAGTGCTTCAGACATTTAACCACGGTATGAACAGCTGGCTATGCTCCTTTTCACCTTATAGTGGTGTTGGATAGATCTGGCTCATTGTGGCTAATTCCCAATCGCTTTGCAAGACTAATGCACTAATAACCAAAGACTTACTTTCCCAACAATAAATGCTAATAGTTAGACTTCAGTAGAGTGGTAATCTCATCTGAGAGAAGCCTCATCTCCCTCTAGAGCTGCGTAGTGCAATGACACAGCTCTTATCCTCTTGAGGGCCATATGCTACTAGAGGACACTGATTGGAAATTTCCTTTTGAATTTCAACTGTTGTAATAACTCAAAACAAATGCCAAATCCAGACCTGGTTTAAGGAGGTGCAATTCCATTGTCCTTAGAGGAGCTGCGCTCTCTTAAACAAGTGATGGCTATGACACATAACAACTCCTTTTTCTTAATTTATCCCTCTGGCCCAATGATCCCGAGCTGTTTCAGGAGGGGCAGGGTATAAATATGAATAAATAAATAAATAAAATAATGCATCTTCCATAATAATTTGTTTTGCTTTCTTGTTTACACAATTATATTTTTTGGGAAATGCTGAGTGTGTGCAAACCCCCTCCAAGTCACCAGGGTCTGCAAGTGCTCAGCACCTTTTGAGAAATTCCCCATGAAATGCCCAGTCCTGTGAAGAAAGTGGGAGATTTCCCATTTTCACCCATGTAAATAGGCATTTTTTTGTTGCTTGACTCAAGCCTATTTTGCACAGAGATTTGATTTAGGGGTGTAGCAACTGGGCTTAGATGATGTTCAGTTAGTTGAAGGGCAAAGCTTTTCGCTTTCAATTTCTGCCATTTCAGCAGTGAATCCTTTTGTACATTTCAAAACTCTGCCTCTTTCAACTGGATTGTGTATACCTGGCCCTGTGTATCCAGTGAGCCTATGAGAGGGAAGGTGAGTGGAAACCGGAGCAAACATTTAACAAGGACCAAGCCGTGTTTGGCGCTGTGATATTTAAGAGTCCAGAAGCCAATTAGGAAAATGACAACAACTTTGTTCCGAGCCCATTTCACCTCCATAAGGAGGCTAAAGAAGGGGCTGGCTTGTTGGAGAGCTCTGCCACCTCTAGGGTTACAACCCTCTGGGTTTGACCTGGAGAATAATAATAATGCAGCATTATTTATTCATATGGCACCATCAATGTACCTGGCACTGTACAATAATTAGAAACAGGAGCATCTGTGAGCTCTGAGTGGCTCTTCTATTTCTCTAGGGTGGTTGTTTTTTCCCCAGGGGGTCACGCCCCCTGCAGAGCATTGTGCTGTCATAATGCTCCATAAGGCCATGCCCCGTTTTGTGTGGTCCTGCCCCTTTCTAGGTCAAAGCATCCAGGAAGGTGACAACCTTAGCTGCCACAGCCCTCCTGGCAGGACCGTCAGCCAATGAAACCTAAGAGAGAAACATTGCCTCACTGGGGTACTTTAGCTCTCCTGTGGCTAGTTCTGATGCTGATATTGTCAAATTCCTCTCTGCAAGAAACTACGGAGGGATCTTGCAAAACTAGTTGAATGGACAATAAAATGGCAAATGAAATTCAACATTGATAAGTGCAATGTGATGCACATAAGGAAAAATAATCCTCACTTTACATACACGATGCTAGGTTCTGACTCAGGAGAAGGATTTTGGAGTCTGTGGATAGTTCTTGAAGACATTGGCGCAGTGTGCAGCAGTGGTCAAAAAGGCAAACTGAATGCTAGGTATTAGTGCAAAAGGAATAGAGAATAAAAGGGAAAGTATCATAATGCCACAGTATAAATCTTTGGTACAATCCCACCTTGAATAGTGTGTGTACTTCTGGTTGCCCCATCTCAAGAAAGATAGAATAGAATTGGAGAAGTTTCAGAGAAGGACAACAAGGATGTTAGAAGGAATGGATCAAATTCCATATGAGGAGAGGCTCAACAAGTTAGGGCTGTTTAGCTTAGAGAAGAGGCGAATAAGGGTGGGATATGATCAAATTTTATATCATCATGAGTGGCATGGAGAAGGTAAATCAGGAACTGTTGTTTACCCTTTCCCACAATAAGACAAGAAAGGGACACTCACTGAAGTTAAATGGCAGCAGATTTAAAATGAACAAAAAAGGAAGTACTTTTTCACACAGCAGACAATACAGTTGTAGAATTTATTGCCAGAGGGGGCTGTGAAAACCAGCAGCATAACAAACTTCAAACAGAAATTGGATAAATTTTTAGCGGATAGAGCCATAAATGTTTACTAGTTGAAGCTTAAACCCCTGGCTCCCGGTAGTTGGGAGCGGTCAACAGGGTCACACCTCCATGACTTGTACATATAATTCTCTTGAGCTACCGGAGCTGTCCACTGTCAGAGACAGGATGGTGGGCTAGATGGCCACTGGTCCAACCCAGTATGGCACTTCTTAAGTTCTTAATAGTAGCTGCCTGCTCTCAAGAGTTCTCTCTACAGCCCAAGTATTTTATTTCATGATGTGATTTCCTTTAAGTAGTTTAATAATCTCTGCCCTGAGTGACTTGCATTAGGCATCTCAAAATACAAATACACATTAGTTTTCTGAACTTATAATCCTCAGCCTCCAGCCCCTAGTAATGAGACCGTTTCTAAATCACACAAACACACTTCTGTGGTTTCTATGTGAAGAAGAATATTTTCCAGATAACTTATGATCCCTTCTAGCCCTTAGAGCATCTAATCCGTAATGCACTGGAAATCTCTTGCTACATTAGTCACAACAGAGGGGAGCTGATTATGCTGCACTAATCTGTTCAACTGCAGTAAAGACACGGCCCTGCTTAGATTTGCCTCCCAGCACAACCTATTGGTCAGCTTGTATGGAATTGAGTATGCTGATGCTTTCTCTCCTTGTAACACTGAAATCAAAGACTGTTTATTATAATAATAGTAATAATTTATATAACACCCCGCCACTGAATGGGGCATTGACAGTTGTAAAAACAGTAATGATGGCAGGGAAGTTTGAACCTAGACTCAAGTGTGAGGCTCTCTACCAGCTTTGCAAAAAGACACCTTCTCTAGCTGGAAACTGTAGATGTCTAAGTTTTACATGGACTCACCACTAGAGGGGGACATAACCCACCTTCGCCTAATAAAGCCTTTTTCACACAGACACTCAACACTGATAAAATGGGTTTTACGTTTTATTATACATGTTGCAGGGTACCCATAGAGCACACCTGCAGCCCTGCAACATGTATAATAAAATGTAACACTTATTTAATCAGTGTTAGAGTGTCTGTGTGAAAAGGGCCTACGAGTCTCAATAGCCACTGACACTCAGTTCTGCTCCGTCACCTGTTTTAGATACAGACATAAGAATGCAGCCTAGGAACAAAAGCAAAAGTCACCCTTTTATTGTCTAGTTCGTTGAGTTGCTGAATTCACAGACTCACTCTGTACATATAGCTCTGGTCTTGCTTTCCTGTAGAGTTGAAACAAGTATTTGTAGCATACATCTTATTGGTCAAATTCACCCCTTTGATCTGGATCTGATGAAGCAAATAATAATCGCGATTTGGCTCTTGCTCTCTCAGATCTCCATTTCAGGGAATTTGGGTATTCTGGCATCAGTTACTTAGTTTCAGCTACTGCACATGTGTCATAGTGCTATTGTTTGTGCACGGTAGCCAGACTAATAGCAGCTATGTGAGATCTGCTTCTGTTGCAATACTAGTATTTAGACAGCTATCAGAACATGTGGATAGAAGCCACCACTGGCTTCAGCTCTGTTTCCCAGATTTCTAAACAAGCCTCTTCTGAATCATACAACTGTACCTCATCTTCTTTAGCCATCATTTGTTTTGAAGAACAAAACTTATATTTAGCATACAGTCTAATGTGTCCAAGAACTCAACCAGCTCTTGACCAGTCCAAATTTTCTAGTCCAGTTTTACTAGAAAATCCCCAAGAATTTTGCCTATTAATCCCAACAACATAAGTAGCACCCGTTTAGTGCAACACTTCAATTCCACTAGCATTTTTTCCTATTGTTGCTAACTTTTTTTGTTAGCAAAACTCATGGTGGTGGACTTTAATGTTAAAGGCATGAAATTAATTGGCTTTGAAACCCTCAGGCCGAGAGATTGTGCCCCCATGACTTTCAGTTCATTCTAATGAAAGCTGAGATATATATTTTTTCTTAATACAACATTTCTACCCTGCCCCTCCTGCTCCAGGCAGCTAGGGGCGGCTTCCAAAATAATAATAAAAAAACATAAAACACAATTAAAACAAACACATTAAAAGGAAGGCACTGGACAAATAACCCCTCCCCCCTCCATAACCCACTCTGCCCACCCTACACCTCATCTCCCTCGCCAAATGCCTGGCGGAACAACCAGGTCTTACTCATACATCGGAAGGGAGGTCCGGGGCCATCTGAGCCTCTGCCAGGAGGGAGTTCCACAGCCTCGGTGCGGCCACCGAGAATGCCCTCTCCATAGTGGTGCCCTGAGCCACGCGGGGGACCTCGAGAAGGCCGCTCCCAGCAGACTGCAGGGGTCACTCCAAGGCACAGGGAGTGAGACGATCCCGCAGGCAAGTCGTGCCGAGACCGTGTAGAACTTTAGAAGTCAACACCAACACTTTGAATCTGGCCCGGAAGACTATAGGCAGCCAGTGCAGAGTCCAGAGCACCGGTGTAATGTGCTCACGGCAACCCGACCCCATAAGGAGACGGGCCCCCACATTCCGCACTAATTACAGTCTCCAAACTGTCACCATGGGTAGCCCCATGGGTACCACAAATTATGACTTGGAAAATATCAACTTTAGCCATGTAGAATTTGTCAGAAATAGGAGAAATTGCTGTTTAGTAGTTATTTCAATTCTGCTCTTTCCAGAATGGCACTTTGGACTGTGAGCCATCTTCTATTGCTCTAATCTCTTCATTACGGGAAGTCCCCAAAATGAGTGCTGTTTTTCTGCAGTTGGCTTCCCCGCTATCACAGTGCAAACAAAGCAAAAGTTATTTTGGGATGTATTAACAGAAGCATCATAAGCAAGACACAGGATATAAAAGTTCTGCTAATCTACTCAGCACTTGTCAGGCCTTAGGTGATAGGGCTAATGTCAAAGCCCCAAGCTTCAAGAAATTGGAGAGAGCTTTGAGGAGAGCAACAGAGATGATAGGAAGAGAGTGCAGTCTAGTGGATAAAGTGTTCGACTTGGATCTGGGTGACCAGGATTCAAATTCTCTCTTAGTCATGAATTCAGTGAGTAGCCTTGAGCAAGTCACTCTCTTTCTGCCTCAGTTTCCCATCTGTGAAGGGGGTTGGGATTTTTCTGCTGTCCTCCCCCCTGACCGGCAATGATTCAGTTTCCCCACTTAGAGTCTTGACTGGCCACAGCTCTCTCCAGAACTGCCCCAGTTTGCAAAGGAGTAACTACCCTGCCACCTGATTCCCTGTCAGCTGGGAGATAGGGATTAATCCTTACTGAACTGCAACAGTGCACCTCCATGGTGTGTAAAATAAAAACATTTTTAAAAAATTTAAAAAATTATTACCCATGTGCAAAATGGCCACTGGACCATTCTGTGCACGTGCAGCCCTTTTACAAAATGGCAGTGGCAGTGCTATTTTGGAAAAGAGCAGCCAATCTGTGCATGGCATGCCCTTTTCCAAGATGGTGGCAATGCTGCTGCTGACATTTTGAAAAGGGGTGTGCATGCATTTAATGGTGTGGCAGTCATTTTGTGTTGCGCAATGATTTTTAAAAGATTTTATTATTTTTAATTTTTAAAATAGATTTAAATATGGATCCATAATCCAAATTTGTAATTAAATTCAGACATTACAGATCTGATTCAAGAATGGATCTGAACCTGTGATTTCATGTGTATACCCATTCCTACTGGGAGAGCACAATCGCTTTCTGGTTTTTTCAGCCACCTCACAGCTGAGAGAGTGCAATCGCGCTCTCCTCTTGCAGTCGCTCAACTTTAGCCATCCAAGCTGAAGCTGGACGATGGTGGCCCCTTTGCTTCATCTGTGTTTTTTTTAAAAAAACAAACCAACCAAACATTTCTTCTCTTTTTTTGATAATTAATACAAAGATTAGTACTTTTTTTTTTTAACCTTAGCAATTTTTAATCTTTCCTGCCTCGCTCTCTTCTCCTGCAACCACCCGTCAGCTGAGAGAGCACGCGAGGCACATGACTCTATGGCGCTGGCAGACTTGGATGCGGGCGAGGCTGTACGCAACCTAACTAACAAGACACGGCCACATGGGTGCTCATTAGCACGCACTGGCCCACATGGTGGGCTGGCGATGTTCCTAGATGCCGCCGTGAGTGGGGGAGAATGTGGGCCGCGTGGGGGTGGAGGCTAACATCTGGCAAACAACGAATAGGCAGGCGAACACCCACCTGGTGAGTGCTAATGTGGGCTATTGTCTCAGTTACTTTCACCCAATGTTTCACTGCAGTTTCTCATTGTTTCTTGGGGTAGTAGAAGACTTTACTCCACTGCCCCCTAGTGGAGTAGCTGTGTTGTGTTGTGCTGCAAATGCAATATCTTTTAACTGGAGCCATTCTCAGCAGGAAGGCTAGGCTAGCTCAGCTGCAGAACTTTGATTTCAGTCCTGTGTGTGATATTATTTGGGTTCCTACTGTGTCTGGATGAGTTGGAAAATATTTCAGAGTTGGAAAAATTTCCTCATTTCCTGCCTCACGTTTCCTCCTCACTTCAAGCCTGCCCCATTGCTGACCTCCTGACAGGTCAGGCTACTCATGCCACTGGAATCCAAGAAGCAGCCTGGGAGTATCATGTTAAGCCTGCTGCAGCTCAGCTTCCCCAGCAGGAATCTTACATTGCAGCCCAGGTCAAGAGTTCAGACGGAGGCAATGGACTTGGGACGTACCTTGACTTTCCAGTTGGTTCAGAAATGTGTAACTTTGCCTGACAACAGCTGGATTCCAGGGCGAGCCCCAACATTTCATTTGGGCTAATCTCATGCCTTCATCTAACAAAGCAGCATTACTGGTGGAGCATTAGAGATGAAGGGGGAACAAGGCCTAGCCCTCTCTTCTTTCACCTCAGCTGGTTCCTGACAGAAGACAGTTCTCAGAGGTGTTTGGAAGAGCCAAAGAAAGGGTGTCACGTAGCTCTTTGGGAAATGGTGTCATCTCGCTGAATGTTATTCATATGGAATTGGATGCATAAACAGCCCCAGCTCTTGGATATGTACCTAATGGAGACCTCACACTCAGTGCTCCAGAGCAGAGTGACTGGGCCTCTGTCAGCACAGCCTCAGAGGAGATGCCTTACCCTGCCCCAAGCTGTGGAATGGGTTCCAATAATAATAAACCAAAAGCCTCCCTAATGCCATTCATGTCCTGAGATAACACTGCTGTCCCACTGACTATCTTCCTCTTGAATGTTAATAAGACCTGTTCCTCTAATATCCATCCAGGATAGCAGTCCAAGCAGGAGCTCCCTGCTCAGTAGAAAATATCAAAAGCTCCTTTGTCTATTTGTTAGCAGGAGACCCCCTTCCACGCGTGACTATCAGGGGGTCGGTACCTCAATATACGCTTGATCCTTACATTTAGGGGAATTAGCCAAATTGGTTGAACTAGGGGTCCCCACGTGCCACAAGGATCAGTCTGAGGTTTGATATGTGCTACAGTCAGGTTACGTACCCTCCCCAAAAGTAGAGGAAGAGAGGGAGACAAACATTTAATAAAAAAGGAATGTTTATTTCAAAGGGACATCAAAGAAAACACACAACGGGATACACACACACACAGCCCTGGTCTGGCTGGCAGTTTACAGGGGAAGCACAAGCGGCGGCGGGAAAAACAAAAGTAATGTGGGGAGTGAGGGAGGGGAGACACCGGGGAGACACTCACACAAAGAGGCGAGAGAGAGAGAGAGAGAAGCAAGAGGGGAAGTCAGGACCAATGGTTACCTCTTCTTGCCGTTGAAAAGGAGACAGGTTGCCCATGGATCCAGCGAAGTTCGGGGATGAAGGGAAGGGGCAGACCAAAGTCTTGGAGACCCCTTAAGACACAGACACGCACGGAGGGACCCGCACGTGTTTGCATCCAAAGCTTTCTCAATTTCAGAGGGGGAGAGAGGAGCAGTTATAGTGTTTAGGATAAAAGATTTGGGATAGGCTCAGGGACACTGCAATAGGCTCATAGGGAGGACAAAAGGGATTCCAGGTGTGGGTCTAGGCATGACAAAAGGGAAGATGCATACGGGGACTGAGGGGACAAAGAACACATCTGGGCGTGAAAAGAGAGCAGTCCGGGTGTGTGTCCAGGTACAACAAAGGGAAGATGCATAAGGTAAACAGACTGGGGCTGAGGAGACAAAGGGCACATCTGGGCATGAAAGGAGAGAGGTTTTCAGGTGATTTGGGGATGGAAGGGAATCCTGAGGAGAGCCCTAGGCTGAAGGGTGACGCCAAGGTGCATTTCCACCAATTGGGCGTGGGGGCGTTGGCTTGTGTGAGGGAAACATAGGCTGCTCTAATTTTCCATGCCTTTGAGGCCGTTGCTAGTTCAGGTCTTATTCACCAGCAGTTTCTTAAAACAGGGAGGAGGCCCTTTAACTGCCCCGTACTTACTCAGGGCTTCCTCCACCTAATCACCTTTTCCAAGGGCAGACTGGTTTTTGCATGAAGGGGCCCTTTTCCCCTAGGCTCCACTGCGGCTCGGCCCTGACCCCGCTCCGGCTCCCCAATGCCCACCGACCCATGTTCCACGTGGCCTTGCCGAACATGGGGTGGGTGGGTTGTCTTTTTGGGCAGAATTCTGCGTCTCTGGCAACACATTTAATAACAGTTCCGTCAATTGGATGATCTCAACACACTTTATGGACATTAAATGAACGAACCTTGGCAACACCCTTGTAAGTCAGGAAATCTCTTTGTTGAACAGGTAGGAAAGCTGCAGCACAGGCAGATTGACTTTGGATTTGTTTTATTATTACCTTAGATTTCTATGCTGCCCTTCTCCAAACAAGGACTTGGGTGCTTTACAAAGGTTAAAAATATAATTACAACCCAATTCCAAACTTATCCCCCTCACATCCAGCCTCTCTCTCTACACTATACTGCCAAATGGCACTCCTGAGTACTTCACAACACAATATAATAAACCAATACAAAATCTATTTAAAATACAAATCTATTTAAAAACAATTTAAAAGGGGAAGGTAAAGAGGGAGGAGAAACCACATTAGGGGAAACTGGCAGTGGATCCTAAAAGCACCTGGAGAACAAATACATTTTCAGGTGTTTTTTAAAGGTGAGGAGGGAGGAACGGAGGCAAAATCAGTGGATGGTTTCTGAGCACAGATATGCTCCCCCCCCCCAAATCTCTCATGTTTGTGCTGCTCTCCCTCCCAGGAGCCATGGCATCAACAGTACCCTCTCCCCCATACCTATACCCCTCTCTCACAGAGAGGTTGTGACATAGACCCCACCCTTCCCCCATGTCCACACTCATTACAGGAGGATCATGGCACTCCCACCCTACAACACTACCCACCCAATTCCCCAACCAAACAGTAGTTCCCCCCCCTCCTCAGAAACATTAAAATCTCAATAATAGTGGAGGAAAGAGAAAAGAAGAATGACACAGAGGAGAATCTTTGATTTGCTGGGAATCGCCACCTCCAAATATACAATGGGTGTTAACATGGAAACTGGGAGTCATGTAGGCTCTCCCCAATAGGGGAGGGAGTGGAGCCCCCCCCCCGGGACAGCTTTTGTCCCCCCTTCCATTGTAGGAGGGGTGGGGATGGGTTCGAGGGCTCCTCCCCCCCTCTGGGAGACGTCTGGTGGGAGGGGGGGTAAAAGAACAGGCAGCCCGGCATTGCTGCTGGCCACGCGTCGCAGACTGTGCGCCCCTAGGGGCTACGCCAAAGGGCCCGTGGGTGCGGCCCTTAGGTGAGGGCTGGGGGAGGCTGGCTACGGGATAGGGTGGCTGGCTTATAGGGCAGTTTATTT
>QEPC01008951.1:5736530-5746924 GCA_003113815.1 Sphenodon punctatus
CCCAGGGATCGCCTACTTTGCGTTCCGGGCGGTGGTGGCGGCGGCGGCGGTCCGACTCCGTCAGCTTCAGCGCTGGCTGCCGGCTTCAGCGCTACTAGGCCTTCCGGGGAAACCCGGAAGTTCACCGGAAGGCCTAGTAGCACTGAAGCCAGCAGCCACAGCCAGCGCTGAAGCCGCCGGAGTCAGACCGCCACCGCCGCCGCTCGGAGCGCAAGGTAGGCAATCCCTGGGTGGGGAGGTAGGGTGATCCCTGGGGTGGGGTGTGTGTTAAACCACCCCCCACCCCAGGGATCACCCTAGTACAACCATACCTACCTGCTGGTGCGGGCTCTGGGTCGCCGGCAGCGGCCCGGAGCTCACACTAGCAGGGACTTCAGGGGGAAATTATTTTTTTAAAAGCCAGGCTGGGCAGGGTGGGTGGGGGGTGTCCCCCTTTCCACCCGCGCAGCCTGGACTGGGGAGGGAAAGTGGGTGGTTTTTTTTTAAATTGCGGCCATTCATTTGAATGGCCGCAATGTAAAAAATCCGGTATGGGGAATCCGGTAAACGGGCCGGATTACCGGGTTTAATCCGATACTGCTGGTACACCAAATACCGGCAGTATCGGATACCGGAAGATCCGGAATTCCCACTCCTAATCATCAGTACCATCAGTTGGCTAGGGTATATGTTGATGGGGATTGGGGAGGATTGACGGGAATATGACTCCTCCCCTGCATATGTGGGGGAGGAGGCGAAACTGGGTTGGGGATGGTTGGGCATGGCCCCCTGGTGAGAGAGGGGGGTTTGACCCAATAAGGGTGGGGGGGTTCTGGTCTCCCTGTGAGAGAGTTTTGGGGGGTGGGGAGAAGGGAGGGCGGGAAGGGGTTTAGGGGAGGTGGGGTGTTTCCTCAGGGGTCCGGCGGGACGACCACCGGGGGGGGAAGGGAGGGGGCTGGGAGTGTCCACAGCTATTAGAGTTGTGATGGGCCGGGGTAATTATGGTCTCTCTGGGAGGCAGAGAACAACTGTGAGGAGGGACAGGTACTTAGTTCCTGTCCCTTGCATAGGCCCCTAGGCAGGTGATGCAGGGATCAAGATCAGAGGAGCCCCTGGTCTGGAGTTGTTGCTGTTGAATTAAGATTATGATTATTGTAAGCATTTATATAGCACCAGCGATGTACCTGACGCTTTACAAAGAATAAGATAGACACGGTCCCTGCCCGAGAACTTACAATCTATGCGAGGTCGGTCGGTAATAAATCAACGTCAATCCAGGAGCTGATCTTCGATCGATTGGCCTCGTTTGTATTGCAGAGACCTGGCTGGACAATGAGTCGGAGCCAATATTGGCTGACCTTGTTCCAGCCAGGTACTCTGTGCAGCACTAGCCCAGATCAGAGGGGCAGGGAGGCGGTATAGCTGTTGTTTTTAAGGACACTTGGTCTGTGA
Source organism: Sphenodon punctatus (assembly GCA_003113815.1). NCBI lineage: Eukaryota > Metazoa > Chordata > Lepidosauria > Sphenodontia > Sphenodontidae > Sphenodon > Sphenodon punctatus. The sequence goes on from QEPC01008951.1 coordinate 5,737,962, forward strand.
GGCGGTATCCTGTGCAGACCATCTTGGGCATGGAGGGGGTCCACCTTGTGATCGATTTGGCAGGAGACAGATTAGGACTGCTTTTGGTATACCGTACACCTACCTGTACCACAGCAGTGGAATTGGTATCGGAGGTGGTCTTGCGATCCCCGAAGACTTTGGTCCTGGGAAACGTCAATATCCACACCGATGCAAATTTAGGGGGAGCAACGTGACAACCATGGGACTGTCTCAGAGGGTTAAGGGCCTGACACATGAGGGGGGGACATACCCATGTTCTGCATTGGCCTTGAGGCGGGGGATCCACTGGGGGGGGAATGTAGTAGCTTTACTCCCGTCATGGATGGATCATTACCTTCTCCGGACCACTCTCCTGGCGCATATCTGCCCCCAGAAAGGTACAGGACCAGTTCGTTGGGTCCACCCCCGGAGACTTATGGAACCAGATAGGTTCCGGAATGCTCTAGGGAAAATGCCTTCCAACCTTGATGATCGTTCACTCAATGACCTCATTGTCTTCTGGAACAACTTATTGGCTGAGGCTATTGACCGAACGACTCCCAAGCATCTGCTTCCAGAAAGCTGACGACGGGGGTCGCCGTGGTTCATGGAGGACCTGTGACAGATGAAGCAGGATGGACGGCAGTTGGAGTGACAGTGGCGCCGAACTTGTACTGAAGCTGAGTGATTGCAGCATAAAGCTAGTTTAAGAGCTTATGCTGTTGCAGTGCGGGCAGTAAAGAAGAATTCTTTGCTGCCCTCATTGCGTCTGCAAAGTCATGTCCAGCAGAGCTTTTCCGGGTGGTGTAGAGGCTGGCCAGTCCAGCCTCTCTCTGCCTCGAATTGGAATTTTCCAGTGCCTGTTGTGACATGTTTGCTGACTTTTTTGTGGATAAAATCGCCCAGATTCACCATGACCTCAATGTTGCACTTATGACAGTGGGTGAATCAGAGGTCTGGGAAGCCCCGCCATGTCTGTTGTTGTGGGATCAGTTTCAGTGGGTATTGCCTGCTGATGCGGCAGATGTCCTTGGGACAGTTCAGGCCACCTGTTGTGAATTAGATCCGTGCCTGTCCTGGCTGGTGAAGACCAGCCGGGAGACATTATGGCTGTTGCTGGCAGGGGTGGTCAATGCCTCCCTTAGGGAGGGCAGGGTGCTGAGCCTTCTCAAGGAGGCGGTGGTGCAGCCTCTGCTCAAGAAGCCATCTTTGGATGTTTACTCCCTGGCCAGCNCTTAGCAATTTTTAATCTTTCCTGCCTCGCTCTCTTCTCCTGCAACCACCCGTCAGCTGAGAGAGCACGCGAGGCACATGACTCTATGGCGCTGGCAGACTTGGATGCGGGCGAGGCTGTACGCAACCTGACTAACAAGACACGGCCACATGGGTGCTCATTAGCACGCACTGGCCCACATGGTGGGCTGGCGATGTTTCTAGATGCCGCCGTGAGTGGGGGAGAATGTGGGCCGCGTGGGGGTGGAGGCTAACATCTGGCAAACAACGAATAGGCAGGCGAACACCCACCTGGTGAGTGCTAATGTGGGCTATTGTCTCAGTTACTTTCACCCAATGTTTCACTGCAGTTTCTCATTGTTTCTTGGGGTAGTAGAAGACTTTACTCCACTGCCCCCTAGTGGAGTAGCTGTGTTGTGTTGTGCTGCAAATGCAATATCTTTTAACTGGAGCCATTCTCAGCAGGAAGGCTAGGCTAGCTCAGCTGCAGAACTTTGATTTCAGTCCTGTGTGTGATATTATTTGGGTTCCTACTGTGTCTGGATGAGTTGGAAAATATTTCAGAGTTGGAAAAATTTCCTCATTTCCTGCCTCACGTTTCCTCCTCACTTCAAGCCTGCCCCATTGCTGACCTCCTGACAGGTCAGGCTACTCATGCCACTGGAATCCAAGAAGCAGCCTGGGAGTATCATGTTAAGCCTGCTGCAGCTCAGCTTCCCCAGCAGGAATCTTACATTGCAGCCCAGGTCAAGAGTTCAGACGGAGGCAATGGACTTGGGACGTACCTTGACTTTCCAGTTGGTTCAGAAATGTGTAACTTTGCCTGACAACAGCTGGATTCCAGGGCGAGCCCCAACATTTCATTTGGGCTAATCTCATGCCTTCATCTAACAAAGCAGCATTACTGGTGGAGCATTAGAGATGAAGGGGGAACAAGGCCTAGCCCTCTCTTCTTTCACCTCAGCTGGTTCCTGACAGAAGACAGTTCTCAGAGGTGTTTGGAAGAGCCAAAGAAAGGGTGTCACGTAGCTCTTTGGGAAATGGTGTCATCTCGCTGAATGTTATTCATATGGAATTGGATGCATAAACAGCCCCAGCTCTTGGATATGTACCTAATGGAGACCTCACACTCAGTGCTCCAGAGCAGAGTGACTGGGCCTCTGTCAGCACAGCCTCAGAGGAGATGCCTTACCCTGCCCCAAGCTGTGGAATGGGTTCCAATAATAATAAACCAAAAGCCTCCCTAATGCCATTCATGTCCTGAGATAACACTGCTGTCCCACTGACTATCTTCCTCTTGAATGTTAATAAGACCTGTTCCTCTAATATCCATCCAGGATAGCAGTCCAAGCAGGAGCTCCCTGCTCAGTAGAAAATATCAAAAGCTCCTTTGTCTATTTGTTAGCAGGAGACCCCCTTCCACGCGTGACTATCAGGGGGTAGGTACCTCAATATACGCTTGATCCTTACATTTAGGGGAATTAGCCAAATTGGTTGAACTAGGGGTCCCCACGTGCCACAAGGATCAGTCTGAGGTTTGATATGTGCTACAGTCAGGTTACGTACCCTCCCCAAAAGTAGAGGAAGAGAGGGAGACAAACATTTAATAAAAAAGGAATGTTTATTTCAAAGGGACATCAAAGAAAACACACAACGGGATACACACACACACAGCCCTGGTCTGGCTGGCAGTTTACAGGGGAAGCACAAGCGGCGGCGGGAAAAACGAAAGTAATGTGGGGAGTGAGGGAGGGGAGACACCGGGGAGACACTCACACAAAGAGGCGAGAGAGAGAGAGAGAGAAGCAAGAGGGGAAGTCAGGACCAATGGTTACCTCTTCTTGCCGTTGAAAAGGAGACAGGTTGCCCATGGATCCAGCGAAGTTCGGGGATGAAGGGAAGGGGCAGACCAAAGTCTTGGAGACCCCTTAAGACACAGACACGCACGGAGGGACCCGCACGTGTTTGCATCCAAAGCTTTCTCAATTTCAAAGGGGGAGAGAGGAGCAGTTATAGTGTTTAGGTTAAAAGATTTGGGATAGGCTCAGGGACACTGCAATAGGCTCATAGGGAGGACAAAAGGGATTCCAGGTGTGGGTCTAGGCATGACAAAAGGGAAGATGCATACGGGGACTGAGGGGACAAAGAACACATCTGGGCGTGAAAAGAGAGCAGTCCGGGTGTGTGTCCAGGTACAACAAAGGGAAGATGCATAAGGTAAACAGACTGGGGCTGAGGAGACAAAGGGCACATCTGGGCATGAAAGGAGAGAGGTTTTCAGGTGATTTGGGGATGGAAGGGAATCCTGAGGAGAGCCCTAGGCTGAAGGGTGACGCCAAGGTGCATTTCCACCAATTGGGCGTGGGGGCGTTGGCTTGTGTGAGGGAAACATAGGCTGCTCTAATTTTCCATGCCTTTGAGGCCGTTGCTAGTTCAGGTCTTATTCACCAGCAGTTTCTTAAAACAGGGAGGAGGCCCTTTAACTGCCCCGTACTTACTCAGGGCTTCCTCCACCTAATCACCTTTTCCAAGGGCAGACTGGTTTTTGCATGAAGGGGCCCTTTTCCCCTAGGCTCCACTGCGGCTCGGCCCTGACCCCGCTCCGGCTCCCCAATGCCCACCGACCCATGTTCCACGTGGCCTTGCCGAACATGGGGTGGGTGGGTTGTCTTTTTGGGCAGAATTCTGCGTCTCTGGCAACACATTTAATAACAGTTCCGTCAATTGGATGATCTCAACACACTTTATGGACATTAAATGAACGAACCTTGGCAACACCCTTGTAAGTCAGGAAATCTCTTTGTTGAACAGGTAGGAAAGCTGCAGCACAGGCAGATTGACTTTGGATTTGTTTTATTATTACCTTAGATTTCTATGCTGCCCTTCTCCAAACAAGGACTTGGGTGCTTTACAAAGGTTAAAAATATAATTACAACCCAATTCCAAACTTATCCCCCTCACATCCAGCCTCTCTCTCTACACTATACTGCCAAATGGCACTCCTGAGTACTTCACAACACAATATAATAAACCAATACAAAATCTATTTAAAATACAAATCTATTTAAAAACAATTTAAAAGGGGAAGGTAAAGAGGGAGGAGAAACCACATTAGGGGAAACTGGCAGTGGATCCTAAAAGCACCTGGAGAACAAATACATTTTCAGGTGTTTTTTAAAGGTGAGGAGGGAGGAACGGAGGCAAAATCAGTGGATGGTTTCTGAGCACAGATATGCTCCCCCCCCCCAAATCTCTCATGTTTGTGCTGCTCTCCCTCCCAGGAGCCATGGCATCAACAGTACCCTCTCCCCCATACCTATACCCCTCTCTCACAGAGAGGTTGTGACATAGACCCCACCCTTCCCCCATGTCCACACTCATTACAGGAGGATCATGGCACTCCCACCCTACAACACTACCCACCCAATTCCCCAACCAAACAGTAGTTCCCCCCCCTCCTCAGAAACATTAAAATCTCAATAATAGTGGAGGAAAGAGAAAAGAAGAATGACACAGAGGAGAATCTTTGATTTGCTGGGAATCGCCACCTCCAAATATACAATGGGTGTTAACATGGAAACTGGGAGTCATGTAGGCTCTCCCCAATAGGGGAGGGAGTGGAGCCCCCCCCCCGGGACAGCTTTTGTCCCCCCTTCCATTGTAGGAGGGGTGGGGATGGGTTCGAGGGCTCCTCCCCCCCTCTGGGAGACGTCTGGTGGGAGGGGGGGTAAAAGAACAGGCAGCCCGGCATTGCTGCTGGCCACGCGTCGCAGACTGTGCGCCCCTAGGGGCTACGCCAAAGGGCCCGTGGGTGCGGCCCTTAGGTGAGGGCTGGGGGAGGCTGGCTACGGGATAGGGTGGCTGGCTTATAGGGCAGTTTATTTNTTCCAGCCAGGTACTCTGTGCAGCACTAGCCCAGATCAGAGGGGCAGGGAGGCGGTATAGCTGTTGTTTTTAAGGACACTTGGTCTGTGAGGCGGTATCCTGTGCAGACCATCTTGGGCATGGAGGGGGTCCACCTTGTGATCGATTTGGCAGGAGACAGATTAGGACTGCTTTTGGTATACCGTACACCTACCTGTACCACAGCAGTGGAATTGGTATCGGAGGTGGTCTTGCGATCCCCGAAGACTTTGGTCCTGGGAAACTTCAATATCCACACCGATGCAAATTTAGGGGGAGCAACGTGACAACCATGGGACTGTCTCAGAGGGTTAAGGGCCTGACACATGAGGGGGGGACATACCCATGTTCTGCATTGGCCTTGAGGCGGGGGATCCACTGGGGGGGGAATGTAGTAGCTTTACTCCCGTCATGGATGGATCATTACCTTCTCCGGACCACTCTCCTGGCGCATGTCTGCCCCCAGAAAGGTACAGGACCAGTTCGTTGGGTCCACCCCCGGAGACTTATGGAACCAGATAGGTTCCGGAATGCTCTAGGGAAAATGCCTTCCAACCTTGATGATCGTTCACTCAATGACCTCATTGTCTTCTGGAACAACTTATTGGCTGAGGCTATTGACCGAACGACTCCCAAGCATCTGCTTCCAGAAAGCTGACGACGGGGGTCGCCGTGGTTCATGGAGGACCTGTGACAGATGAAGCAGGATGGACGGCAGTTGGAGTGACAGTGGCGCCGAACTTGTACTGAAGCTGAGTGATTGCAGCATAAAGCTAGTTTAAGAGCTTATGCTGTTGCAGTGCGGGCAGTAAAGAAGAATTCTTTGCTGCCCTCATTGCGTCTGCAAAGTCATGTCCAGCCGAGCTTTTCCGGGTGGTGTAGAGGCTGGCCAGTCCAGCCTCTCTCTGCCTCGAATTGGAATTTTCCAGTGCCTGTTGTGACATGTTTGCTGACTTTTTTGTGGATAAAATCGCCCAGATTCACCATGACCTCAATGTTGCACTTATGACAGTGGGTGAATCAGAGGTCTGGGAAGCCCCGCCATGTCTGTTGTTGTGGGATCAGTTTCAGTGGGTATTGCCTGCTGATGCGGCAGATGTCCTTGGGACAGTTCAGGCCACCTGTTGTGAATTAGATCCGTGCCTGTCCTGGCTGGTGAAGACCAGCCGGGAGACATTATGGCTGTTGCTGGCAGGGGTGGTCAATGCCTCCCTTAGGGAGGGCAGGGTGCTGAGCCTTCTCAAGGAGGCGGTGGTGCAGCCTCTGCTCAAGAAGCCATCTTTGGATGTTTACTCCCTGGCCAGTTATCGGCCAGTCTCTAACCTTCTCTTTTTAGGGAAGGTTATTGAATGGGTGGTGGCCTGGCAATTATAGGGGCATCTGGACTAGGTCGGTTTTCTTGATCCCTCTCAGTCTGGTTTTCGCCCTGAGTTTGGCATGGAGATTGCACTTGTGGCCTTGCTCAATGACCTTCGCCATGAATTAGATCAGGGCAGATCCTCAATTTTGATCTTACTGAATCTGTTGGCAGCATTTGATATCGTTGATCACAAGATGTTGGTGGCGAGGCTGCGGGACCGGGCCGGGGTGAGTAGAATTGTTCTTGGATGGTTCCGCTCATACCTTTCAGGGAGAACTCAGTGGGTGGTTCTCGGGGAATGTACATTATTTCCCAGGAATCTCAGGTGTGGAGTCCCACAGGGTTCTATTCTGTCCCCTCTCCTGTTCAGTGTGTATATGCAACCTTTGGGTGAGGTCATGAGAGGGTTCGGCGTGCAATGTCATCAGTACGCTGATGATACACATCTCTACAGCTTGTTTTCTGGAGACCCAGGCCCGGCAGTCTCAGTGCTTACCGGTGCCTGGCAGCTGTGGGGGACTGGATGAGGATGAGCCATCTGAGGCTGAATCCTGACAAGACAGAGGTGATGTTGGTGGGTAGGACTGAGGGGGGTGGCTCCTGTCTTTGACGGGGTCTTCCCCCCCCGCCACTCAGGTTCGTAGTCTGGGGGTGCTCCTTGACCCGCAGCTCCACCTGGATTGTCAGGTGGAAGCTGTGTTGAGGGGAGCATTTTGCCAATTACATCTGGTGCGACGGCTGCGGCCGTATGTCTCAAGCTCGGATATGGCCACCATCATCCATGCTTTCATTACCTCTCGACTGGACTACTGAAACGTGCTCTACGTGGGGCTACCCTTGGCAATGGTCTGGAGGTTGCAGCTGGTGGAGAATATGGCGGCCCACCTCCTAACGGGGACAGGCCGCCGCGAGCACATTACACCTNGCCAAGGTGCATTTCCACCAATTGGGCGTGGGGGCGTTGGCTTGTGTGAGGGAAACATAGGCTGCTCTAATTTTCCATGCCTTTGAGGCCGTTGCTAGTTCAGGTCTTATTCACCAGCAGTTTCTTAAAACAGGGAGGAGGCCCTTTAACTGCCCCGTACTTACTCAGGGCTTCCTCCACCTAATCACCTTTTCCAAGGGCAGACTGGTTTTTGCATGAAGGGGCCCTTTTCCCCTAGGCTCCACTGCGGCTCGGCCCTGACCACGCTCTGGCTCCCCAATGCCCACCGACCCCAATGCCTTGCCGAACATGGGGTGGGTGGGTTGTCTTTTTGGGCAGAATTCTGCATCTCTGGCAACACATTTAATAACAGTTCCGTCAATTAGATGATCTCAACACACTTTATGGACATTAAATGAACGAACCTTGGCGACACCCTTGTAAGTCAGGAAATCTCTTTGTTGAACAGGTAGGAAAGCTGCAGCACAGGCAGATTGACTTTGGATTTGTTTTATTATTACCTTAGATTTCTATGCTGCCCTTCTCCAAACAAGGACTTGGGTGCTTTACAAAGGTTAAAAATATAATTACAACCCAATTCCAAACTTATCCCCCTCACATCCAGCCTCTCTCTCTACACTATACTGCCAAATGGCACTCCCGAGTACTTCACAACACAATATAATAAACCAATACAAAATCTATTTAAAATACAAATCTATTTAAAAACAATTTAAAAGGGGAAGGTAAAGAGGGAGGAGAAACCACATTAGGGGAAACTGGCAGTGGATCCTAAAAGCACCTGGAGAACAAATACATTTTCAGGTGTTTTTTAAAGGTGAGGAGGGAGGAACGGAGGCAAAATCAGTGGATGGTTTCTGAGCACAGATATGCTCCCCCCCCCCAAATCTCTCATGTTTGTGCTGCTCTCCCTCCCAGGAGCCATGGCATCAACAGTACCCTCTCCCCCATACCTATACCCCTCTCTCACAGAGAGGTTGTGACATAGACCCCACCCTTCCCCCATGTCCACACTCATTACAGGAGGATCATGGCACTCCCACCCTACAACACTACCCACCCAATTCCCCAACCAAACAGTAGTTCCCCCCCCTCCTCAGAAACATTAAAATCTCAATAATAGTGGAGGAAAGAGAAAAGAAGAATGACACAGAGGAGAATCTTTGATTTGCTGGGAATCGCCACCTCCAAATATACAATGGGTGTTAACATGGAAACTGGGAGTCATGTAGGCTCTCCCCAATAGGGGAGGGAGTGGAGCCCCCCCCCCGGGACAGCTTTTGTCCCCCCTTCCATTGTAGGAGGGGTGGGGATGGGTTCGAGGGCTCCTCCCCCCCTCTGGGAGACGTCTGGTGGGAGGGGGGGTAAAAGAACAGGCAGCCCGGCATTGCTGCTGGCCACGCGTCGCAGACTGTGCGCCCCTAGGGGCTACGCCAAAGGGCCCGTGGGTGCGGCCCTTAGGTGAGGGCTGGGGGAGGCTGGCTACGGGATAGGGTGGCTGGCTTATAGGGCAGTTTATTT
>QEPC01008951.1:5759287-5774064 GCA_003113815.1 Sphenodon punctatus
TTTTAGTGACAGGTTACAAATTACTAACAGTAGGTCTGCGATTTCATATTTGAGTTCCTTCAGAACTCTGGGGTGAATGCCATCTGGCCCTGGTGACTTGTTAGTATTCAGTTTCTCAATTTGCCCTAGAACATCCTCCAACGTCACATTGATTTTTAACAGCTCTTCCAATTCCTCACCCACAAAGCAAGGATCCAGGGTGAGTACCTCCTCAAAATCCTCCGCAGCAAAGACCGACGCAAAGAACTCATTCAGCTTCTCTGCAATGTCTTATCCTCCCTGAGCGCCCCTTTTACTCCCTTGTCATCTAATGGCCCAACTGACGCCATAGCAAACTTCTTGCTTCTAATCTCTCTTGACCTGCCTTATTAGCACTTTACATTTACGTTGCCAGAGTTTATGCTCTTTCGTATTATTTTTATTGGGAACTAGCCTTCAATTTCTTAAAGGATGCCTTTTTGGCTCTAATAGCCTCCTTCACCTCCCCCATTTAACCACAGTGGAAGATGTTTGGTCTTCCTGCTTTCTTTTTTAACTTGCGGGATGCATTTAATCTGGGCTTCCAGAAGGGTGCTTTTAAACAGCCTCCACCCCTCTTGCAAACTTGTAGCCCTTGCAACTGGACTTTTTAGTTTCTTTTTAACTAATTTCCTCATTTTGTCATAGTCTCCTTTTTTAAAGTTAAATGCTATTGCTGTACTTTTCTTTATCTTTCTCAGAAATTATGTCAAATGTGATCATATTATGATCGCTATTGCCTAGTGAGTTACTCCTTGCACCAGGTCCTGCATGCCACTCAGGACTAGATCTAGAATAGCTCCTCCTCTCGTTGGTTCCAGAACCAGCTGTTCTAGGAAGCAGTCATTTAGGGCATTCAGAATATTAGGGTAATTGAAGTCACCCATTATTATTATGTTGCCGACTTAGTAGCCTGTCTGATGTCTTTTATCATTGCTTTATCAGTCTCTCTGTCCTGGTCTGGGGGACGACAGTATAGCCCTACTGCGATACTCTTCCCCTTTATACCTGGTCTCCCCATCTCAAAAAATATATAGTAGAAATAAAAAAGGCACAGAGAAGGGCAACAAAATTGATAAGGGGTATGGAATGGCTCCCCTATGAAGAGAGACTGGATAGGTTGGGGCTCTTCAGCTTGGAGAAAAGACAACTGAGAAGGGATAGGATTGAAGTTTATAAAATCATGAATGGTGTGGAACAAGTTAATAGCCCTCTCAAATAGTACCAGAACTAGGGGACACTCCATGAAACTAAGAGTATCATATTTAAAACAAATTAAAGAAATGATTTTTTCACTCAATGCACAATTAAGTTATGGAATTTGTTGCCAGAAGATGCGGTCAAGGCCAGTAGTCTAGCTGGGTTTGAGAAAGGGTTGGACAAGTTTCTGGAGGACAGGTCCATTAGCAGCTATTAGCTGGGTAGGTTTGGGGAATGTAAACTCTTGCTGTCGGGAGCTGGAAGTGAACAACAGGGAATGGATCGCCCCATAGTGACCCATCGGGTACTTCTTCCAAGTAACTGAGATTGGCCTCTGTCGGAGACAGGTGCTGGGCTCAATGGACCATTAGTCTGACTCACCATGGCACTACTTAGGTTCTTTCCTCATAGGACTCAGGCCACTTTCAGACCTTCCCCCCCCGTGCATATTCTGGCTGTAGAAGGGAATGCGCACGCCAGGATATGCACGGGGTTCGGACGGTATGAAAGCCCCCCCCCCCCCGCATGCGCGGCTTTCCCGGCAGACACCCGGAGCGATGCAGTGCTGGATCTTCTGCTCTGTATCGCTGCGGGTGTTTGCCAGCAAAGCCACACGGTGCGGGGACCTTTCAGACCGGCCCAACCCCCCACACATCCTGACGTGCGCATTCCCTCCCGCAGCCAAAATATGCACAGGGGGGAAGGTCTGAAAGTGGCCTAAGTTTCTAGACCCCTGACCATCATTGTCGCTCTCCTCTGAACCCATTCCAATTTGTCAATGTCCTTCTTAAAAGTGCGGTGCCCAGAAGTGGACACAGTGCTCCAGTTGGGGCCTGACCAGTGTAGAACAGAGTGGAACTATTGCTTCTTGTGACTTGGGTACAACGCTTCTGTTAATGCAGCCTAAAATCCACCACACCCTCCTGGGAAGGGACAGAGACTGGTATTAAAGGAATTGTATGAAGGAGGACTCGACTTGCTATAAGTAGAACTGCCTTGCGGTGCTAGTGTAATGACTTTAAAGGGCCCACACTCCAAACATGAGGAGAGGCCGAGACAATCAAACCAAGGACTCTCAATTAAAACTATCTTCTCGACTATATGTTCAATTAATGGTCTTCTAGGAAAGCTAGGGACTGACTTCTCCTTTGTCCCTGTTATTTAACAATGGAACAATTTTTAACAATTTTCCATTTAAACACAGAACAATTAAACAAATCTAATGTCCCAGTTAACCAGCTCACAAAGTCCACACGAGATGTTCTTCTGGGTCTTTGGTTTCCAGCTGCTCTTGAATAATCCTGAGTCTTCCAGTTTCTTCTACAGCTGCTCAGCTCCCTGTATCCAGAGTCCCAGTGTCCTAAAGATGGTCCTATTCACAGTCCTGATGATGGGAGTTCACTTCTGGCCTTTGTGAGGGTACAGTTTACATCAGAATCTTCCTTGCAGTTCAACCCAAAGTCTTAGCCCCAGTCTATATTCTCCATCGCGTGGGTTAGGAGGCGACACAGACAAGACCCCACTCTGGGAAAACTTAAATCCACATTTCCCCTTCACCACCAGGAGCTGAGCCCTCTCTCCCTGCTCCACTGGTTTTCTAACTGACAACCTCCACATTCCATCTCTCCTCCCCACTCCCTCAGGCTTCTACCCGAACGCTGTTCAGGTTCTTGTAGGTCAGAGTCACTGCAAGAGCAAAGCACTCTTTGGAGATTTGTTTGGAGGCTGGATCCTGTGGTGACTTACAGGGCCAGCCTGCCATGCATTTATACAAGCATTTCTTTGGCCTGTTGTTTAAGGGTTTGGAGGAGTCTAGGCGGGGGACAGGACCTGACATGGCTGATCTGATCCTCAGCTGGCAGGAATCTGCAGAGCTCCCTTGAAGTCAATGGGTCTCGTTTCTTTAGATCCACACTGGTTACCACCATGTTGCTTACCTGGTGGTCTTGTGGCTGGCCAGGCCCCAATGCTGTGCAGGAATGGCGGGTGGAGGGCGGAGCCTCTTCCCAGGTGCAGTTAGGTGAGGTCAGCGACACGAGCTTAGGGCAGTTGGAGGCAGCTGGAAAAAATGACCAAGCTTGTGAGGGTTCTGGTAAATGACATGTGGGAGTAGCCTCTGACTGAAAGGCCACCCAGAAGGAATAGAGCAGCCACATTTCCATTTTTAAATAATGCGCATTTTTTAAATCCGGTTTTGAGCCCCTTTGATGATCGGGGGATGCCAAAACCGGTTTTAAAAAATGCGCATTATTTAAAAACCACATTCAAAACGGTTTGGGCTTTTACACGATCATTGCAAATGCGCATTTAAAACAGTTTAGGTGTTTACACGAGCATTAAAACACGCACATTTTCCACCAATCATGTGCAAATTTGTCTTGTCTAAAAGCGGCCTAAATGGAATGAGAAGCCGGAAACAACTTGGCTTGTTGGGAGCGGTGTGTGGAATGCAGGAGTGTGAGGGAGAAGCTAATTTGCCAAGGGCAGGGCTTATTTCCCAGGGGGCGGGGCTTGTCCCTCTGGCCCCTGGAAATGTTGGGAGGTATGCATTGCCCTGCCTCCCATTGTAAGTGTGGTAACAGAGGGACAAAGTGACCTGCGGGATGAGAGCGCAGATCCTAGCTACTTGATGCTCACACAGAATTCTCTTGGGATTAGAGACAGGCCTGAAGTGAACCGCGCCCCCGCCCCCCTCCCACTCTTGAGGAAATGCTGATCTGGCTCTAGATTGTATGGACAGTTGCTGCTAAATAGAAATGGCCACGCCCCAAAATTAAGTAGGAGGAAAGTGCCTGAATGCTGGATCTGGCCCTGACTGAGGTAGCCCCGGCTCTGGCCTTCTTAGCACTCTTTGGCACTGTGTAACCTGGAAATGTATTCCTCTTTAGCTTTTAGCTTGCTAAGCACAATGCGGTAGTTAGTTTCTCTCGTGCCCCCTGGCTTTCTCTTTCATTTTTTATAGCCTTGTTTTCTCCACTAACCTACTTATAAATCCTCCCGTGAAGCAGAATAGCTGGTGTTAACTCGCCACTTGCGCTCTCAGGCTCTGGGATAAATCTGCTCTGGGTGCAAAACAGGAAGATGCTTCAGCCTCGGAATCCTGACTTTGAAACGACTCCTTTGCAGCGCACTCCTGACATTTCACCTATTAAAAGGGATTTTCATGCTAGCTGCATCTCCCTGACAGTCGATGAGACCCATTAGAGTTGTGATTGCATTTCTCAACCCTCTGGTTCATTAATAATTCCTGCCAAATCATGGAAATGCCTTCCTCCCCCCCCACAAATCCAACACTGCCCCCATCTCTGGGATATCCTGGCTAGGCCTGAGAAAGAATTATCCTCAGTTCCTAGTTCAACCCTGCTGCCTGCCAGTCAATTACTGGAGTCTCAGTGCATGGTCATAAATACACTTAACTAGGGGGTTTAATATATATTTCATAGGACAGTTATTTAAGTGATAAATAATTTATGTTGCCCTCTAGCCTAAGAAGCCGTAAATGGTAGCTTAGATTGAATGGCAGAGCCCAGCAGCACAGAGTGCTATTAGACTGGAGAAAGGGAAGAGGAGGAGAGAGCAGGGTAGGCCAAGGAAGAGAGATGGGTGGGGATGGAGAGAGTGAGATTAGAGAGGTGAAGAGGAAAGGCAGGAGGGGTTAGAGAAGCAGGGGCAGCATCCATGTGATCTGGCAGGCAGGTCGCTGCAGTCTGACAGCTGGGGAGTGGAATCCTGTTGCAATGTCAACTGAAGGGCAAGGGGGAGCAGAGGAGTTTCCAGTTCACAGGGATCTGCCCCTCTTCACGCTCGCCCTGCCTGCTCACCAGTTGGCATTTCCTTCTGTGAGCCGCAGCAGGAAGGCTGCCTGGGCTTAAATATCCATGTCCACATGCCTGTCAGCAGGCATGCTGTGCATCTCAGCCTCGGGCTTTGTCTTAGCGCTGGTCTGCTACGGTTTCAGAGCGATCAACCTTCCGCTCACTCTATGGATTATCAGGTTGTGTTCGACCCCAGGACCTCGTCAATAGAACAAAATCATGACCGTATAACCGAACATGAGACAACATTGTGGTGCTGTTGCAAAATAGGCACATTTTGGGATGTAGTAACAGAAGCATCATGTCCAAGACAAGACATAGGAATTTATAGTACCCCTACACTTGGCTCTGGCCAGGCCTCTGTTTGGGGCTCTGCATTTCAAGAAGGATGTTGACACACTGGAAAGAATTCGGAGGAGAGCAGCTAAGAGGATCAAGGGTCTGGAATACAGGTTCTGTGAGGAAAGGCTAATGGTACTGGGCCTGTTTAGCCTAGACAACAGAAGATTAAGGAGAGGGGGGAGACATGTTGACACAGTTTTCAAACATCTAAAGGGATGCCACAAAAAGATGGAGAACATTTATTTTCCATTGCTGAAGAGGATAGGCCAGGAAGCAATGGGTTTAAATTAGAGACTCAATTGTGGAAGGTCCTTCCCTGGAGGTTTTCAAGAAAAAACTGGACGGATATCTGTCAGGGATGCTTTGGGCCTCAGGGCAGGGGATTGAACAATGACCCTTGAGCTGCCTTCCAGTTCTCCAATTCTATCGTTCTAGAATCATGAGCATCTAGGCAAGTGAGATGTTTAAGGCATAAACAGCATGGATTTATCAAGAACAATTTAGAAGCCTGGAGTCCAACCCAAGCCTAGTGGGATCAAACAGTCCTGTTGGACCTGGGTGAGATCAGGCGTGCTATCCATGGGCTCAAGTCAGCCTGGATGCCTGCCCTTTATGGAGTAATGTGTTGTCATGGCGCTTCAGAGGAGCTGGGGCGACAGCAGAAAGGGACCGGAGAGCACGTTAACAACACCCCTTTTACTCGCAGAACAATGTGACACATCGCAGCACTCTAGAGGGGGCAGGGCCACCCTGCATGCATCAGACCTGGCCTTGTGTCAGACCCTGGAGGAGCCTGGCTGCTCTAGGCCAAGACTTGGGTCATGATTCTCAGAAGTTCACTGGACATGATTTTAACCCAATTCCCTTGCAATTAAATCTAGTGGTAGATGCAAAGGCTCAGTACCTCTAAAGGCAGGCTGTAAATGTCTCTCCAGAAGGAGAAGCTATGTTGGGTACATTTAAGATTTGGCCTCCATGCCTCAGTTTCCTCATCTGTAAAATGGGGATTCTGACACTGTCCTGTCTGGCAGGTTTTTATTTTTGAGGTGCCATCAATTGATGTTTGCAAAGCGCTTTGAGACGTTCAGAAAACGTGTGTGTGTGTCTTCTGTTGACATGGGTTCATCTGCATTCACATGACTGTTTAGCTACCTGAATTCATAGACGATGTGTGTGACTGCTCCATTTCCAGTATGCACTGCCTGAGTGGGGTTTTCATTTAGCATTCCACAATCACTGATCGACTCCTTTGGAGCCGATGGCCTTGTAGTAAAGTGTTTCCACTGCTATTCACTGCCCCTCAGAGAATTAGCATTTGCATCCCTCTTTTTCTTGGTCTCATCATGCTATCCTGATGTTTTTCTTCTTTCCTCCCGCCAAGTGTCACGAGGGCACGCCTGAAGTCATAGACTGCTTAGTGCGCCCTCATGTGGCAGAATGAAAAATATTGTCACCAGGGTTACTGACTGACAACTCATCAATACAATGAAGAATAAAAGTCCTACTGTATTACAAAATACATTTCCTTACCCTCACTTCTTCATAATTCTTTAGATCATTCAAAGGGAAAATAGAAAGTATTTTAAAAATAACCCGTTTTTAATTCACTGTAAATAATTGGTTAGAATATTAGGGGGCTTGTAAAATCTCTTGCTTATGAAAACGTAGGGCTCAGAGTGACCTGGGAATAAATCTAATCAAGCCTAGTCTGGAAAGAGAAAGCCGTGCCTAGAGGATGACAGAGAATAACACTGGGAAATCAGTGTGATCCAAAGGGGATGACATTGAACTGGAACACACGCTGAATTCCCAGCTCCGCTACTGAATGTCTATGCAATGGAGGGCATGTCATATTATTTATTTATTTATTTATTTATCCATCCTGCCTTTCCCTTAAGGCTCAGGGCAGGTTACAAAACACAACAATAAAATCACAAATCTCAGATATATCAAATAAAAACAGCAAAACATATCCCCCCCCCCCAATAAAATTAAGTAAAACATCCCTACCCCACAGCTCCCTAGCCCTGTCCGTGTTTATCACATGCCTGGCTAATGATCAGGGTTTAGATGTGCTGGGCCTCAGATCCCTGTCTGTCAAATGGGAATATATTGACGCTTGTGAAGCACACTAGGGCGTTAAGAAATGTGACACCCGCTCTGTTGACGTGGGTTCATCCGCATTCACACGCCTGTTTAGCTCCCTGAATTCACACACGCTGCGTGTGAGGAACCGTGTTGACATGCTCTGGCCTGCCTGGGCCAGTGTCGAACCCGCACAGCCGTCCTGGTGGGCCCTGTTCAGAACCCGGTGGGGTAGGCAACCAGGCTGGAAACATGGGCCCAGAGCTGCCCAGAGCAGGCTGAATTGCTCAGATGTGTTTGTTTTTGCACCAGCCCAGCATGGTGTGTGTGTTTGCTATGGCAGCCACCTATAGCTGCATGTTATTGGCAGCCATGGCTGCCCGTCATGGCAGGGGGCAGGGTGCTGGTGGCAGCACGGGGGTGGAGTCAGCCAGGAGCACATCATTCCCCCCCCCCCCTCCTCAGCCAGGGGAATGTGTATTCTGCCCCCTGCCCTGACCCAGCCAGGGGTGCCCCCCCCTGCAGTTTGTTTTTTCCCCTGTTAGAGCTGCAGACGAAAGGACTACAGTTCATTCTTCTGGGCAGGCCCTGCGGGGCACAAGTCTTGGAGATCAACCCTAGTGTTTGACTGGCTCATGGGGAGTCTCTTCCCTGAAAACCTGAGGGTGCAGTGTAAGGACATGGGACGAGGGCTATTTCCTCCTCTGTCTCAAATAAGTTTCCAGAAGGTGAGCAATTTCAGACCAGATTGGAGGAGCCCAGTCACACACATCAGTGCCCCTGAAAGCAGGCATATGGTGCAGTGACTTAGGCAGGCCTCAAGGGTGAGACTCCAGAGTCAAATGACAGATTCAAGGTTACTCCAGGCCTGTCTTTATCTCAGTAACAAAGGAATTAGAGGGGCTCGTGCTATTCCAGTCCAGCCTCAAGTCCAGTAACCTGCCTCCAACAGTGACCAGTCCAAGTGTCTCAAGTGGAAGGTGTAAAGAATGGGAGCTATGGGATAAACTGCCCCCAGAGAAAGTTTCTTTCTGACCTCCATGAGTGTGAGGTTGGCTTGTGCATGAAACATGAATGTCTGATATCCTTCCAGATATTTACTTTCTATTTTAGCCCTCTCTGGCTTGTCTGTTATTCCCAGCAAAGGGTGATTTCAGACGTGACGCGGTGAGATTCACCCCAGTGAATCCCACCCCAGTGTCAATCGCTTCACCGCGGGCCGTGGTAAGCCACATGGCCCCAACAGATGTGACAGGGGCGGCACCATCGCCCGAGGCCAACCAGAGTGAACCTGGGCCAGGGGAAACCAACAGACGTGACGCAGTGGCCAGAACTGCGGTGGGAGCCCCACAAGGGTCGCGCGGACGCAAACATGGCCGCCGGAGGGCAAACAAAGCCAAGGACAGCGGAGGGCCCCGCCCAGGGAAAGGAAACACGAAGGGAGGGGTGGAGGGAGCAGCAGCACTCGCAAACAGCGGCCACACGGAAGGCGCGCGCACTTCAAAACGAGAAGCGCACACACACATGAAGCAGCACACCCACACAACAAAAGGGAGCCGGGCAGGGGGACAGAGGGAGGCACACACCAGGGGGGGACAGTGAACCCCACAGTCGGTCGGATGCAGAGGAGGTGGGGGGGCGAGGGGCCGGCGTGGCCAGCCCACCAGCAGGGGGAGGGGCCAGGACCCCAGCGGGCAAGGAGAAGGGGGACCCAGCAGCCCAAGGAGACAGGAGGCAACACAAGGCACAGTGAAGCGCAACAGGTGTTTATTGAGGACACAAGCAGCACCGGCCCGGCGCAGAGCCATACAGAGCGGGAGCGCATGGGAGAAGGGGCAGCAGCAAGGGGGGCATGGGGCCCAGTCCAGGAGGCAGGGAATCACCACAACAGCACACCACAGAGGCCACACGGACGGTTCCGGGGCTGCGGCAGCGGGTCCCAGGCAAGGGGGCGGCAGGCAGGCGGGCGGCAGTGGGTCCCAGGGGGTCCAGCCGTCCGGAAGAGGCAGCAGGCGGTGGCGTGAGCACCCAGGCCACTGACGGAACGGAGGCGCTGAGGAGGCAGCCGGATGACAGATGGGCCCAGAGCGCCCTACACCCAGCTGCAGGGGTTCCCATCAGGTGGAGGGGCCGGTACTGACAGCAGGTGCACATAGCGGGGCCATTGCCACAGTCCCCGGCAGAAGCCGCGGCCGACCCTGTGGAAGCAGATCAGGTAGAAGGACTCGAAGGGATCCACACAGCTCATCCCGAGTTGCACATCAGAGCGGCTGCACACCTCTGACAGGGCTGCCAGCTCCGGGCCGGAGGGGGGGAGGGCAAGCCATAGTCGGCCGCAGGGGGCCAGGGCAGGTGGGACAGCTCCAGCAGATGGTAGTAGGCAGTCCCACGGGAGCGCGGATACCCATGGGCACCCTGAACGCTGATGAAGTAGGACACGGCCACGGCAGGGCCACCCTCACACAGGTAGGTCGCATATCCCGGGAAGACACACACACACTGAGCGGAGGCCGTCTCGGCAGGGCTCCATGCCACTAGGCCCCCCCAGCGTGTCCGGTAAGCGCTCCTCAGGGAAGGGGGCGAGCCCCAGCTCCTCACAGTGCACGCGGCGATTGCCAGCGGTCGCGACATAGCCAGAGCTCAGCATACCAAAGCTCAGGCACCGATAGGCATCCGGCCGGGTGGGCAGGGAGCGCAGGCTGTGCTGAACAATGGGCGAACACCACAGGTCGCACAGGGCCATGCTCTCGTGGGCGGTCCAGACAGACAGAGCCAACGGAGCCTCCGAGCAGGACCTCAGGCTGGGATGCAGCCGCCATGGTACAGCTTCAGGAGGGTCTGAGCCGCAGCGGCCATGGGGGCAGCATGGGATGCGGGGCTGGACAGGCAGACAGGGACTGCCAAGGCCGACAGATAACGGCTGGACGGGAACAATGGGTCCGCTGTGGAGGGATGCAAAGGGAGCAGGCAGCGCACAGCTGCTGGCATGCAAGGCCAGACAGCCCCACGCATTCACACCTGCCTGTGGAGATAGCAACAACTGCATGCGCACGCACGCACAGGGAGAAGCAGCGGCCCGAGCCCCAGGGGCCTGCTCAGGGTATCCCCAATGTTGGACCATAGCCGGTACCTTGGGGTGGGGCACACAACCGAGTTGTGCCTGGTGCGGGACGTCCGTGAGGCCGGGAAGGGGGTATACACCTGTAGGAAAGAAAGCACTCAGGCACGGTTAGGTGTGCTAATACCATTTATTGTGCTCCCCCATCCCCATCCCAGACCCTGGTACACCCGTGTGCCCCCGTGCCCTTCCCCCCTCTCAGTGGTCCCGGATGTCCCCTTCCCACCCCATCTCCTATGCTGCCCTGCCCCTCCCCCATCCCCTGCTGCCCCTAGGCCGTCCCCGTCCTCTGCCAACAGGGATGGCCGAGGCTACTGACCCCCCCTCGTCCGAGGTGGAGGAGGTGGTGCTGTCAGCCGGAAGGGCCGGGGACCCTTCCCCTGCCCCCCGACCGCCACCCCCGGGGGGGCTCCTGCCCGCTCTCCCCTGTGCCGCCTGTGGTCGTATCGGGGCCTGGCGGGCCGGCTACTGGCATCCGAGCTGTGGGGGCATGGGTCCCCTGATCTGTGGTCCCAGGTTCTGTTGGGGCAGTGGGGGTTGCGGCGCTGGCAGGGCCTGTGGTACGGCCGGGGTGTGTGTGGAGGGGGCATGGGTCAGGGCACTGGCACGGCATCCAGCGTGGCTGCTGCCAGTATGAAGGCACTCAAGGCCCCAGCCTGCAGGAGTAGAGACGTGCCCTGCTCCAGTGAGCGGTCCAGTTTACGGCTGAGCTCCTCGGACCGGCGGTCCTGCCGGTCCGAGTGGGCCTGGAGTGCCTCCAATTGGCAGTCCATGCCCCGCTTCATCAGCCGCCAGTCCTTCCGCATCTCTGCCAACAGTGCCCGGTCCCTCCCCTCCACCTGTTGCAGGGCCCCCGTGGTCCCCTCCTCCAGCCGGTGGACCACTTCCATCATCTCCTTGGTCTGCCGCATGCTAGTGGTGACCAGCTCCTGTGCTAGGTCCTCCTGGTGCCTGCGCGCCCGCGCTTGGTGCTCCTGCATCCACTGGGCTGACGGTACCGGCAGCCCCCGGCCCCAGCCCTCCCGTGCCTGGTGTGGCTCTGTAGGGTGATAGAGGGGTTAGTTAAGCATGTGGGGTGCCATTCCCCTGCCCCCCTCCTGTCCCCGTGCTCGGGTCGCTCCTTCCCCCCGGGATGGGCACCTCTGGCCTCTGTGCGGTTTCCTCTGCCCATGCCCCTTCCCAGCATCCGGGACCGGGGGTGGAGTGGGGGGTTGCTGCCATCCCATTCCACCCCCTGTGGCCCCCCTCCCCTTGGTGTCTGTGTGTGTGCCCTGCATTGCCCTGCATTGCCTCCGTGTCCATTCTCTCCGAGGTCTGTTGGTCGTTGGGGCTGGTGTCTGCCTGGTCCTTGGGGCGGCATGCCGTGAGGTGTAGGGTGACTGTCTCCTCCTCACCCTCCAACTCCTCTGAGTCAGCTGGGGCATGCGTGCCCTCGCTGACAGTCGGACTGGGGGTGGGCCGGGCACATGTGCCCGAGGTCCCTGGCAGCTCCTCTGGGGCTTCTGTGCCCAGTGCCTGGTCGTGCCCAGGACTGTCCGGCTGCAGGGGGGTGGGTGCTCTGCCGTGGGTCGCTCCTCCTGGGTGCCCCCTCCTACTGGGCACTGGGCGACTATGGATCCCTTGCGGTGGAGCACCCGGCTCAGTGCATCCAGGTAGGGGGAGGCCCATGTCGCCTGCCCAGAGTGCCAGTTGTTGTCCATGATGTCCTTGAACCCCATTTTCAGTTCTTTTATTTTTGTCTGGCACTGTGTGGGTGTGCGGTCGTATCCAGTCTCCCCATCTACGTGGCTATCTGGGCGAACACCTGCTCGTTCCGGGCGTTGATCGCCAGCCCGCCCTGCATCTCAGGTGTCGCCCAGATAGCGATTTGGTTGTGGGTCTCCTGGAGCCCCCCCTGACCCCCCCCGTGATACCGGTGCCTGGGTGCCAGCCCCTCCGCTGCCTCCTCCTCCTCTGTGGCCCCCGCCGCCTGTCCCTGGCTCCCTCCGGCCTCGGGTTCCTCCGTGGCGCGTGCCCTCTTGCTGGTCTGATTGTGGGTACAATGGGGGCTGCTGGTTAGGCACTTGGTGGCTGCGGTCCCTCCCTCCTTCCCCCCCTCCCCGGCCCACCTGCTCCTGGCTGCACCCCCTAGCTGCCTTGAAGTCTTTAATCCACCTCCACCACTCTTTTGTTAGTTTCTTCTGGGGGAGTAGGGATTTCTCTGTCTAGAAGGGACAGGCCTATTTTTGCAAGAATCTTTAGGCACATTTACACAGATAAAACAAAAATTATTTAACCTAGTTGAATTTTCTAGGTAACTTTGGTATCATTTTCACCAGACTTCCAACACGATTTGCCCTCCAGGGGTCATGTCAGGAAAGTACACATGATGACCCCCATTCGTTCATGCCTTGCATGCAAAGGGAGTTAAGAGGTCACAGCCAGAGAGTCACTGTGTACTGCAGTAAGAGAGTGATATGAATACTGTGCACGACAGCCAAACACAGGAAAAGTTCACATTACAAAGTATTTCAGTATAGAAAGTGAAGGGGATTATTTGCTTCTTGTTATTCCGGAGTGCAGACTTGGATTTGTACTCCAGGATACCGTTGCTTGACGTGTGAATGATACCGAGGTAGAAACAAGTTATGGATTTATTACATCGATATAGCTGTATGTGAGAACGTGGCCTGACTGATATTGCTCTCCCTTCTACCCAGCCTGTAAATCCCAGCTCAAGGAGGGACAACATCAACATCAACCATTACGCTACTAAGAAAAGTGTGGCAGAGAGCATGTTGGACATGGCGCTGTTCATGGCCAATGCCACGCAGCTGAAAGCGGTGCTGGAGCAGGGGCCTTCGTTCCAGTATTATGCCACCCTGGCCTCTCTCATCAGCATCTCCCTCTTATTGCAGATTGCCATTGGAATTCTCCTGATCATCATTGGTAAGGTGCTTTTGGAGTGGCTGCTGCTCATCCCCACAGATTATTAATTATTATTATAAGCTTTTATATAGTGCCAGCGATGTACCTGGCGCTTTACAGAGAATAAGATAGACCCAGTCCCTGCCTGAGAGCTTACAATCTAAAGACAGGGGGAGGGGAGACAGGGAAGGGGGAACAGAGGGAGAGACAAGGGATACAACAATCATGAGGATGCGAGAACTCAGGTACACGTTCTTGGCTTGGTTACAGTACATTGGGAGTTTGCAGGTGGGGGATAATCCTGGGTGGGGATGGTTAAAAGGAGTTAGGAAGGGTGGAGTGGAAGAGGTGGGTTTTGAAGAGGGACTTGAAGGTGTGGAGGGAGGGGGCAAGGCAGATGTGGGCAGGGAGTTCCAGGCGTGCAGGGCAACGAGGGAGAAGGAACAAAGGTGGTTGGCGGAGCAGGGGAGGTGTGGGAGGGTGAGGGAGGGGATGGAAGAGGAGCGGTGTGCTCGAACAGGGGTTCGGAGGGAGATCAGGGCAGTGACGTAGGGGGGAGCGAGGTTGTGAAGGGCTTTGTAGGTTAAGACGAGGAGCTTGTGCAGAATAAGCTTAGGAAGGGGAAGCCAGTGGAGAGAGGAGAGGAGAGGCTGCACATGGTCAAAGCGATGGGCTAGGTGGATAATCCTGGCAGCAGAGTTTTGAACAGAGATGAAGGAGGAAAGGTGAGAGCGGGGAAGGCCAGTGAGGAGGTTATACTAGTCGAGGCGTGAGATGACTAGGGCATGGATGAGAGTTTAGGCAGAGGAGACAGACAGAAAAGGGAGGATCTTAGCAATGTCATGGAGGGAGAAGCCGCAGGACTTGGCGACAGTGTCAATGTAGGGTTTGAAGGTAAGGTGTGAGTCGAAAATGAAGCCCAAGCTACGGACTTAGGGGACAGGAAGGATGGAGACCCCATCAACGGCAATTGACAGGTAAGAGGGAGAGGAAGGATTGGGAGGGAAGATAAGGAGTTCAGTTTTTGCCATGTTCGGTTTGAGTTGGCGTTGAGTCGGAGAGACAGTTGTTGGGACAATCTTGAACAGAGGGGGAGAGGGAAGGAGTGGAGAGATAGAATTGAGTGTTGTCAGCGTATAGGTGGTATTGGAAACTGTGGGAGGCAATGGGTTTGCCTAGGGAATGGGTGTAGATAGAGAAGAGGAGAGGGCCAAGGACAGAGCCTTGGGGAACCCCGACCGAGCGGGGCAGGGAGGAGGAGCGGGAGGAGTTAGGAAGAGATACATTGAAGG
>QEPC01008951.1:5779693-5838908 GCA_003113815.1 Sphenodon punctatus
AGAGGGTTCAGAGGGATCCAGAGTGGACTTTTTGAGGATGGGGGAGACAGTGGTGTGTTTAAAGGCAGAGGGGAAGGAGCCAGTAGAGAGGGAGAGGATGATGATGTGCAGGAGGGGAGGGGCGACGGTGGAAGCAATGGAGGTCAGGAGATGGGAAGGAATGGAGTCCAGGGGGCAAGTGGAGGGGATGAAGGAGGAGAGCAGAGAGATTTCCTCAAGGGAGGCAGGAGTGAAGGAGGACAGGAGAGAGGTGGGGGGAGGAGGGAGAGTGGGGGAGTGGTAGGGGGAGAGGACTTGGAAGCGATTTCCAGGCGGATCTTGTCAATTTTAGAGGTGAAAAAGGGAGCAAGATCCTGAGTGGAGAGAGAAGAGGAAGGAGGAGGACAGGGGGGTTTGAGAAGGGAGTCAAAGGTGGAAAAGAGGTGACGAGGGTCCCGGAAGCAGGACTTAGGGTGTTTATAGACGATCCCGCTTACAAGCGGGATCGCTAAATGCCGGCTTTCCCCCCCTCACCGTCTCTGCATGCCGTGTCTGCTGTTCAGACACGGCGCAGAGTGCGAGTGTGCATGTGCGCCCTTCCACGCATGTGCACTCGCCCACAGAACCAGGAAGTGCGGTGTAAAGCTGGCACTTCGGGAATCCGCGTCGGAGGGGGCAGGATCACCTGCCCCCTCCGACGCAGATTAAAAAGCAGCCCCAGCAAGTAGACGAGCGCCAAGAAAGGCGGCTGATCAAAGGATCAGCCGCCTTTTTGGTCTTGTCTATAAACGCCCTTAATGTGGGAGGCATAGTACTGCTGTCTAGCGAGGGAGATAGCAGAGTTGAGCGATGAGAGGCAGATGTTTGCAGGGTCCTGTCAGGATGAAGGGACAGCTAGAGGAAGCACAGTTCTTCATTATTCCTTCTACAGAATGGGAAACCATTCAACAAAAGCATTTTCCTTCCAGGATCTGGTCCCTCTCTGCCTTGCCCATCTCTGTATTAGGGTGGGGTAACTTGTGTCTCTGGGAGCTCCTCCACTTTCTCCTCCACTGCCCTACCCCAGTGGGTCCCAGAAGGTCGTCCGTGAACCACTGGTGGTCCAGGGTCCACAGATGAACTGCGGCTACGCCAGAGGGCTTAGGTCCTTCCCAGCACCATAGCCATCTCTAGGGTGGAATAGGAGAGATGGGGGACACCTGGGAAGGCTGGCTGCAGACACACCATCATTTCTCCCCCCAATGGACATGGCACCAGTAGGGACTACAGCCACACACAATGAGCCTATGCCAGCCGATGACCATCTCCAGCAGGTGCACTGCACAGGAGTCTGCAAGGAATTCTGATGACTGACAGTGGCCTGTTAGTCCAAAAAGCCTGTTGCCTGTTCCATCTCTGTGTGCTGCCTTTTTGGGGAGGGGACTGTATGATCAATAGGGAGGAGCTGTTCCCCCCCCGCATTTTTTGAACTGTTGTTGTGCCACTGGGGTAGAGGTGACCCCCAAAAGCTCCAAGATCAGAAGCCGAGTAAGAACCCAACATGATTTGCTGTTAAACGATCCCATGGAGATTAAGCCAATCTTCTTGTGATGGGGACGGAGAGGCAGGGAGGGGCACAGGGTTTCTCTTCTGAAGTTTGTAGCTTGTGTTTGGCAATCCAGCCAGCACTCCTGCCCCCTTTCTTCCAGCTGGCCCTGCACAGGTGCTTATGAGGCTCTGTCAGTCAACACCCCAGGCCTCCTACACCTGCTCAGTGATTCTTGCTTTGAAAGATGAGCTCAAGGATCTGTCTGTCTAATCCCTTTCTACCCCCTGCTGATGAACCACCTGCTTCAGCACCCCTGCCAGTTGCTGCCTCCTCCCCCTGCCCCTTCCCTGACAAGCCCATGGCCCCCTCTCTCATATCACCAGTGCCTCTCAGCAGCCCCTCCCATGATGTCAGGGGCTTTGTCCTCCCCCTCCCCCGACAAAATGAGTCATTCATTGGCCAAATCTGTCTGTAGCCCTTCTGCCTCTTCCTTGGTGCAGGGGTGCACAGTAGTCTGCTGTCCTCTGTCCCCTTGCTCACCAGCCTGCACAGGCCTAGACAGAGGGATGCCATCTCCAGCACTGTCTGTGCTTCCCCTTTCCCCTGTCCTGTGCCTGCCTGAACTGACCCTGCCTGGTTGGTTAAAAACAGAGGCCTGCGGTCCTAAGAGCTGCTTGGCCTGTTCCTAGCTGGAGCCTCTGTTCCTTGGGAAGAGAAACCACTCCCCTGTCTTTCTCCGTCCTTACCACATGCAGGCCCACTCCTGCTGGGTGCTGTGAGGAATCTTATGTGAAATTGTCTAATGTGTGCATGCATCTTTGCTCATTCACCATGGAAATAGCCATGATTTTCATCATGGGTGTCAGGGTTGGGAAATCCAGCTCTGACATGAACGTGAGTTCTGTATTGCACAAGATTGGGACGTGTGCATGGAGTGAAGTTAATGTGCATTTAACTAATGCAAAAATTACAATCTGCGCATGGATCCTTTTAAGGTCACGTCACTTTGGGGGTGGGGGGGAGTGAGGGAGGGAAAGAGAATAACGTGGGCATGCAGCCCAGCAGGAATCTTACATTATTGCTAATTCCACGTGGGACAGAATTTCACATGAAAATTGGTACATGGGCAAGCAGCCTAAGTCAAGAGCTTGGCCTATATGCAGCTGCCTATATGTTTTTGGTTAGGATCCATAACTTGCCAGAGGTGCTAACAGCCACAGGCTCCTGGTCCCACTGCTCTACAACCTTTGCTTATTGTAAGGAATCAAAGCTCTACCCGGAAGGCTACCACCACAGCAAAGCCCACACTCCAGTCTCTGATGAGACCTGCTGCTAAGGGCAGGGACCCGAGTTCACTGCACCAAAAAATCTTAAATTCTGCAACCAGTGAAGCCAAATTCTGCAAATTCACTGCGAGCATTAATATTTGCATAATTAACTTGATTTGCGTAACTAATAACTATGCATGTTGGGAAGCAAATTGGCAACAGGTTTGACATAGAATCACAACTTTGCTAATCAAACACAACTCAAATCCTCTGGAATTTCAGCACCTCGCTCACCCAAACATAGGGCCTTCAGACCCCACCCACCCACCATTCATTTCCCAGGGGGCTATTTACCCTCGGGTCATGGTCAGGATTGGCTGATTCTGTGACGATTCTGCGAGAATCACTGCAAATTGCAGCAACGCAGTCAACTTGGGTCCCTGGCTAAGGGTTGCCATTTTATTATAAGTCTTGTGATTTTAGAAACTCTTTTAAAGCCCCAGTTACTGAGTTAGTGAGAATCTTGGCTTGGACTTTAAATAAATATTACAATGTCTTTTACTTTTACTGTTACAGAGAAGAGACTAAAAAATGCAGTGAATCCTAGGGTTCAGGAGGACAATGGCACATGAAAAAAAAACATTTAAAACTGCAAGATTTTAAAGGAAATATTGAGGGTTTTTGGGGGTGTGAGAGAGACATTTTTGGCCCTATGGGCCTGACAGCCACGGTCTCTTTGCAGGGTGGAGGCCTCTGGGCTAGGTGTTGATGAGTCAGTTCTGAATTCTCCTTTTGCTTTGTTAATGTGTCCCCTAGCTCGGCTGAACCTGAATGATGTGGCAAAGCAGCAGCGTCTTGACGTGCTCAATAACGCAGCCACAGCTCTGGTCTTCATCACCGTCATCCTCAATATCTTCATCACAGCCTTTGGTGTGCAGAAGACTGGCCTCTACCCTTCTGTTCATAGCAGGAGGCCATACTGAATCCTGGAGGGTAAGAGAATCAGGCAAGGAAGGGACGAGCTCTTCCAGCTACCCACCTTTGGGAGGATCATGCTTCTGTAGGCAAGGGTCCCCAAAATCAGCCTTGGTAATGGGGACACACACATGCACGGATGTGCACAAACACAAATGTAGGCACACTATGTGCACACACACACAAATGTTCACACATGAGTACATGCACATATAAACATGCATGCACACAAACACATAATTCCTTTGTGCATCGTGCTGTTCACTAAAAATCCTGGACTGTATGACAGGCTTCCCCAAGAAAAAGAATTCCTCAGCTCCACATTTAAAAGCAGGAATGTGCCATCAGTCCACATAAATGGGATTCCTCAGGTAACAGAGATTAGCTGTCTCTACCCAGCAGATCCCTCTGCCTGTCTGAATGCCTGTAGCAGCTATCAGCTGGGCACCAAACTCATAGGAATCAGGGTGCGGCACCTCCCCCTGGTAATGGCATGGAGTGCCAAGAAGCAGGCAGGCAACAGGAGGGTCTAGGGCGAAAAGGAGGAGTCACTGATGAAAGGCTAGGAGGCAGGAGCTTGATTCTGGGAAAGGAAATACTTGCTGTGTTCTTTCCTCCCAGGGACCCCAGTGGGTGATTTTGGACCTGCCCCGCCTCACGTGCTGGGCATCAGTCAGCAGGGGAGGTTGGAGTGGGAGGCTGGGATCCTTTATCCAATGCAGACATACAAGGCCATAATGCAGATGGTGTTAGAGATTTTGAGGACTGGGCTAAACCCACTCTTCTCTGTGGCACCAGCAACTTTTCCCTTCCATTGCAAATGATACAGAATGCTCCCTCCTGCTTAATGCAGAGCAAATGCTAAATGGGTTGGGCAGGCTAGGGTTGCCTTTCAGGACACTTACGAAACATACATGCTGCAGATCCTGCATTGGCACCTATGCAGGCCCTGCAATATGTATGTTTCATAAATGGCCTGGAAAAATATACATAGGTGGCAAAGTTGTTAATCCCATCTGTAGAGTTTCCTTGCATAGGAAACAACCAGGGCAGATTTGTAGTGTGGTCTGGAATCCATCTGGGGAACAGGTGCTAAAGAGACATGTTCTCAAAGACCCCATGTGCGCTTAAGTACTGGTTTTGATGGGACTAACTGGAGCCATTCAGAGATGAGGAATAAGACTGTGCAAATGGCAGTAACTGGTTAAGCCAAGGCTTTTCCCTCCCATGGGCCATTTTGTAAATTAGTACCAGCTCTGTGGGCCAGATCAGGGTTGAGGGCAGGGGGTAGAGGTGACAGCAATAGCTCAGTGAGGAGAGGGGCAGGTGGGATGGGGAGAACAAGCACAGGTACAAGAGGAACTGTCTGTCTTGGGACACTGCTAATACATTTCCTAAGAAATTCTCGAGGAATCGGGTGTGGTGTTTATCCGGAGTCTCTTGCTTTTCTTGCAGGCTGTGCCCATGGCAGCAGATTGGGAGAAGAGCCTCTCTTACATTTTTGTTGATCTCAGCAGAATCCCCATCATCCCGGCAACAGAGAGCTCCTTGAGTTGTATTTTCAGACACGCTTATACATGTCTTGTGTAATGCATGAGCACCTCTGCAAGGAAGAAAAACCCCATATGATTTCTAAAGCAAGCAAACATTGGGCAGATGACCCCAGAAAAAGCTAGGCAAATCTCTGCAAAAGCAGCGTTTTCAAAGCACACCCTCGGGCTGTGAAAATCACACCCCCGGGCTGTGAAAATCACACCCCCTTCCCTGCATTTACCTGTATGCTTTTCGGATTCAGTATGAGAGTGAGCTGAGCCACCTAGCCTCAGCCCTGTTGATCTGAAAGCAAAATAATCATAGCATGCCCTTTGTATGTTTAATATAACTTGCTATATTTAGAGGGACAACAAAGGGGAACAGGGTTTTTTGGGGGGAGGGGGAAGTGGGAGGAAGGGAAAAGTGGGGGCTAAAAAATCTCTGAAGATGAGATGTTTTCACAATTGGATGTGGGAGGCGGGGGAAGTAAATTAAACCAGGTTTGGAGGAGAAAAAAAAAATTGCGTTAAAAATTGGAGTGCAACAGCAACTAAGTTCAGATATCCCCATAACTAGCTGGTTAGAAATATTAACCAGGCAACATGGTGCTAGGGGAGGAAAAATAGGATGTGGAATGGACTATTGTTGGCTTGCTAAAGGTGCTAATCTAGGTACAGTGTCTTCCTCCTCCTCACTCCAGGAAGAACCCAGTGGAACATGCAATCTTGTTTGTGTCCACACTAAAGAATGAGCTGTAGGTGGGAATTGGTTTGTAATTGTACAGGGTCCTCAAGCTCAGGGCGTGCCCCCAAACCACAGATACACCCTAAACATACAGGAAATGTCTTTACTATTCATCAACATACTGTATGAGTAAAATAATAATTGCAAGTAACCTGTGTAAATAAAGTACTGATATGGTCTCCATAAATTGTTTTCAAAACTTCTGACAGGGGAGGCAGTGGGCCCCCAATTACCAGGATGTACTGAAGCCCCAAATGTGTCTCAGTGGGGGTCTGATGGTGAATAAGTTGGATTTTAAACCCATTTCAATGTTAAAAGCATACGCCTTGGTGTCATCAGTAACAAACCGCTGAATCCAAAGTAGCCCTTTGGGCTTCAATGGGACTGCTTCAGAGGAAGTGGTTTGAGGATTGTGGCCAGTATTTTTAATGCCATTGTTTTCCTCTTAACACTGCTGTTGTACCAATTTGGATGTACTGGTGGAAATCATCTTCAGATCTTCTTGTAAGAGCAGCCTCTCTTTGACAGAATTGGCATTTCTGAATATTCTGGGAATGACATGCTTTTAAAGTTTATTCAATGATTTAAAAGCCTAATGGGATTTCAACAGGGGTAACATCTTACATATCCAACTGCTCAGTGAGAAGACTTATGGGTAAAAACATTCCTTTGTACATATCCCTATCACAAACTGCATAATTAAGAACATTTCTATAAAGTTAGGCACGTGCTCTCCTCAGAAGAGTGTCTGTGAGATACCGCTAATGGAGATATGCCTGTAGCTGACACAGGGTGAAAACAGACATGATGCTAACCACCCTTTAACCACCATTGGTAGTTATTTATGCATGTTGCAGGGCTGTATTGGTGTCCTATGCAGCCCTGTAACTTGCATAAATAACCACCAAGGGTGGTTAGCGTCATGTCTGTTTTCACCCATGGATGCTTTAGCTGGTGTCATTTTTACCTTTCACAAGCACAGCCTGCCTCCTCTGCATACTAGATAAAGTCTTCAGCTCCCTTTCCTGACATGTAACATTGGTGTCAGTCTGGTGTCTACGGGTGCAATCCTCCACCAATGGCTGAGCTCCTCCCCCCAATGCCACCCCTGCCTTTACTTGGGTAAGTTGGGAAGCTCAAGAGAGACACAATTGACTTCTGATCCCAGGAGAGAGTTGATTTCCAGATGTTTGAGGAACACAGAGAAACAGCCAAACTTTTCTATGAAGAAACTGTATTTATAGTTCATTGGGGTGCCTCCCATCCTGTCCTGATGGAGAGGAGGTCTTTAAGACAAAGAATTCAAAGGTACAGCACATAATGCTCATACACAAGGCAACACTGGCTGGACAGTATCTCAGACATTATAAGACACAAGAGAAGGCAAGATGCGCGTAAGAAGGAAACGTGGAAGACTATGACAAAAGTCACAGAACTGTTTTCATTCAACAGGTTCTTTCTTTATCAAACCAAGACTCTTCCAGCCCTGCTGTGGAACCACAAAACAGCTCCTCCATTGGAAATGGAAAGGCTCCAGCACCTGCCAGTAATGCCCCTGTTGGAGCCCAGGCCACACTGTGGAGAAGTTTGGTAAAGGCAGGTTCCCCAGAGCCCTTTGTGCAATCTTTAGGGAAGGGAGGCTGATGTTTCCCGAGGCAAGCCTCCTTCATGCTAGCAGAGCCCAGTGGTAGCCATGGCACTGGGGGATTTTGCATCAACAGTGCAAACAGGCCCACAGCAGAAGGGGAAGTGAGCAAAATCCCCTGTGCAGTGAAATGTTCTATGTGAATCACAGACAGGTGGCAGCCAACCAAGCTGCAGAGAACTGGTTATGCACAAATAGTGTGGCCATACCTCCCCTTTAAAAGAGGATACTTATGAAAAATACATGGTGCAGGGCTGCATTGGTTCCAGTGCAGCCCTGCACCATGTATTTTTCATAAGCGTCCTCTTTTAAAGGGGAGGTATGGCCACACTATGTACAAAGCACATTCTGTGCAGTGAAGGGGCAGCCTCTGGGCGTCTTTAGACATAACAAAGATTGGGTGTCAATAGCCCTACGCACGTGTTTGGCCATTGTGTGTAAGCACCATAACAATCCCAACACCAGTTTGGCCACCCGTTGAACACGCGATATGAACACCATTGCATTACAAGGAAAATTTGTGTGTTCTGCCTGAACACGTGGCCATCGCTGTGTCTAATATCGCATGGTGTTAGCAGGGAACGAGGTGGCAGTGCTTGCGTGCCGAGATTGGGGGGTGGGGGCGAGCAAAACACCGATTTGCCCCAAGATGGGCTGTGTCTAAGCAGCCACATGGTGAACACAGGGCCAAACCGATGTTCATATCAAGGTCAAAACACACACTCAGACACCTGTTGATGTTCTATCTAAAGGCACCCTCTTTCCCCGGTCTTTAGTCTCCTTGTGTCAGACCTCTTAGTTTTAGTCAACTTGGCCATGATCCACAAATCGCTTACTCCTAAGTCGTCATGGGGCAAGGGTCTGTGTGGAGAGAAAGTCAAGCCTCCTCCTCTCTCTTGCTGGGCCTGGGTGAATAAGTGTAGGTCAGTGAGCAAGCTCTCCAGGATTGCCAGTGGCCCAGGAATGAGTGCACATAACCACACCCTATTCCTGCCTAGCAGTGAACCAACTAACTGGGCCAGGAGTGCTTGCAGCTTGCACGCAGGGCATGGCTTTGGTTGGATTATAAATGACATGCTTTGAGAGCCGGGGCAGCCAGTGACATTTGCACAAGAACTCTACACAGGTGGTTTGACAGAGCTGGAGCAGGTGGTTTTTCATTCACCCCCAGCTAGTGATGCACTTGGCAGACCTGGCTCAGTGAGACAGCTCTAGGGCTGAGTGACTGGTCTGGTCTCCATGGAGGAATCTCTGCTGAGCCCGATAGCAAGGGGGCTGACTAGTGCCAACTGAGCCATGGGTACCTGCCCCCATTTCACCCAGCTCACCAAGAAGCCCTTACAATGGGACAGAGCTGGAAGAGATCTCCAGGGTAATCTAGTCCAGCCCCCTGCCCGAACCGTCCAGCAAGAAACCAAGCTGATGAGTAAAGACAGGGAATAACCAGAGCACACCGATGCCTGAAACAACAGGGAACCAACTTATAAAAGAAAAATCCAAATGTCTCAAAGAAGTGAGATACTCCCACTGCAGCAGGGTGGACTGACCGCTGGTCAGGATTGAAAGGCATGAGGGCAGCATGAGAGCTGGATTCCCTTCTCCCTGGCTCTGCCTCCCATTTGCTGTGTGACCTTTGGGCCTGCTGATTCACCTCCAAGGTCTCCCCATCTGTTAACTGGGACACTGATGTTCCTTCCCTTATGGGCGAAAAGTACAGAGCACGACGACTGAGAATTTACATTATCCCACTGCTTTTTCCTTGAAGACAGCCAGTTCTAGTTCCACGTGGATTTCTCTGCACAGTCAGCTAGGAAGCTGTGGTCCTGGGGGTGAGGGGCAGATTCTGGACAGGGCTGTGGTGTTGGGTTTTTGTGTTTTTTTTTTAACTCTGCAACAAAACAGCCTGAGAACGACAGGCTTTGAAGTTGCAAGGGGAAGTGCATATCAGCTCATTCCAACCACAGCCACAGCAACTGAAAAACCCAATGGCCTGTTTTTGTCCTATTAAACCATTCTGCTTGTTAAAATAAAAGGCTTTCCTTGTCACTGCCTTCACCCCAAATGGTTTTCAGGTCACTGATCATGAAAATACTATCCCTGGTCATAGGCGTGGCTGTGGATTTGGAGCGGCTTTGAGAATGAACCTTATCGGGCCTGTCGGCAAAATTCTTAGAGATTAGATGGGCCAAGTGTCTCTTCACAGACCCTTGTGCATTCCTTCCTGTTCAGCCTGGAGGACAGATTCCTCCTCCTGCCTGGGTCACAACAGAGCTCAGAGAGGGCTGACCACAAACCTTGGTGCTAATTGGGCGAGCCTGCCCAGCACCTCCGGCTTCCTGGAAATGAAGCAAGCACTCTCAGGAGGCTTGAAATGCCTGACCTGTTTTAACCAGTATTGTGCCAGGGTAGAAAATTTAGATGCTCACTCTGCTGTACTACTTACCCCCGAACCCCCCAAACCTGAATGAATCCCATTATGGCAGAGATTCTCAAAATTATGGGTCAGGTCTCCAAGTGGGGTCACACTGTCTAGAGATAATCCCAACTGATATTTGATCTACTTTGCATCTCTCTTGCTGTCTGGGGGGGACACAAGATTATATTTAAGCCTCAAAGAGGCTCACACTATTTGGGAAGCACTTTTGTGGAGCTTGGTTAAGTAGGTCAAGCCACAGTAACACAATGCAACATCTCTAGTTGCTCTCTTCTTGTCCCAGGGTGATCACATCTGCCCTTCACACAAGTAAAATCTACAGCGGAACAGAACTTAATAAATATCCCCGCCCGCCCCCCCCCCCCCCCCCCCGCTACATACAGAGTCTAAGGAGCAGAGACCGACTCCTCTTCACTGGAAAAAAACCAATTCCTGACAATATTTCAACCCCCAAGTCCCCCATTGTTATCATCATCCCCTCCGTCCCATAACAAGGTCCTGGGACTATCAGGAGAAGCCCCCTTGTCTGTCAGAGTGACAGCTGCCAAGAACGGCTCCCCAGTTCTTCCTCCGATGGCCTCACCTGCCCCATTCTCAGCAGAGAGTAATGAATCAAACTGGGCTCTAGTCTTAACACGAACCCCAGCAAACTGCTAGCAAGCGAGGGCTGGTGCAAGGCAAAAGGCGTTACAGGCTCTGTATAAGGCTACCGTTTGCTGTTCCTGAGTATAATTTCTCCCAAAGATATAAATGCAAAGGGCTGGGTGGCAGCATCTGAAGGGCCGCCAGCTCGTCCTGTTAGGTTAGTGTGCAGGGACAGACACACGACACAGTTCAGAGAATTTGCTTTGGTCCTTTGTCCAAAACATGTGAATTTCAGGAAGGTTTTTCCCCCTCTTTTTTTCAAGTATCCCAAGAAGCAGCAGCTTTATTGTAAATATCCCATTCTGAGTCAAATGGGGATTTGTTCCTCTTCATTTGCACCATGCAAGACACACCAGCCATCATGGTCCCTCTTCCGTTCAGGTGCTCCACTGTTGGTGGAACCCATCCTTCACCTAAGGATCTTCATCACACACAGCATGCCACTGATCTCAGACCTAGGCCTCAAAGACTCGCAGGTCCTAGGATGCTCTGGGATAGAAGATCCCAACCTTCACTTTCTCTTCTGCTTTTAGAAAGGTCCAAGTATTACAGCAAACGTACAACATGATTGCAAAGAGGTAGGCGCCATAAACCAGGAGTGTTTAAAATAGGAACATGATTTCCTCAGATTCCTCTGTGAAGAGCTGCTGAATGAGCCCCAAGCTGCCTTTCGGCATGCTGTGTGCTTGAGGTAGGGTCAACTTCTCCAAGCTGGCTTGTCTTGTCTTCCCAGAGACAAGTTCCTCCTTCCCTGCTCCCACCCTTCTCACAAATGCACAGGTCAATCTGAACTTGTGCAGTGGTTTCAGATCAAGTGCATGCTGGGATGTGGGAGTGCAAATATTATGGTGTCCTCAGCTGGCGTCGGTTCCACATGCACCGTTTGGAGTGGAATCGGTGGAAGAAGTTCCTCAGGGAAAGCCGCTCCACTTCCAGACCAGCCTGCAGGATTCTGGGAGAAGAAAAGGGGATACTCAATAAGAGACTGAGAGGAAGGGCATCTGTTGGGAGACAAATGTACAGAGCTATTTGCACTCAGGGGATTCTCCCAGAAGAGTGCAAACGCCCCAAGCCCAGAGCCTGGGAAGGGTGAGTAACTGCATGACAAAGTGCTACCAGGCATGAACAGATGAAAGACGCACTTGCTGCTTCACAAACTTTCCAGAAGATCTAACCAAACCCCATGTCCCATAATGACCATCCTCTTGCAGCAACCCTGATGGGCAATTACCACCCTGTGCTAGAAGACTCCATTGTGCTGAGCACTGCACAGAGATGAGGGACGAGGTGGAAATGCTCACTGGCAGCTCATGGTAGAATCCCCCCCTTGCTAACTCCTGTGTAGACGAGGCCTGAGGAAACTTTAGGTGGCCGACCTGTCAGCTGTCTGCCGGGGCTGAGACAAGAAGGTAGAAGAATTCTGGGGGAGAGAATGGTTCCCCCATCCCTTTCCTGTGCTAGTGACTCTAATGGAGTGCTCTGGTGATGGCTGCTTTATTCGCTGTGGCAAACAAGACTTCACGATGCAGCGCTCTAGGACACATACTCAGGGGTTTTCACTCCTTGAGACCTCTTTCCCCTTCATTTCCCATTGTGCTGCTGCAGTTAAACGAGCCAATGTAGCCTAGTAGATGAGGTGGGTGCTATCACATGAGACAGGCCCCCACACTGGTCCCTGTTTTACCCACCTGTGTGAAGGGTGCCCACCAGACGTTTGTCCCAGTTTGGGCTGGGGCAGCTCCGCACAGTGTCATCCACAGAAAGGTGGAGCATGCCGTGCAGGGTAACCCAACCCAAACCGGAGTAACACGCTGACCCTGGGCCACCTCCTGTCTGATGGGGGAGCCATGGGGCGGGCCACATTCTTCACCATAGAGTCGTGGTCAGAGCCTAGAGCGGTCGCAGGAGCAACCGGAACTCCGTGGTGGTGGCACAGTGTGTGACCAGACCACGGCTGCGGAAACCACCAGTCCATCTGCTGGGATCCTTGCGGAGCCTGCGCGAGGTAACTGCAGGAGGAAGGCCCCAGAGCAGCCTTATACTTGGGAAACCAGGGTTCAAATCTGATCTTAGTCATGCACTCACTGGATGGCCTTGGGCAAGTCACTCTCTCTCTGCCTCACTTCCCATCTGTAAAATGAGAATAATAATGATCTACCTCACAGGGTTGTTGTGAGGATGAACCTGATCAGAAGTGTAAAGCACTCTGAACACTTGACAACACTCTATCAAAAACTAGAAGGAATCTCAGCCGACTCCTCTCCCTTTCTCTGTCCCTCAGGACTGAGTTTCTAAGCCTTGTGCTTTGTGGAGAGTGAACTGCACACTCACTGACCTGTCCAGCAGTTCCCAGTCCTCTCCTCCCCAGCGATCCCGGAACTCTTTGGTGTTCATGCCTCCAATCTGATCCAGGTCAGATTTGTAGATGCCCAAAAGGCCAAATCCATTGACCTCCCAGTAGCCTGTAGGACAAAATAAAAGAAGTATTAAACGTGCCTGCACCCTGTCTTACTAACCAATGAAATGGGGGTTCTGGTTCCAACACTTTTTACCTCCTCTGGGGCAGGGTAAACAACTGCACTTCCCCTGGACAAGAACTGATGTGTTACACTCAAGGTGACAGCCAGCCTAGTTTAACATGCACCCACCGTGACAACAAAGCCGGCCCCCAAAAGTCAACCCTGCACCAAACTACAACCAGCCCCAAAACCCAAGTGGCACAAGAAGTGCCATTCTGGGGCCTAGGAAGAGAGGCAAGCAAGAAATGCTAAGTCTCCCTACTGCAGTGAGCCTGGGGATATGTGGACACGGCAGAGAGAAGGCCAGGAACTCAAAGGACTGGAGTGAGGGGATTTCTGGTCACAACCAAGAATCTAAACGATGGGGTGGGGAACCTCAGACCAAGAGGCCAAAGACCCAGGGCTCAGGGTAAGGGAGCAGAGATGAGGGCAGGCACACAAGAATAGGGGACAGACCCACAGCACAGAACCATGGACCTGGACTCTCCTCATGCAGGACACAGCCCTTAAGCATCCCTGCCCCCAGCTTCTATGTGGCTCTCGGAGCTTGTACTCATTTTCAAAGTGGTCTCTGAGAAAGAAAAGATTTCCCATTCCAGCTCTAAATGAAACTATAATATAGATATCCCAGATGCTTCCTGTTTTGCACTCTCTGGTATGAAACAGGCTGTTATAAGAAGCTGCTTGCTGCATTACTAGATACTGGGACTCTTCCTCCAGCTATTAGCAGTGGCCCTAGGCCTAGGGCTTGCAGAGCTGCTTGAATGGGGAAGGAAGATGCCCAGAGAAGATTGCAGGCTACGTTCTCCTTGGCCCCACTCGCTTGAATGAGAGAGCCCTGAGCCTCTTACCATCAGGCCACTCTGGGGATGCTCCACAGTGCAGCCTCATCACCATGGGGGCAAAGGCCATCTTCCCCTCCACGCAGTGCTTCCGAATCGAGTCGATGACCCCAGCTGGGAAGTGGATGTGGAGGTCACACAGGAAAATGATACTGTGTGGATCCTGGAATCAACCAATCACATGGCTATTTGTTATGCTCACTGCCATTGTCCTCCACCCCACTCTAGGATGGGGAAGGGGAGAGGAATTGCCCCCACTCGTGCCATTATCCACCGGGCTGCTGCAAAATAACCCTGCTCTAGGCAGCCTCCACCAAGCGTTCTCCCAATACAATTGCTTTGTACAACAGTGCTGACAAGCAGTTGAGTGAACCTAGCAATGCCCAGGTATTGGAGAGTGCATCTCTCCCCCAACCTGGCAAAACAGCAGCTCTACCACCAGCCACACTTATTTCCCCACTGCCATAGGGTCCGATTCTATTTATCAAGGTAAAAAGGCCTTTGGGTGTGTGTAATTAAAGTGGTTATACAAGCAATTTCTATCCACTTTGACACTGCAGGACTGGTGTAGAAAGGCTCGTTGACATTGGTTTAACAAGCTTTTAACTCACTTGTACCTCAGTCTAGTTCACCTGTCAAGCAACAGCATTCAGGATTAGGAGGTGAAGTACGTGCTCTGGAAAAAATCAGGAGCAGATACTCCCCTTCACCTTCTAAAGTTTATTAAAAAATCCCAGGCTGAAGAGCAAAGCATCCCTGCTGAGAATTCTATGGAATTCATTCCAGAATGCTTTGCATGCAAGGCATGAAGGGATAGGTGTCATCCTGTGCATTTAATGACATGGCCACTGGGGGCAGATGGCAGCTGTACTGAATCAGTTCAGCCATGCATTGTGAACAATACTGTTCAGTTTAGTTTGTATGTATGAATGAACAGGGCCTAAGTTTCTGCTTTGCTTGCACTATCTAGCACTCAGAGATCCTGACTCACCTGAGGCTGCAGGTGCTGTTCCTTGGGAAACACAGCCTGAGACCCCTTCAGCATCTTCAGGATCTGTTCAGCCGTAGGCAGAAACAAACATTGACACTATCCATCTTACTTGCTGCCTCATTGAGGAGTATGTGTGTGGAAAGTATGTGCTCAATTAGGATAGAAACGAGGATGGAGAGCTAGAGAGTGAAGCAGAATAGGCTGCCTTTTGGAGGGCGGGGCGAGGTATTAACTATTCGTAATTAATTCAAGAGCCCTTCACACCCAGGTTGTGAGCTCAAATCCAGCTTTGGATTGGTAAAGCTGTTACCATCCAAAACCTATTTGGTGACCTGAGGAAAGCATGTTGCTGCCACAGCCTAGCTCTTTGTAGGCAGGTAAGCACCTCGCAAAGTTACTGGCACTAAGTTTCCCCTTGTCTAGCAGTCTCAACAGGGAAGCCAAGCACTGAGCAGGTCACAGAGACCAACCTCCTCAAGATGGTTCCCTCCAGGCCCAGTGTGAATGGGAAACTTACATTGCCCTGTCCTTGCTGTCCCCATTCTACTGGCTCTGTCACCACTTGGAGACTAGAGCATTTCAGCATGAAAGGACCTGCCCAACTAGGGGCCTCTCAGCAGTTCAAACCGCCCAGCCTCCAGACACTCACCTTCACCAGGTCTATGCCAGCCTGTAGGCCGGCAGAGCGCTCAAAATTCCCCGTCAGCTTCAAGTATTGATACCTGCAGGGAAAACAGAAAGGAACAGCATTAAATTTGCTAGCCTAGCAAGTCTCCTCACCACAGAGTTCCTCTTCCACTCACCAGCAGCTGCGCTGGTCTCTCAGAGACAAAAGTGTAAAAGAGGAAACAAAACATGGAGCTCATGAGGCTGCTCACATCAACACTGTAGGTGACTGTATTACACACTCATGCTCACCCTGCATCCCAGTGCAGCATCAAAACACCTGCCAGTGCTCAACAGACTCCAGATAAAATCAGATGGCTACTTAGCTGGGGAACAGGTCCCAGAATGGAAATCTCAAAAGATCTTGAGGGTTGGGAAAGCGCTCCAGTAGCACAAAGCACCACTAGCTGCAGGATTCGGCCCACAGCAGACATCTCCTTTTGGGAGAATGTTCCAAGCCTGGCTCCATGGCAGCCAAGGGCTGGCCCCCGTCATGGTTACAGGGGAAGAGGAAAGCACCCTTGATTGTAATAAGCTACTTGTCAGTTCTTTCCCACACTGTGTAAGGAAGCTATATTGAGGAGCCCTGGGGGTCACTCCCTTGACAGTCAGATTTCTAAAGAGCTAGTTAGCCCCTGCTTGGAATTCAAAAGTCCTGGATGAGGCTTACTTGTGGGATGCCCTATATAGGGAGGGTGCCAGACCCTACAGTGTCAATTCACACATTTGCTAATAATGAGACATAGCTTTTTCAGCCAAGGACTAGAGACATTTTTTACCTCATTTTTTACGTATTTGTCACCCTCTTTCTACCCCCTTTCTCTGTGCCTTCGTAACTGGCTTTCACCCCTGAAGTATGAACCTGAACATGAGCCTTAGAATGGGAGGTTTTCTGCCCATGTTGACAGGAGTGGGGTGGGGAACATTTTCTCTCCCAGAGGCCACTTTGAAAATTGGTACAAATTCAGACGGCCACTTAGAGGTTGGGGGTGGAGGTGCTTAAGGGGTGCCCTCAGGAAGAGGAAGGCCCAGCTCATGGTTCTGTGCTGTAGATCTGTCCTCTATCCTTGTGTGCCTGCCTTCATCTCTGCTCCGATCTCCTGAAATAAGTCTTTCAATGCTTGGGGGCAGGAAATGGATCCAGGGATCAGATCCAAGAACTGAAAAGGAGCCAAATATAAATTAGCCATGGGTTGCATTTGGCCCCTGGGTCTGAGGTTCCCTACCCCTGGTGTATGATAATACAGGTTTCGTTGGGTGGCCGGCAGGCAGCAGCTTGTGGGTGTGTTGTGAATGTGTTTAAAGTTACATTCTTACTTTTGCAAACTGGACCTTTTCAGAGCCTTCTCGACATCCATGTCGTCGCTGCTGTAATCCGTGATGATGACGTTAAAATATGGGTCCTTGGTGAATCTCGACAGCTCCTCCATGTCAGAAATGAACTGCAGCACCCAGCGGGCCTGGTTTTTCACTAGCAGAAGCAGGGAGATGGGGAGGAACAGAAACAGAGCCGAGCTGATTTCAAGCCTGATCAAGCTACATACGGCAGATCTGCAACCGCCTCTCAGATTCCACTCAGGCCATCTCCTCACAAATGGGCAGTCTGCGCCTCTGGGCAAACTGACTTGTGCATGCTTTGCTGCCCCCTAGTGCTATGGGACAGGGAACGAAAACGCGGCTCCACAGCAGTGGCCAGGTGGAAACGGGGATTGTTATTAGTGCTCATTTATCCCGATATCTATTCCACAAAAAGCAGGCTCTGAGGGGGTTACAATAAAATATAAATACATACCTTAAAAAAAAAAAACAATTTAAAATTTACCCACCCCCTAATTACTGGCCCATCCCCGGCCACCAAGAGCTGCCTAAATACAAATGTGTCACACTGTTTCTGAAACACGCTGAGACTCCGGCTTTTGCCAACTGCAGGAAGAAGAGCTGCTAAGGAGCTGCAATGAGACCCTTTGTTCAGAGTGGAGCAAAGTGCCTGCTTGAAACCGCTCACAAAGTCACATGGATGTATCTCCTGCACTGGGCAGATCCTTCTGCTGACAGCATGGCCTTGCTACAGACAAGCCAACAAGCTTCTAGACAGGAGCCTCAGGGAACAGTCTGAGAACAGTCTGGAACCGGAACACTTTGATGGAGCCTTGTGGGAGCCTGGGCTCTAGCTCAGCCCTGGTGTATTTGGGAAGACGTATCACAGGACTTTGGGTCCAGGGTACTGCAGCTGGGGAGGAGAGGGAGTGGGCGGTGGCTCTAGTTGGATGGGGAAGGTTGGCTCTGGCACAGTATGGAGATTGGCACAGAGCTAGGACCTGCCAGCTCCCTCCTCTTATCTGCTACTACGGGTGGCACTACTTCCTTGGCTGTGCCATGGCTGCCTGTGCTGGCACGGTGGTGTGAACCCTCTTCCGACATAGGAATGGGTGACAGACTCACACTGACTGACCCAGTAGAAAAAGGAATCTGTTACTGTAATTAATTTTTGAGGTTCAGTTAATCATAACATTCCCATCAGGCCCTGTGGGACGATACACTAAGGATATATTGTTATTTCTAATTTACTTGTGGACTCCATGTGCCCTGTAGCCGGGTGAGCTGGAATCTCTCCGCTGCACTTGTTCCAGGAACCTCCTTGTCCTGATGGTTTGGTTCCCTGTGACACAGTTAAGGGCCTGAGCAGCCCAAGTGGATCTGCTTAGGCTAACTGGGGCAGATGATTGGTTTGGGTCCCTTCAGATGATGACTGGGAGCTCTGTTTTTAATGCCTGGACTGGGAGCCTAGGAAGGAGTAGCCTCCAGGTCAGGGCTGGTGGGCCTGGGAAGTAATCCCTGGAGCAAGGGACGGGCTTTATGTTAAGTTCTGTGTTTGTGCTGGGATTGAAAGTTTGTGGCCAATGAAATCCACTGTCAGGTGGGAGCCCTGGCTGGGGCCCTGTGGTGAACAGGGAAATAAAGTGGTTAACTAAAGGGACTCTCTGTGTGAGGTCTGTTTCTGGGGAAACAGAGGCACACGTCTCCTGGAAACATGCCACTCGCCCTTGATAGGTTGGGGGGGTCTCTGCATTTGAGGCTCTCGGAGCCTGTATTTTACATCAATGCTTCTCACACATGTTGTCATTTCAACTTTATTGATGGACTCTATCAATAGCGGGGGCTCTGTGTGGCTGCACAATCTGGCTCCAGCAGCTGCCCCATATCCCTTACCTGGCACTACGAAGTGGACAACAGCACGGTGGTTCCAGGAAAAGCCCAGCGGCCAGCACAAGTCTGGCTCATCCAGGATGCTCATCAGGTGGCGCTGGCGACCCCATGCCAGGTGTCTCATGTTCTTCTCCTCCTGCTCATCGCTGGTGCCCTGCCAGTTCCGTGCGAAGATGTACTCTGAGAATCGCACCAGCCGCCCTCTGCGCTCCAGCAGCTCCAGCTCCAGAAGGTAGCGGCTCCCCCGGAGGCGGTCCAGGCGCTTCTCCACATTCACAATGCGCTGCAGCTGGAACCTCCTGCACAGTCACAGCGGGGTCCTTGCGTCAAGGCCAATCTCAGTCTCCTTCCGCCACCCCCAACACACACACACACACATTAGCTCAGCTGCACCCTCCTACAGATAGGTTGTTAACGCATCACCCCAGAATTTCCTGCCCCAGCTCTCTGTCCTTCGGACAAAGGTCTGGGACTCCAGCAAGGAGGAAGCTGCTGATGAAGCAGGGGAAAAATACTCAGCACAGGAAAAGCAAACAAACCACCCAGCTGTTTTAATTCATTTGCATGAGGGATGGGATTGGCAGCCTTGGTTTGTTTTATCCCACAACAGGCCCAGAAGGAGCAGCTGCTTCTCTCCTACTCGCTGCCTGTGCTAGATCAGTACCAGGCCATTCCGTCCTTGGCTGAGGAGACAGCCAGCAGAGGGGCAGGCTTGCTGACATGCTGTGGGAACAGGATCACTAGGCTCTGGGATGACACCCCCCAACTCGCTTCAAACCCATGACTCAGTGGTTGTTGAATGATTACTTTTAGCTGCAGATATGCCTTCCAGGCGCCCCATATTTTCAGGAATAGCCTTTATTTTAGGACAGCAACTTCACAGTGCCCATTGGTTTGGAAACGCTGACCTGGCAACCTCAGTCGCTGAAGAGCAGAGCTAGGCAGGAGGAAGAAATCAAGCCACTCAAGGTGAAATTCTAGCTCCACTGTAACCCAGATCCAGAGATTTGCCCTTGACTTCAGTGAAGGCATGATCTCACCCCAGGCATTAAATCCCCTTCCCAGATAATTTCCCCTATTTGCAATTCTCACCTCTGCCGGCTCTTCCTACTGCACTGCAGTTACCATGGTGTGTGTGATAAGGACAACCCTTTCCACCCCCAGCCTGGGATGAGGGTCTGTGAGACACCCTCTACCTTACCCTTTGCTCCTCTGGTTGAGTTTCTTCAGGAAGACGCGTGTAACCTCCAGGACCTCCTTCTCATTCAGCAGCAGGTTCCCCGACGTATTGCACTTCAGGTCGATCCAGTCCGTCCGCAGCATGTGGAAGTCTAAGTTGCTGGCAGTGAAGGTCTGCTCCCACTTCACTGCCTGGTCAAACACTGGCTGCAGATAGTCATATGCCTCCTCCACCACCTCTCCCTCTCCTTCCTCCTCCTCTTCCACTGCTGGCTGAACAGGCTCAGGCTGGACTTTCCCCTGGGACTCCTGCTGTCCCCTGGCCACCTCCCCATTGGCACCATCTGCTGCCTTCTGCTTGCTGATGTACAACTCCACTTGGTTCAGCCACTGCTCCTGGGGAAGGCTTGGTTCACTGAGGTTGGCTGGACTCATGGATCTCCTGGCTGCTTTGCCCAGGGCTTGGTGGTGCACAGGCCCTGTTGGCAGCTCCTTGGTTCTGTTTCCATGGAGATTTAATTGAACAGGCCCTGCCTGTTGTGGGGTCATTCTCGCTGAGTCCTTCTGCCTGCGGGGTGTGTGCTCCTCAGTCTCTT
Source organism: Sphenodon punctatus (assembly GCA_003113815.1). Lineage (NCBI taxonomy): Eukaryota > Metazoa > Chordata > Lepidosauria > Sphenodontia > Sphenodontidae > Sphenodon > Sphenodon punctatus. Next base: position 5,800,445 of record QEPC01008951.1, read on the forward strand.
GTGGGCTTGGACTATAGGGAGGGTTCTGGTCTCCTACCTTCCTCTTGCTTGCTGGCCTCTCACGGATGCTCCTAGCATGATGGGGAAGGTTTCTGGAATTGTCCTTAACTCTGACTTTTAGATGGGGCCTCCTTACTGGAGCATTTCTTTCCAGGACCATTTTATTGAGTCTCTGATTGGCTGAAGCCAGGGGATCTGGTTTGACCTGGGACTTCTTTGTCCCTTTGATCTGTGGAGCATCCTCTCTTTTGCTACTGGGGATCAAGAGAAGATTCCGGTGCCTCTGAGGAGGATAGTCGTAAACATCACTGTACTGGGCTGTCAGGGTGTGGTCTGTGTTGCTCCCGGGACTCCTGGGGATTGGCGTGGGATTGATGCTGTCCGAGTACGGGTCTGCGTACTGTAAATCCTCTGGGTTCCCTTCCTCAAAGCCTGCGAGAATGCACAGAATTACACCTCTCACACCCCACCTTATCCCTCTCTGAGGGAGCAATCTAAGCCGCCCTCCTTTCTGCAGCTCCCTCCTCAGAGAGTTGCTTATGGTCAATTCTGAATCTCTTTCTAGCTGAGGTGCCATCATCTCTCCCAATGGTTTGGGAGAAAAAAACGGGCCTTCTCTCAAACTAGTCTCCTCAGCATGACCTTGCCAGGTGCTTTGCTCTGGCTGTGCCCCTCTGGCTTTAGTGACCCTGCCCCCTTTCTTCCCACAGACATGGCTCTAGGAAAAATTTTGGGCCACGCGCTTCATTCCACACACAAATTCAATGGCTTCTTTCATTCGTTGGACACCTACGGGGGGAGGGGAGGCAGAAGAGAGGCAGGTGCCACAGCCTTCCCATCTCTGGCATGAGGGATATACCTGGCTGCTTGGTTTTTGTCTCTGAATCCTGATTTCTTCTCTCTGGTCGGTCTATTTTCATGTACCTGGAGAATCCAAACCTGCATGAACGAGGAGGCAGTTCCAGCATGAATCTGGGTCACAGATCCTCACTTCACTATTGAGGGCACCAGCCTCTGACAGCTCCCCTCTCTTCCCTCCATTCCAACTGCCGCTCCCATTAGGTCATTCCTGCCCATTGCATGCCATCACCCCCTCAATCCAGCACAAGCTTCTTGTCTTTAGCTTTGACAGACATCATGGCTTATCCTTGCCCAGCCTATTGTCTTTTCTTTGATTCTGCCATCTGACTCTGCTTTGTCGTTGCTACTATTATCATAATTTCTACAGCACTTTCAGTACTCAAAGTGATTTGCAATCCTTATCTAGTTCACCCTCACAACCACCCTGTGTGAGGGATAGGTCGTCATAATTCCCAATTTACAGATGGGAAGTTGAAGCTGAGTGACAGTGATGTGCCCAAGGCCACCCAGAGGGTTGGGGCTAAGATGGGATATGAAGCCCGGTTACCCAGGTCCACATCCAAGTAGCACTGGCTGCCTCTCTAACACTCTGCCATTGCTTCCATGAAACCTCCTTTCAACACTCCCTTTGGCATAGATGCTCACCATACACTTGGCAGTCTGCCATGACCTCTGCTCTCTATGACCATTTATCCAGTGGCTCCACCTCATCACTGTGCCATATCCTGCTGTTCTCTCTCCTTATATAATTGAGTTCATTTTTTGAAGACAGGGACAAGCTTTTTGTTAAGTGAGCCATGTGTCCAGCTCTTACTGCAACAGGGCCCAATCCCTTGCCATGACTACAGTACAAATAATAAACGCCAACAGCAACAGCAGAGGGGAATATCTCACAGTTTAGCAATGGCACAGAACACCTTCCATTCTCATTAATTTCAGGGAAGGCTGAGAGGTGCTATGCAAGCAGGAAAACTAGCCCAGTCACCTGACGGGTCAGGTTTACCTGTCCAAGTAATAGGGGTTCTCCTGGTAGAAGCATTTATTGTCCATCTCCATGTGGCTCAGGCGGCTGTAATCGTTGGGGTAAACGAAAGACAAATGAACCTGGGAAGAGGGGGAAAGGCCCACAAAACAGGAAGATTATTACTAGAGACTGGTTCATGGGGGCTTAGATACTCAGAGTGAGGGGCTTCACCATAGAACAGACCCCACATCTGGACATGTCCAAAGCGCCTCAATCTGGGGTTTGCCCATTGTATAGATCCACCCTTTCCCTTTCAGATCTAATGGCTGATTCAGCTCCCCAGGAGTGACCTGCAAAGTTCCAGGAGTGCTTCTAAACTATCCCCAAGGCAGGAGTGTGTTTGGAGCTGGTGATTTAGCTTGGACCTGGGCTCGGTTTATTATTATGTAACTTCAGAATGATTCTGTGGGATCTTGTAATGGATGGCACCCATGTTTTAGCAGGGTGAGGCCCAACTAAGGAGGGCTAGGGAAGCCTCTGGAAGATGCCACTCATGAGCAGCAGGCCAGAGACAGGCAAGCACCTGAGATCCAGGCAGGAAAGACCTAATCATCCCAAGGACTGTGCACCTTTTGGCTAGGAATGAAATAAATCAGCACTGGGTGGAAAATGAGTCAAGTGGTGTGGCTGATTTGGGGGGCTGGATCCTGCAGAGACTTTCAGCCCATAGTTTACAGACCTTTCCTTAACTTCTTGCTGTATGAATCTTGCTCCAACTGAATGAGGAATGGAAGCAAGCGGATGATGAGTTGTTTGTTAGGCCATGGAAGCAATGTCCATTCCCTACAGCTAGCATTAGGTCTTGGACTCTATGACAACAAGGACACATACTCCAAGCTAGCATGAACTCCTGCTGCTATTGCCTCTGTGCTGTACAACGCTGACTTTCCCCCACAGCAGGTGCCAGGTGGACAATTGTCTCTGGTTACGGAGTGACACTTACAAACTGGAGTCCTTGGTAGCGCTGCAGCGGGAACCCATTCACCAGGTAGCTAGGCTTGTAGGGACAGTCTGGGAGGGTCTTCCGCAGCTGGGCCTTGTTAATGAGAGGCACTGAGAGAGAAAGAAACCAACAGCATGGTTGTGTAGGTAGCAAACCAAGGCTGGTGCATCCCAGATTGATGCAAAAGCTGGGCTGCTTTTTGCAGCTAACATGTAGCCAATGGCCACTGCAGCAATGAGTTAAACATCCTCTGCCACTGGGTTCCCCCCTCTCCACTAACTTCATGCCTATCTGCTCCACTCTTCATTGGCTGAGGCTCTCTTAGCTTTATTAAGATGACAGGGCAGAGGTGTAGCCCTTTGGGGACAACAGCCTAGCCCACCATAAAGAACTAGGCCTTGAGACTCTAGAAGGTGGTAGCTGGCTCCACAGAGCCACTGCAAAATTCTGCCTCTCACACACAGGGCTGCTGTGCTGGCCTGGCCACGCTTCAGAGAGTGCTTTCTGCCAAGCCAGGAAGGAATGGGCACCCCTTTGGCGCCGTGGGATTCTCGGAGAGGTAAATAACACTCAGCTTCCATCTTGTGGGAAGGGCAGATCTTTGCTGGCAAACATGCGCGTCCGGCAGAGTAGGTTTTCACCATCCTGCCGGACGCGTATGTTTGCCAGAAAAGACCCGCACTTCCCCCCCTTCCCACGAGATGGAAGCTGCACGTTATTTGACTCCCAGACTTCCCTACGGAGCCAAAAGCTGAGCATTCTGTCTCTCATCGGAAAGTGCCCTTAGTCTCCTGATTGGCTCTCACTCCAGTCTTGTCGCTTGTCCTGCCCAGCTTCCTGATTGGCTGGCTGCTGGATAAGGGCTGGCTGGCAGTAGCAGGAAACTGGGCAGGTCATTTGTTACCTTGCTCTCTTTCTTCCTCTGACTTGCATCTGCTCAGTTCTGAATTTGCCCCAGGCCTTTCTTGGACCCTGGCTCCAGCCAGTTTCCAAACCTGAACCTACTCCTGATCCTAGTCCTAAACCAGCACCTAAACCTGATCCTAAAACCAGCCGTAATCCTGCAGAAATTTCAGCAACAATCCCCTTCACCTCCAACACCCTGAATCACAGCTCTTAATAAGCTAGGACAACCTCGCCAATAGTTTGGGTGCATCTTACCTTTATAAAGACTGTCCCGAGGGTCAGGTTTGAGCATGTCAGCTGGGTGCACTGCACCACCCCAACTGGTGGTATGTCGGCTGGCCTGTGTCTGTGGGATGTGGTCGACTTCATCCATTTTCAAGAGAGTCTCATCTAGGAGGAAAGAGGAAGAAAGATTGATCCATCAGTTCATCTCAACTGGCAACATTGCTCCCATTGCAGCTTCTGCCACCGATTTGGCATCTTGGCTCTAGGAATTTTTATTAATAATCATTTAAATTGTGATAGCCCCCAAAAGAGCTCCAGTCAAAATCAGCCCTCCCATTCCATTGCTTTAGGTATTGTAGAAACAGTTCTTCATCTTGGAAGTTCAGACTAAAAGACTGACGAAGGACGGGGGCGAGGAGGCATGACAACGACAGGAATATCTCGTACATGCTAGTTAGCAGGGGAACTCATGGATATTGCAATGACAAACAGTGGTAGGTGTTTGACAAGATTAGCAGATTCTAAGAAGGTGCATGCCCGGCGTGGGAGAGATCAGCTCATGCTAAAAATCTGGATCCTGTATTGAATGACAGCTGCTGACGTATCACCGGATGCTTAAAACCAGCAAATGTGAACTGCCTATATGTGCTTGCTGGAATCGCCCCACCAGATATCCAGAGAACAGTTATAAGTAGAATGGAAAGGTCGCAGCAGGCTGAAGACATCCTTCTTATGGCCAAGCTGCACTCACTAGGCGCCTAAAACTACAAAGAAGCTTCCTCACCACAGTAAAGCCTTTGGAAACATCTACAGCAGCGCAAATGTGGCGGACATGCCTAGATTTTTGGCAAGGATATAAAAATGCACGTGAATTTTGCTGAACCTCTTCTAGCGGACAGAGTTGAGATGGCCAAATTGGAGTCGTCGAAATCATTTTCGAACTAGGGCTGGGAGGGCAAAGAACAACATGAGAACCGAGTGAGGCTAACTAGAAGACCTGGATATTTGTGACTGTGGTGAGACACAAACCATGCAACCCTTGCTCTGTCAATTCCTGGGGGAAACCTGTACTGCAGTGGACCTTGCCAGGGCCACAAACAGAGCTATATCATGTGCCCAGCACTGCAGAAAGATATGAACATGGCAGTGGGACATGAAGAGAGTGAGGGAGCATGGGGGCAACAGGTGCCATTTTGATAATGACAGGGTTTATTGTTGTTTTAAATGAGGAGACAGAAAGAGTTAGGGATGAAAAGAAGGGAAAGGAAGAGGGACAGTCATAGCTTGTGCCACTTGCCTTGTCACAGTTGCAGGGTTTTCTAAGTATCACTTCAAAGGTGAGTCTTGGGGAGGGATATGAAGGGGGCTAAGTTAGTGGCTGCATGAGGCTGTGTCAGGGAGTATTTCCCTTTGTAAAAGAAGAGGAGTGGGAGAAAACATGGGGGTGGAGTGTCTGCAAACCAGATAAAGGCTGGGGGTGTTGGTTGAGTGAAATGGGTGTGGGCAGACATCATGCTAAGTTAATAAGGAATAGGGAGTTCGGATGAGGTAGCTGGGGCAGAAGGGCCTTGAAGAGCAAAGCTTGTATTCGTGTGATGAAGATGGGGGAGCTGGTCCAGGGGCTCGTCTGAACCAGGGTTCCAATCCCATTTGAGTCGTGAACTCGCTGGTGGCCTTGGTCATGTCACTACCTTTCAGTGCCAGTTTTCCATCAAACAATGACCTACCTCAGAGGATTGCTATGAGGGTGAACTAGATATGGATTGTAAAGCACTTTGTACACTGAAAGTGTATAGAAATGATCAATAATAATATTTTAAATAGACGTGGGTTAGTCACCCTCAAATATCTTCAGCAGCTTCCTAGCTATTTCAGAATTCAGCATAAAATTTCCTCTTTCTTATTGAAAACTCCCCCTCCTCCTCTCTCTGCCTTACCCTGCCTGGCTCTCCAGTTTTTCAAATGTCAGACCTGACTCTGTTCCTTGTTGGCCTTTGCACAGCAGGTAATGGAACTTTCTCCTTTGCTACCCTCACCATCTGGAGCGTTTCTTGGTTTCTTGTAGACTCCTCACATCCCATTTCTTCTCCCCAGCAAGCCTCACTAAGCAACAATGAAATCCCACTCCCGGAGCTTCCCAGCTTCTCTCTCCTTTGTGATTCCCACTCAAACTGAATTCTTTTTGCCCCCCCAGCTCTGTGAAACATCCAGTTGCAAACTGAACCATGTGTCACACCTATTTGCATTAGCCTGGGTGGGCTGCAGCAAGCTGTGATGCTTCTAGATGCACCAATGACAAACCTGCACAGTGTTAAGCCTTCAAGGGAGAGACTTACTGGCAAAGAGGGAGAGAAACTCGGAGTTGATGATTATGAACTTAGCTTCTGGGTCATTCAGTCTCCACTGCAAAAGAAACAGCTTAAATGAATCAGTCCATCCTGTAGGAAAGGAAAGGTGTGGGGAGGTATCTGTCCATGATGTCACAGAACTCCTTCCCCAGTTCAGTAGGAAGAGGAATAGAGACAACTTTACAACATCCAGGAACTAGCCTAACAGCAGCACAAGGAAAAGAGTGGAGGGTAGATGCAGCTGCACAAACTATGGAAGGTAAAAATAAAATGCTCACATTAGGTTATCTTCAAGCATCTTTTTTCAGGACTTGCTTTGTTTACCTGAATAAGGGCAGGTCAAATCAGAATCGTGGCGAACCACCTATAATAGAGGTCAGCTGAAAGGGAGAGACCCCCATGCCTCTCGGGTAGTTCAGTCCTGGTCTCTCTCAGATTGAGCTCAGGTCATTTCTTATACATTTCCAATTTGATTCCCTTGTCACCCAACCTCAGTGCCTTCCAAAATGCCTGTTTGCTAAGGTCCAAAGGGCGGTAACAGTCTTGGTGAAGCACATATGTGCATGGCTAGGCCTAGTGACTGACTACAGGGAAAGCTATAGGGAGGAGCAGGCCTGTCTCAGGTACATTAAGGTTAGGAATTGGGATACAAACAGGGTGGTCTCACAGAGCAGTTTACACACAGGACAAGAACATGGTAACAGGATGGGAGGAGAGTGAAACAGCTATTAGACCTCACTCTCCAGCTAAGACACTGAACGTGCAGGTCATGGCTGTTCAGGAGTACTTACTGCCACCTCCACATGGTCTGTTCCTTTGTCGTCCTGTTTGTGCAACACCTCAAAGTAGTACCTGCCTGCAGCTAACAACCTGTGAAGGGGAGGGAGGGAGAGAGAGAGAAACCCATCCATGTCATTGGGACCATGCAGTGGCTTCCGCTGCTAAACGGCTCTCATTCAAGCACTGTGGAATAAGTAGACCAACACAGGCTGCAGCCTGCTCTGCCCTCAAGCCACCTGGGTTCATGGGGCAACAAGCCTTCTAGGTAGGCCCAAACACTGTACGAATATTCTCTGAACACTGTCCCAAACCCCCCCAGCAAGGTGACCCCTCCTCATCTCCAGTTCTCTTGACCCTTATACTAGACCTCTTGGCTAGTTGCTAGTTGGAAAACTCTGGATGAAGTTGCAGAGAAACACACTCTCCCCTCTAAGGTTGCCAGACCAAAATTTCAAAAATAAGTGACACTATGTGGATCTGTAATACCCAATAAACTTGCACTTGATAAACTTGAACTTGTGGGAGTTCTGGAAGTAACCACTAGGGGGCACGCTGCAGTCACTTGACACTGCAAGTCTCTGAAAAGGATGACTAGGTAGGCTTCTGTAGGGTTTCCCTACTAGCAAGTTTTTCTTCTATTGTGTTTTGAAATGCGATTTGTCACATCTACCAAACCAGACTCCTCCCTGCAGCTCCTTGTACTCTCCGTGCTTGAGCCAAACTGCAGAAATTCCATGGGAGGGGAATACCATCGGTCCATTTTTAAAATGTTCAGTTTGGAGGGAACCTCCCCCACCCAAAACCCACCACACCTGTCTAAGCTGACCAATCATAACTGCAAGGGAACAAAGGGGGGGAGGAGGGGAGAAGAAGAGTAAACAAAAACAACAGGAAATGAAAAAGTTGTCATTTCAGTCACCAAAAATGCCAAACCACTGGTATCAAGTAAGAATGGGCTAATTATCAGGCTTGATAAGGGTGGAAAATAGGGATACAATATTAGACCCCCAAACTAAGCTCCCGCCCCTAAAAAAAATGATGTGGACTGTTCTTTCTTAATATACATGAAAATATGACACATAAAATAATAATTCCAAGTAGCAAAAAAAACCCAACCAGTATGATCTCCAGACATTGATTTGTAAATGTATTAATTTACCTCATGAATACAAACAAAGAGATGATCAATACAGGACTGACATTAGTTGGCTTAGCCAGCTACTAGATGATTTACTTATTTTTATTTATGCATACAAATTTTTTATCCCACCCCTCCTGCCCGCAAGGCAGCCTGGGGGCGCGAACAGCAAATATAAAAACAATAAAACAATAAACATTTAAAATTCACAAAAATGATGATAATAAGAGGAGGGTAGCGGGATCCCAGCTACCAGGAGGAGCCTGAGTTTTTCTCAATGAGCCTGCTAGCCACAGCGTGTCTAGCGTACTTTCAGAAAAGGGTGACGGCCCTTTCCCTGCTTACAGAAACCACCCGTTCTCTCACTCACCTTACAGGCTTCGATTGCTGGCTCTGGAATTTCCCAAACTCTCCTGGAGCCGTCCACTCCTTCCCAGTCTGTGCAAAGACAGAAAACACCTACATCACATTGCCTCTCTTTCCTCAGTCACAGGGGCTGCCTTAATACACTCCTGGATTACTGCCCAGCTCTGTAAGTGGAGCCTGCTGTTTTCTTGATATGTGTGGAGCTGGGGACAGAAGTCAGCACTACGACTGCTACGGAGGAATGCCAGCAAATTGGGGAAAATGCATGTTCCCTGCTCCCAGACCAGGCTGGGGCCCTAGCAGCTGTAGAATGAGTCAAGGTGCCCAAGATATAGGACTCTTGCACATGTTACCTGGGAGTTTTTCCCTGTGAAAACACTTGTGCATGACCAGGTCCCCCGATGTAGCTCTTAGACTCACGGACGTTTTCACTCATTCTCACAGGAGAAAAGCAGAATAGCGCATTCCTACGTGCGCTAATTCCCGTGGCAGTAGAGACGTGATTGCCCTCATGGAGGTTCCCTCCCCCCATGTGCATGTGCATGTGCCCATAGTAGGGATGGGACTACCGGATCATCTGGTATCCGATACTGCCGGTATTTGGTGTACCGGCAGTATCAGATTAAACCTGGTAATCCAGCCCGTTTGCTGGATTACCCCGTACCGGATTTTTTTACATTGCGGCCATTCAAATGAATGGCCGCAATGTAAAAAAACACACCAAACACACACCCCCCACTTTACTTTCCCTCCCCAGTCCAGGCTGCGCGGGTGGAAGGGGGGACAACCCCCACCCACCCTGGCTTTAAAAAAAAAAAATTCCCCCCCGAAGTCCCTGCTAGAGCGGGCTCCGGGCCGCCACTGGCGACCCGGAGCCCGCACCAGCAGGTACGATCCCTGGGGTGGGGGGTGGTTTAACACCCCCCCACCACAGGGATCAGATCACCCTAGTCCTACCTCCCCACCCAGGGATCGTCTACCTTGCGCTCTGGGCGGCGGCGGTCCAACTCCGGCGGCTTCAGCGCTGGCTGTGGCTGCCGGCTTCAGTGCTACTAGGAAGTTCACCGGAAGGCCTAGTAGCGCTGAAGCCGGCAGCCACAGTCAGCGCTGAAGCCGCCGGAGTCGGACCACCGTCGCCGCCGCCCGGAGCGCAAGGTAGGCGATCCCTGGGTGAGGAGGTAGGGTGATCCCTGGGATGGGGTGTGTGTTAAACCACCCCCCACCCCAGGGATCACTCTAGTACAACCGTACCTACCTGCTGGTGTGGGCTCTGGGTCGCCGGTGGCGGCCCGGAGGCCACACTAGCAGGGACTTTGGGGGAATTTTTTTTTTTAAAAGACAAGCTGGGCAGGGTGGGTGGGGGGTGTCCCCCCTTCCACCNTTTTTTCCATTGATTTCAATGGGGACAGTTCCCCATTGAAATCAATGGAACAAATCCGGTACCGGTAAACAGATCTGGCAATCCGGTTTTTTAAAATCCGGTAACCGGTAAATCCGGTAGCCGGTATTTGCCCCGATGTCCCACCCCTAGCCCATAGTATATATCCCCCCGTTTGGTCAGGAAAGAGGGTGAAACTAACGTAGCCAGCATCTCCTCCTCCTGAAAGTAGTTTGAAAATCCTAGCAGACATATGAAGACAGTGACTGAAGAAGCCATGTGACATGTACTGTACCTTGCCTACACTGGCCAGCAGTTGAAGGTCAGAGATCCTCTCATCTGGACTCAACCAGAACTCAGCATTGTTATCCGCAGCAATGGCAAACTGAAAGTGCCCTGGAGAGAGATTCCTGGTGTTAAGTTCTGCATTAACAGGGCCTACTAAACAGTGAGAGAAAGACTTCCATGTCTATGGAGTCAGGTGGAAGAGGGAAGATGTTCCCACGCTGGTATCCATTTCTGCTCGACTACAGACTAGCAGGGCTACCACCTCAAAGGGTGAAAACAAATGAGACAACAGCCTATGACAGTCCCCACCAGGTGCATGTCCACTTGCCCGTTTATTAGGTGATTGCCACGACCCCGTAGCCCCTACTCACGGTGTGGTCTGGAGAATCCTGAGCCTGTTGTGCAGGTGAACGTGGGCTGATAGGGGCTAACATGTGCCCATGTGGCCACCACTTGTCTACTAGGATGCATGCAGCCTCTGCGCACTTGCAGGTCAACCAGCACCATAGAGTTCTGGGCAAGGCACCTAGAGTAGTCTGAGGCGCAAACACTCTCTCTGTTCTCGCTCTCACTGGCACTTTCAATGTTTACTTTTGCTTTTGGAGTGCTCCAAAAAGGCACTCGCAGGAACTGAATAGACTCCAGCAGGCTATTGTCTCATATGTTAACACTCTAAGCCTATGGAGTGGGAGCCTGACCTGCTGTTCCTCTGTGGCCAGCACAGCTCTCTTATTCTCTCTCTCTCTAGTCTCTGAGGTGGAGACAAAGTAGTGTGAATGATATCTTTTATTGGACCAACTATTGTTGGTGGAAATGTGCAAGCTTTTGGACGTCACAGGGTCCTTCCTCAGGCAAGTAGGAGTCTAGTCTCTGGAAATTTCTCTGAAATTGCAAACACCAACGCTGCTATTTCACAACATGTTCCAATTTTAACAAAATGCAGATTCATTTTTGTTCTCTAGACAATGTGGTCAACTAAGCAGCTTTTCTGGGCTGAGCTTTACGAATGCCTGACACAGTGGGGGAAAGCTGAGAAGTTCACCCAGATTCTTTTCATCTCCTCTACTGTTTATGGATGGGCCATGTTTTTTGGTGGGGAAAAGGGGGATGTTTGTATCTGGGCACTTACGTAGCGAGTCTTGCAATGCAGCACAAAGCCATCAGCATCTGCAGGTACTTGGGGGGAAAGGCTGGGATGTATGGACAAAGATGTGCATATGAATTCAAAGGTTAGGTGTGAGTATGGGCAAAGGATTCAGGGGCCAGTGACATAGGCCTTTTTTATAGCAGCGCCGATGGGTGGAAATGGGTGGGTGAGCGCACACAGCAAATACACGGCGGTGCCGAGCGGGGAGACTGTTACACGGACAGCGCTACGGGGGGTAGTGGAACGGAATGGGTAGGGGCCGGCAAACACCCGTGACAGTCACACTGACAGCCGAGACCGTGAACGGCAGGGAAGCTCCGCCCAGCACAGCGACGGCACAACATGGCCGACCGAGGGCAAACAAAGCCGTGCAATGCAGCCCCGCCCCCGATCGATCAGAACCCACGTGGGCAGGGCAGGAGGAAGCAGGTATGACAGCAGCTACAAAGTAGCCATCCCCTCCCAGCCCCGGCACAGAGGCCAGACAGGCCGGTGCCACGGAGTCCCCCCACACAGCCAAGCACCCCACACACAGCAGCCGACAGAAGCACACAAGGACGGACCCACGACCCACGGAGGAGGGGGGGACAGCAGCCACACCACCCAGGCAACCACTCAGCACCCCCCAGAGGCGCCCGTACAAGGGGACAGGGCACAGGAAAGCATGACACACACAACTGGGGAGGAACACAACAAAGTTTAATAAAACGGAACAGGGGACAACAGGGAGGGGCAGGTGTACGGGTCAACAGAAGGGGGGGGGAGCACCGTCAATGGCAGCAGCAGGGGAGAACTGTCAGTGGCAGCAGCAGGGCCGGGGCAAGCCCCGGGCCAATAGGGCCAGCGATGCCGCACCTGGCACCAACAATCCGCCGGCGTGCGGTCCAGCCTGCGAGGCGGTCCAACACCTCCCCCTGCTCCCGCGTCCGCAATCATTGCCTGCACTAGAAGGGACAGAGGGAAGGCCATCAGAACCGGCCACGGGCCCCAAGGAACCGCACCCCCACAGAGACACACAGGGACAGGGTCCAGTAAACAAGCAGCACGTTCACGAATTGCACTGAACAGCCGGCCAGCTGCTCGCAGGTCCCAGGCCGCCCGCTCTAGCTGCTGGACCATCCCTGCCAGTTGCAGGACACCCAGGAACATGACCACAGTAGCTGCATGGGAGAGGGGACAGGGAGATGGAGAACGGGTGAACCAACAGGGCACGGGAGGGCAGGGGGCACCAACAACACAGGGAACACACCCCACTCGCATCCAGCGGTCACTCTGTACAGCACCCCGTACCCATGCATGAAGGAGGACCGGAGGGGCACACCCCTGGGGCCCACAAACCCCCTACTCATGCTCAGTCGCCCAACACACCTGCTGCTGCCACCCATCCATCACCACAAGTGCATATGAAGTGCACCTACAGGGGGCGACAGTACAGGGGAGGGGAGGGGCTGCACCGACAGAGGCGCCCCGAGGGTTGCCCAGCTAGGCGCCCGCCTCCAATGCCACCACCAGCACATGGGCAGGTGTACGTACCAAGTGGGGGAGCCCCCAGGGGTACACACAACACACAACTGCGTACCACCACACAGCCCCAGTGACCACGAGTACACACCAAGCACACCCCCATCACACAACCACACAAACAGGGGCAGGGAGGCCGCCATGGGAGGGGCGGCCCGGTGGCACTGCTGGCACAGAAGCAAGGCAGGACCGACCATCACAGAAATGTACTTCATTAGTGATGAGGGAAAGGGATCCTCCCACCAGAGAGTGGCAGGGGATGGGGTGCACGTGAACCCATGGCCGGTCACGAGCCAGCCTGTGCCAGCCTGGCACAGTAGCCAAACACCAGGGCACAGGTACACCCACAGCAGGAGGGCCAGGGCACAACGGAAACCCCTGTGGGATGGAGCTGTGGGCACACAGAGGAGGCGATGGGGTCAGGAGGACGGGGTAGCCGGCAACAGGGATGCAGATGATAGCGCAGCGGCTGTGCAGCGGCAGAGGGGGGCCAGGCAGTGCACAGTCACAGGCAACAGGGAGGCAGGGAGTGGGTGGTAGGGAGGCACAGCTCAGGGACAGTCCAGTGGGTGCTCCCAGAACAGAGGTCCCTGTGAAAGACCTTCCCAGGCGAACAGGCCCCTGCGGAACTCCCAGGAACACATATGAGCATCCACCAGGAAGCGGGGAAGGAGTTGATCAGCAATGGCGGCTGCAGCCCTCACAGCTGGTAGGTTCCTCACCAAGGGTGCCGAGCTCCACAATGGTAGGGATCCCGGTCAGGAGGGGTCCACCAACATCGGGGGGCAGCAAGCCCAAGTCCCAAAGAAGGGCCCACAGGTCCAAGGCCGCTCGTGGGATGCCACGGGCACACAGGAGGGTGCTGGTGTAGTCAGCAGCAATGGGGGGACCCCCGGACTGCAAGGCAAGCCCATACTCAGGTCGTGCTGCCACCAGGCGAACGGCCATGATCTCCTCAGCGGTCCATGCCACGACAACGGCAGGTGGGTACCCCCACAGCGGTTGCCACAAGAGGGTGAAGCCAAGCTCCAGGGCACGCCCCTGGCAAGCTGGGGCGTCAACATGATGTCCCATCGTCCATATGTACCATGACAGGAGCTGGAAGCCATCTGCCACCGACAGGGGGTCTCCCACCAACAGCTGCATGTCGGGGCTCTGCCATAAGGTCCCCAACAGCATGTCCACACAGGGCAACCACCTCTCCTTGCCCCCATCCCCACCCGAGGGCCCCAAACAACAACCTGCCATGACAGCAGCGAGGCCTGGCGGAGAAGCAACAGGAGCGAGACGGAGGGCGGCAGTGACTGGGATGAGCACGGGGATAGCTGCTCCCCGCGCCCAAGAGTGACCTTGCATGCCTGAGATAGGTTGGCCTGCTGGGGCCGGGACTCCACAACCCACACATCGAACTGGTGAGATCCAGCACAGGTGATGACAGATAAGCAAGGCCACAGCTGGCTACAGCGCCAGGCTAATCATCCAAGCTAGGCACCGTATCGCCACTGACCACAGCTGCAGCATGCTAAGGCATTCCATGGCGGTAATGGAAGTTGAGCAGATGCGGATGCAGTGGTACCGGCCCACAGGCAATGGGCACGGGGTCGGCCCACAGGCAATGGGGAGGGGGCCAGCGCCCACGGACAAGCCAGGTCCCCCTGTGGTCCCATGCCTCCCCAGCGGGCAAGCGGCCAGCGCATGCTGGGGGATGACCCGCCAGGCCGGGGACCCGGTAACAGCGCTCAACACACCCCTGATCCTGCACCAATCGTTGGGCAGCTAACACGGGGTGACATGGTACATAAGCGACCCGATGCAGGTGGTTGGGCATGGCGTGTAGAGTGAGGTGGATGAGGTTGAGCGGCGTACAGAGAAGAGGAACACATAGCAGGGAGGACACAGAGGTGGATCAGGGATACTGGGGTGTGTGGGGGCCGCGGGCACATGCCACACAGTGGTATGCTGAGAGGCCGGGGTACAGGCAGCTGCAGACAGGTAAAGCAGGGGCCAGTCGCAGTGGTGCAGGCCGTGGCAGGTTGATAGCGTGCACCCAGAGGAGCAGGGCCTACACTGTGGTGCTGCCACCCGGCTGCTTTCGGGGGGTTCCTGGGAGTGGGGATCTGTGGAACCATGCTGCCGGAAGACGAGCCCCCTCAGGTCACAACTGTGCTGTTGAGCATCCTGAGTGCTGGTTACATGCTGCTGCACATACTGTTCCAGCAGATGTCCCAGTTCCTCCTGCCAGGGCACCGCTACCCCCTCCAAGGGGAACGGCGTCGAAGGGCAGCGAACCTGCGGAAGGTGGTGACGGTGCAATGGGCACGGCGGACTGCTGCTTGTCGCCATGCCATGTTGGGCACCGCGTTTTCCCAGCACGCCCGGCTCATCCTGGCCTGGTGGCCCCTGAACGTGTACGGGCACAGCGTGACCCTTCCGACCTGGCGACGACACTGGACTCGTTCCCGCACCAACGACTGGTGGGAGAACATGCTGGCCACCTGGACGGATGAGGAAGACTGTCCACTTCCGTATGAACCACTCCCTTCTGGTTAGGGGAGCTCCTGAACCCCTATCTACGGAGGCAGGAGACCAACATGCGCTATCGACTGGCCATGGTGATGTGGTGGCTGGCCACCCCTGATTCGTGCAGGAACGTTGGGGAGCAGTTCGGGGTGGGGATGGCCACTGTGAACAGGGCGCTCCATGATGTGTGCGACCTGATTGTGGAACTCCTCCTCGAGCGGGTCATCCAGCTCCGCGATCCCGAGGTGATACGTGGCTTCGAGGAGCTAGGGTTCCCCCATTGTATTGGGGTGATCGACAGCACCCACATCCCTATCATACGGCCCCCACACGCAAAGATCGACTACATGAACAGGAAGCAGGCCTTCTCCATCAATCTGTAGGTCGTGGATCACAGGGGCCTCTTCATAGACGTGTACACAGGCCCGTTGGGGGGGAGCCATGATGCACGTATACTGCGTGCGTCCCCGTTCTACGCTCTCATGTTTGACCGGGAGATCGCCCCCAACCTGTACCACCTGATAGAGGGCATTCCCATGGCCCCTGTTGTGATAGGGGACCCCACCTACCTGCTCAGTCCGTGGCTCATGAGGGCCTACCCAGTGGCGTGCAACCCTAACCACTGCATGTTCAACGGCGTGCCTGTTGTCAGCACGCAGAATGGTGGCATGGACCTTCGGCTGGCTGAAGATGCGCTGGCGCCTATTGATGAACAGGAGCCAATTCGACCTAGACCACACACCCATCCTTGTCCTGGCAGCATGCATCCTGCACTACACATGTGAGACCGGGGGCACCGCCCTGGGCAACCCACCACCTGTACAGAGAACAGGTCCCATGCCCCTGTATCAACATGCCCAGGGCGGGGCAGTCCGGCGCATCTCTGAGAACAGGGACGTCCTCTGCCGCCGCATCATTGCCCAGGCGGCAGACGACGGAGCCGTGCCTGACCCACACCTAGCCCATAAACCTGTACACCCCATCAATAAAGCTGGGTGGTACCCTTACAATCTAACCATGCCTACGTGCCTTGTGTGGGCAAGGGGGTCCTGGGAACAGGTCTGGTGGGGTGCAAGCGCCCTCCCTTGCTGACAGCTGCAGGGTGCTTTGGCTGCGCAGTGCCCTGCATGCCACCACTTGCTAGCCTCCTGTGCAGAGTAACCGTGCACTCGTTGCACACACCAGTGCTGGCTGTGGCTTCAGTGGGCGGCCCCCGACCCCATTGGCTGGGCCGGCGTTGTAGTAGACCCCCACCCTGCCAGCCCCTCCCCCCGCCCACTAGTCCCAGAACAGAGGAAGCGATACAGAGGTACGTGTGTAGCGTTTTTATTTGAAGGGGAACTGTACAATGGGATGGGGGTCTCTATTTTCGGGGGCGCCCTCGTCCCCGCTCGGCTGCACCACTGAGACTTGCATCCTGGTGGGTTTTTGCTGCCGCCGAGCACAGCGATTGACGACTAGACAGGCTGGGCTCCCTGCCATTCACTGGCTGCTTCACACCAGCCTTTGGTGAATGACCCTGTGAGGAATAACAAGCATGGGGTAAGCATTCCACATGTGCACTTGGCTCCTTCCCTCGCCAGTACATGGCCCACTGGGGGTCCCAGGAGTGGCCTATGCGCCCCCTCATCCCCTCCCAGCCCCCCATGGGGTAGCGACCCCCCACCCTTAGGGGGCAGGGGTGCAGCGGCCTTACCTGAGGCAGTGGGGCAGCGGGCACGGGCGGTTGGTCATCCTGGGGTGCCAGGTTGTTGGGTGGAGGTGGAGGTTCCCGGTGGAGGGATCAGGGTTGCAGCTGGGGGTACCGGGAGGGGTGTGGCCTGGAAGGGCGGCCCCACTGGCAGCTCGTGTGGACCTATGTGGGGGAGGGGAACCCTTTGGACCAGGCCTGGGAAGGGATGCTGCTGGGGGAACCAGGGTTGGCCGAAGTGTAGGTGAGGGGGCACCTGCACCAGTGGGTGGGCACTGTGGTGTATGTCGGCTGGCATCCCTCCATCCGCAGCCTGGTGGCCCCTGTCGCACTGGGGGTCCCGCCACAAGGTCAACACCACCTCCCCCATGAGGTCCATGACCCTTGCGGCCTGACCCTCCAGCCTGGCACAGGCTCGCGCCGCCTCTGCCCTGTCACGCCGCTGCTCACGGTGGAGGGTGGCAGCCTGGCGCCTGTCCCAGAAGTGCTCGGTGAGGGACTGGGTCATCATGGCTGCAAGAATCTTCCGGTCCCTTTCCCACTCCCCTCTTAGCAGTTCCCTGGTGAGTGAGAGCTCCTGGAGTGCACTTCGGCTACCCTCCTGGATTCCTTGAGCAGCTCCCTGCCCAGGTCCTTCCTCCGCCGCCGGTTCCTGGCCCGCATCTCCCGGTTCCTCTCCACGCTGCCGGCAGCTGCACCCCTCGCACGAGCAGGTCGCTGTTCTGTGAAGGAAAGGTTGCATCCTGTGTTAGTAATCCTGTCCGGTGCTCACCATTACCCCCTACCACGGTTCCCGGGGTGTCACAGAGGGCGGTCCCCTGTGTTGTTGGTGCTCCGTCATGTTGCTCCCATGTGGGGCCCCCCTACCCCACCATCACGTGGGGTCCCCCACTGGCTGGGGCTCACTGCTGGTAGGGCCAGTGACAGTCCTGTTTCATGGGATCCATTATGGGGCCCACCACCAGTCCCATTTGCCCCCTCCGCCCCGACCCCTGTAGGGCACGAGCGGGTGGCGGTGCGAGTTCCCACGGTGCTAGTGGCATACTGGAGCATCCTCTCTGGCTTTGCATCCCTGCACCCCCTGTGCTGCCGGCGCCCTGCAGCTGTGCACCCCTTGCATCCCGGACCATCTCCTGTCCCCCCTGCTGGCCTCCCCCCGTGTCCTTTTCCCTGGGCACGTGTTCTCCGGCACCCCAGTGGGGTCCTGCCCGTTCTTCCCCCCCAACCCATGCAGCCACACCAGTGTGCGGCTGCTGGGGACGGTGTGCCCATCTGGTGGGATGCCCCGTGCTGTGGCGTGGCCTGGAGGTCCCGGTTTTGGTGTGGGGTGCACAGCGCCGGGGGGCTCCCTCCCCACCCTGTACAGCCGCCCACCTCCATGCCATGCCCCCCTGTGGTCCCTTGGATGGTTTGCCCTACCATAGTGGTGCGCCTCACCAGGTAGCGGGGGCACAGTCGGCCCCTCCTCGACCACCTCCTCCTCCACGACCTCCACCTCATCTATCTCCAGGCAACCTTGAGCTGCAATGGGAACAGAGACCCATTACCAGGGCCCTGATTCTTCTGCAGAATTTTTTTTTAAATTCCGCGGGACTCAGGGCCCAATTCTGCGCCTCGGCGCGATTTACCATGCGGGGGGGGGGGGGCTTGGCTTGCTTCCTCCTCCCCCGCACTGGTAAAATCCTCAGGGCTTGCCCTCCCCAGCTGCCGGGGCTTGCTTGACTCTCTCCCCTCGCTTTTACAAAAGGAATTGCCTTACCAGAGACGGCAGCAGCAGCTGCTCCGTCCAGCGCACTCGTACTTCCTGGCCCTTCCCGACGGGGTCTCTCAGGGCGACGCAGTTGGATGACGTCATCCATCTACGTCGCCCTGAGAGGCCCCATCGGGAGGGGCCAGGAAGTACGAGCGCGCTGGACGGAGCAGCTGCTGCTGCCATCTCTGGTAAGTTAATTAATTATCTAAAGGGGGGGAGGCAAGCCCTGGCAACTGGGGAAGCTGGGAGGGGAAGCCCCGAGGGTTTTTTGATTCCCCTCCCCTCATGGAATCTCCTGCCCCGCATCCCCGCAGCGCAGGCTAGAAATTCTGCGCTGGGGTAAGCGGGGAATGAGATTCCGCGGGAGGAGGGGAATTCCGCGGGAAATCTGCAAATCGCAGACCCGCGTTTCCCTCGGGGCCCTGCCCATTACTGTTTACCGGCACCCAGGCCCCGGTTGCTGCGACGCTGCCCAGGGCCTCCTCCACCCCGGGCCCACTGGGCCGGTCGTACGTGGATCCTGTTCCTCCACCTCCTGGGGGCCGTCCTGGGTTTTCACTTGCTCCACGCACGCCCCTCTTCCCCGTGGCCAGACAGCCTGTGGGTTTTATGGGCACACGCAGAGGGTGGTATTACTGTGGTTGGATCCCTGGGGCGACTCCTCCACCTGTGGGACTTGGCCCTGCCCTCCTGCTTCCTGGCTGGCCCTGCCGGGGGCAGGGGGTGTTGTGTGGTGGCCCTTTGTCTGCCCCTGGCAAAGGCGCTGCCACGTGTGCAGGAGGCCACGATTACCCTGTCCACGCAGAAGAACTTGTCCAGCTCCTCCTGGAACTCAGCTGTGCACATGACATGGCCGGACTTGCAATTGTTGTCCTTGATACACTTGTATCCGGACTGCAAGTCATTTGCCTGCTGCATGCACTGGGTGCTGTCCCTATTGTACCCCTGCCACTGCATCTCCTGGGTGATGGCTTCATAGACCTGTCTGGTCTTGTAGCTGCGCACCAGATCGTGCTGGACCCTTTTGGACCCCCCCACGCATATGAAGTCCCTGGTCTCCTGACTGGACCAGGGCTCTCCCTTTGGGCCCCACGTGTGGGGAGCCTTCCAGCTTGGCGGCATGGGGCCCGCCCGGTGGATGTGATGCCTGTGGTGGTGGTGGTCTCCTGTAGGGGGTACTGCATGGGGGTTACTCTCCATCCCGCTGCCCCCCTCCACTTCCCTCTCCCCCCTGGGGTGACCTTCTGCTTACCTGACTATCAGGGGGGGCCCTCCTCGCCTGTCTCTCCAGTGGTGCGGTGCTCTGTTGTCTTGGTGCTCTCCTGGGGGGATGGGGACAAAGGTTTGGTCGCTGCCGCCTGCCCTGTGTTCCCTCAGGCGCGGTGCCAGGGCTGGGGGTCGGCCCTCCCTTCCCTGGTTGGTCGGGGTCCCCTTGCTCTCACCGCTGCTCCTCTGGCCGTGCCCTGTGGCTGTGGTGGCCTAGGGTTCAGCAGGCAGTGCTGCGGCCGCTGTGTGCCCTCGGCCCTGTGCCGGGAGATGTGTGCTGTGGTTAACCATGCCACGTCCCTCCCTGCCTCCCCAGACCAGCGGCCTGGCCCCCCCCCCTGCACTGGCTGGCTGGGCCCCCTCCCCATGGAGTTCCTGGGTCCCCATGCTCACCCGGCCTTGTCCTGCGTGTCACATTGTGCTGGCTCCTTTTGTCTTGTCTAGGGCTTTCCTCCTGGACATCGTGGGAGCCGGTGCACCCATGTCATGTGTCTGCCCTCCTTTACGGGCTCCCGACCGGACGTCCGGCATCACCCTCGGTGGGCGAGTCTGCGTGGGGGCACGTGTGTGACCCCTTGCGCCGATGCACTGCAGTCTCGCCAGTCCCGTCCCCACGGGTGTGGGTGTTTTGGTTGTTACACAGACGTTCGGGTGTTGAACACCCACCTCCACCCATGGGGCGTGCCGCCTCCCTCCCGGTTGTTCTGTGGGTGTTGGTGGGTGGGTCATGCATGCGCACCCACCCACACCTGGGTGTGTGTGGGTGTGTGGCGTCCGTGTAAAAGAGGCCACAGTGGAGAAGGTGCTGGACTTGGGCCTGGGAGACCGGTTTTGAATCTCACCCTAGCCAATGAACTCACTGGATAGCGTTGGGCAAGTCACAACCTTTCGCCCTCACTTCCCCATCTGTAAGATGGGAATATGTGTGTGTCTGCCTTTCCCTGTGTGTCCCCCTAATCCATGTCCATCTTAGATTGAAAGCCCAGTGGGCAGGGACCTGTCTTTGAAAATCTGTGACTGTAAAGTGCTGTGTACGCCTAGCAACGCTCTAGAAAAGATGAGTAGTAGGGCATGTTAGGTACATGATTGTAGGTAGGCATGAATAGTTTGGAGACGGGTGGTGTCAGATGGAACCACAGGTATGTGCGTGTAAAGTATGTCTGGATGGAGTCTTCACACCATTCTGTCACCTCCGTGCTCATGCTTTGGCTTATTTAAACTCTGCTAAAGCACTCATCTCCAAGCAGCTGACCTCTCAGAAGTATTGCCCAGTTTTGTGGTTTGGTGACACAATCACAGGTAGCAGAACCAGAGACCCTATGTATGCACTGCATTCCTTGACTGGCCACCTGCAGTGCAAAATCAACTGAGCCAGTGCTGTATCTGCCAAAGTTAACCTTAGCTGCGCGGAAGGCATTTGGTTGGTGACAGTACAGGTCATAGGGTCCTTTGCCAATCTGGAAGTTCACATTTGCACTTTCAGCTGTTTAGGGGGTTTTACAGTCACAAGAAAATGATGGTGGCTTCCAATTATTTTGTTATATAGGAGGTGTCTCAGGTTTACATGTTGGGTGGTCAGAGAGTCATGTGTGTGCATGCAGGAGCACATGGGAATGCACAGTTGCCTTTGTGGGTGCATATCTGTGAGGAAAAATCATGTGTGTGTGGGGGGAGGAGCGAGGTGTGTGTGAAGATGCTTGCAGGGGTTCATTGCACACCCAAGTGCACACATTCAGGAGAGATCATCATTGTTATATTTGAAATTACAAAGTTTCCCTCTTGGCCCATTCCACAATGAGGTGCAGGGGTTTGAGCCATGCTCCATGGTTGTTTCCTGCTACATTTGGGGCTGGTCAGAATTCCTGGTTCCTGGGCTGTCCTTCCCTACACGAGACCATTCCTCCTCAGTCCCCAGCAGGGAGGACACAGCAGCAGGTCCTGGCTCCACACACCAGCCTGGAGCTGGCCAACATTTTCAACAGGTAGGTCTGCAGTTTTAAAGTGAAGAATGGCCTTTTTTAAAAGGTTGACTTTTGTGAAAAATTGTCAATATAATTTCTCATCATTTTTGAAAAGGGTTGTGTTTGTTCAATATTTATTATTAAAATTACTCTGAAAGTTTCTTTCCTCCCCCAAAATGGCTCATTCTTGTTCTTTACTGAAAATCTCAATGCCTTTAAAAAAATGTACAGTGAAAACAAATGCATGAAAAATTTCAAATAAATGAAAAATGACTCCGTTTCAAACAAGTGGAAATGAAATAAACTAAAAATTCTGGATTTTTTCTGTGAATTTCCCCCCCACACATTTTGACCAGGTCTCCCTACAAGCCCAGTCAACTCCAACACCTCCTCACCATCAGCAAAAGGGTGCAGGTAGCCGAAAAGACGTAGGCCATAATTGGTCCATTGTGGTGACACAGCCAGTTTTTTCAAAGTGGTTCGTGTCTAACAGGGGGGAAAAAGAAAAAAACAATTAGATGGATTTTGAGGGGAATGAGTGGAAAGAGAATTAAAAGAAGGTGTGGGGAAGGCACAGATAGGACAGAAAAAGAGAGAGGAAAGGAAATCTGGAATAAGGGCATTGAAGCGAATGAGTGAAGAGGGTGTGTGTACTTACATGGGGGAACAGGGGAAAATGGAGGTTCCTTCTGAGCTGCTCAATGGAGCCGCCACACCAGTCCTCAAACACATGGAGATTGACTTGGCCCCGGAACTACAAGCGAATGGGAGCACAAGAAGAGTTTTTCATTAATGGTAGCATTCCTCCGTGCACCCTATAACTCCTCAACACCATCTTATTTTTTGTAAAGCGCCAGGTACATTGCTGGTGCTATATAAATGCTAATAAATAATAATACCATCCACATACCCCATGTCCCACAGTGGCAGAGGACAGTTACGCCTACCATTACTCTGGGAGAGTCACGTACATTATGATCTTGGATTGTCTACATGAGAAATACACCAAACTTTAACTAGTAGGAAATGCTATCTTCTCTGCCTCACTCTGAGGGAAGCATGCAGGGCCAGCCTTACCGCAGGGTGACTGCCCCAGGCCCCTCTCTTTCTTGTGGCCCAGGTCTTCACCAAGGTAGGGCATGGGGGGGGGGGGGCACACTCTCATACAGCAGGCCCCCCAAACATGCACCTTTAGGGCCCCTGCAGACAGTGGCCCCAGGTGGGAGGGGCCACCAGGTGTGTCTCATTTCATTTTTGCTCTGGGCCCTACAAATTCTAAGGCCATCCCTGGAAGTATGCCTATAAGCTTTCCCTCAGACTGGGGACTGACGGGAGCGCAGGTCTGGGGAGAAAGTGTTTTCTATTCGGACAATCTGATCCTATAAGTTTATGTTTGGATTTGGCACCAGCAATAAAGAAAGCACCGCGCTGAAGGAACCAGAGCATGTGTGGATTCATTGGCCCCCATCTCACAGGGACTCGCACCTTAACAGAGCTGCCATATTACAAATGCTAACACAGCAGAGCTCAGGGCTGGAGTGTCACTGCCAAACAGCAGGTTTATCTATGCAAAGCAGGGTCTGTGAGCCGAGTGTGTCCCCCCTGGAGGGGAGCAGAGGAATGGTATCAGAAGGGAGTGAAAGCTGAGCTGGGGTTTAATTTTAGGTTGTTGACAGTCATTAGCACAGCAGCTGTTTGGGACTGAAATCCTATCACCCTTGCTTTCCCTCTGCTCTGGTCACAGCTCCCTACAGGAAGTAGCAGCAGCCAAGAAATTTGTCTGGCTCAGTATAATAAAAGAACAATACCTGGGCCTTCTCACCAACAGATCCCAATGTTGGTTAGGTACTGCTGCTGCTCCCGCTATGCCCAAGGGAAATCTTCCTGGGATCTGTGCCCAGCTCTGCCACGGACTCGTTGTCGGACTTAACAAATCACTTGGGCCAAAAGTAGCTGCTATTGCTGATCTTGGCTCTTTCCATTTTTGGGTGCCCAGCATGTTACGCTGAGGGCCTGGTCTTCAGAAAGCCCCGACTGGAATCAGTAGTAGCTGCAAGTGCTTAGCACTGTGGCCACCTGAGGCATTTTGAGACCGGTACCCAAAACGAGTTGCCACTTCTGAAAATGAAGCAGCAGCAGAAGAGCCCCACACAGACTAGCTGGTGAAAGGAGGTGTGAGCCTTCAAAACCAACCTGAGCAACAGATAGCAGCAGAAGAAATCCCCTGTAATCTTGATTGTGTTAACCTTGGCCTTAACAGGGACTATGGATTCCTTTGTCACTAGACCTATTGATTGGTTTTCTCCAGTGTTAACTTGTACCAGATAGATAGATATTATTTATTTGGCACTGGCTATTGCCCTGGTCGTGACTTGTACCACCCTTCTCCCACTTCTTGCATTTCCCGTGACTCTCTTCCCGCTTCTTTCATCCCATCAGCACAGCTTTTCCTTTGTTCTCTAGATACTAGATACTCGCTCCTCCCCCCCACACACAAGATTTTTCCTCACAGATATGCACCCACAAAGGCAACTGTGCATTCCCATGTGCTCCTGCATGCACACACATGACTCTCTGACCACCCAACATGTAAACCTGAGACACCTCCTATATAACAAAATAATTGGAAGCCACCATCATTTTCTTGCGACTGTAAAAACCCCTAAACAGCTGAAAGTGCAAATGTGAACTTCCAGATTGGCAAAGGACCTCTTTCCTCTCCAGAGCCAGCCTTGCAGAGGGGTGACAGCAGGGGCTTACACATCAGCCCCATGCTTTGAGAGGCTGAAGCTGCATTCTTCTGAACAGGAAACCCAGGACACCTGCTGCCACTGCTCTCCAGAAGATCCCTGGGTGGCCGGTCACCACTGCCACCGTTGCTCCTGAGAATCCCTTCTAGAGCGATGGAGACCCTCATGGTACCCCTCAGGACCAAGGGCAGCAGCGGGGCTCTCAGGGCCATGCCACCACTTTTCCTGAGGCTCTCGGGGCAGTCACCTGCCGCTCATCCCCACAGAGAGCGGATGACCATTTGCCAGGATGGGGGAGGCGACGGCTGGTGACAGCTCCAATTTTGGTGCTGATTCAGCAGCACTAGTATCTGTAGAGGAGGTGATAAGGATCTGCTGACACCCCCAGTTTCTTGTGCAGCTGCTACATAGTGAATTTGAATTCCTGCATCTGCAATAAGAGACTAAGTCTTCCCACTGATTTCAGCAAGGAATTTGAGGTTATCAGAATCCAATGACCTCAGGGGGAGAGGCTAGTTTACCACAAACACTGAGCACAAATTCCTAATCCCACCCCATTCTCTCCTCAGCTGGTGTGCTACATAGTAAACATTTCCCACTGGTGTGGGGATGACTGAAAAGGCTAATGCAAGCAAAGATAAGGGACCCAGATAAAAGCACTGCTGCAATAGAATACCACAAGTAAAAGAGAGAGAACTCAGCAGGAGGGTCGCAAGCCCAGAGATGGGGCCCTCAGGCTGTAACTGGAGCAGGAAAAGAGAGGTCTTGCCTAAATTAATCTTTGATGGCTCAGCATCTCCAGGGCAAATCAGCTGCATACAATCTGAAGAATGCACAGCATTGGGGGAGATAAACTGGACAAAATAGAGGGTCTGAGCTGGGGGAAGAATGGGGACATTGTGCTGCTGCTTTGGAATTCCTTAAGCTGGGTTTATAAGACTCTTCTGTCTCCTCAGAGTAGCCCCAGCCCCTCCTCTCTCCTCTGCCAGCTCCCGTGACTAGGTGACATTCAGTTGCTAGCAGCTGGAGGCCACCATGGCGGCGGCTTCAGAGCTGGGCATTTGTGGGAGTCCATCAAGACACATTAGCAACAAAGACCCGTTCTGTGCCTTGAGCGTCCCAACACCCGCTGGTGAGGAAGAGGAGGCAAGGATGTCGCCGGGACTTGCTGGTGTTGCTTAGGGCACGCATGGAAAAGATGCACCTTACAGGGCAGTCCCGGGTCCCTCTGGTGCAGAATTTTGGTGCGCAAGGCACTTCGGATTAAGGTTTCCTTTCAGAACAGTATGCTTCATTTTAAGCATATTTTAAGTCCCAGTTTAAGCGTGTGCTTAACATTAACCATATGCCAAAGCAGTATAGGAATGTGTAGGAGCCTGAATGAACATGAAAAATTCTTGGAGGATAAGTCTATAAATGGCTTTGTCATTCGTTCTGCTCCCTCCCTCCCAATTTTCAAATTCCTTCTGATAACCTACCTCTTCCTTCAGGTTTTCCCTAGCTTGTTATGAGTGAAATTGCATCCTCTCCCCACCCCCCACCCCCTCAGAATTTCTTCCCTGTAACTAAGCTAAGCACGTGTACCTGCAACTTCTCAACCTCATGGATGTATCCTTGTCTCTCCTGATGTTCACCTCTCCCTTGTCTCTCCCTCCAGTGTCTTTCTTAGATTGTAAGCCCCCTAGGGTAGGGACCTGTCTGTCTGTCTCTTATACACATCTAGATGTGTATAAGAGACAGGAGCAGCTCCCTGCCCAGGTCCTCCCTCCGCCGCCGGTTCCTGGCCCGCATCTCCCGGTTCCTCTCCACGCTGCCGGCAGCTGCACCCCTCGCACGAGCAGGTCGCTGTTCTGTGAAGGAAAGGTTGCATCCTGTGTTAGTAATCCTGTCCGGTGCTCACCATTACCCCCTACCACGGTTCCCGGGGTGTCACAGAGGGCGGTCCCCTGTGTTGTTGGTGCTCCGTCATGTTGCTCCCATGTGGGGCCCCCCTACCCCACCATCACGTGGGGTCCCCCACTGGCTGGGGCTCACTGCTGGTAGGGCCAGTGACAGTCCTGTTTCATGGGATCCATTATGGGGCCCACCACCAGTCCCATTTGCCCCCTCCGCCCCGACCCCTGTAGGGCACGAGCGGGTGGCGGTGCGAGTTCCCACGGTGCTAGTGGCATACTGGAGCATCCTCTCTGGCTTTGCATCCCTGCACCCCCTGTGCTGCCGGCGCCCTGCAGCTGTGCACCCCTTGCATCCCGGACCATCTCCTGTCCCCCCTGCTGGCCTCCCCCCGTGTCCTTTTCCCTGGGCACGTGTTCTCCGGCACCCCAGTGGGGTCCTGCCCGTTCTTCCCCCCCAACCCATGCAGCCACACCAGTGTGCGGCTGCTGGGGACGGTGTGCCCATCTGGTGGGATGCCCCGTGCTGTGGCGTGGCCTGGAGGTCCCGGTTTTGGTGTGGGGNCGTCGCCCTGAGAGGCCCTGTTGGGAGGGGCCAGTGTCTTTCTTAGATTGTAAGCCCCCTAGGGTAGGGACCTGTCTGTAACTATTGACAGGGCCCTGATTCTCCTGTGGAATTAAAACAAATAATCTCTTCCTGGCCCCTCCCAACGGGGCCTCCCAGAGCAGCGCAGCCAAATACGGCTGCGTCGCCCTGAGAGGCCCTGTTGGGAGGGGCCAGGAAGAAGCCAGGAGCTGGATGGGGACAAGTGTTCTGAAAGGAGCGGCTGTGGCTGCTGCTGCTGCAGCCACTCCCAGGTCAGTTAATTTGCCAGGCTGGGAAGGCGAGCCCTGGCAGCTGCTTCCACCCGATGCAGCCTGGGGGCGCGGAGGAGGGGAAGTCCTGAGGGTTTGTTCATCCCCCCTCCCCGTAGAATCTCCTGCCTGGCCTCTCCCCAGAGCAGGCTGAAAATTCTGCGCTGGGGGAAGCAGGGCAGGAGATTTCGCGGCTGGCAGGGGATTCTGCGGGAAATCCATGAATCATGGACCTGCATTTGGCTCGGGGCCCTGACTATGATTGTACAGTGCCAGGTACACTGCTGTCACTATATAAATAAATAAAATAATAATAATAATAATATTTATTATTATTGTTGTTATTGTTATTATTAATAATAATAATAAGGTAGTAGGTCAAGGGATGCCATTTCTGACTTTGGGGAGCTGGGAGTGAACAGTAGGACATAGACCACTCCATTATGACCAGTTGGGTACTTTCCAAAGCGACCAAGAATAGCTACTGTTGGAAAGGATGCTTGGCTCAATAGACCATTGATCTGTCCCAGTATGGCATTTTTCAGGTTCCTAAAATTCACCCTCTTGTTTCAGGTAATGACCTTTCCACGGTCCCAGTTAGCGGAGCAGAGTCTGAGGGAGATGCCCAGCACCAAGTGAATGTGTAGGTAGGTGGGATTTCTCCCACTGTACTTAATGGTAAAACTCCCATAACTATCATCTAGGGAGGCGAGGCTGGAGGTATGTGCAGTACATTTCAGTCAAAAGGTGCAGAGTTGCTGAGTGCATCCAGCTTTCACAGTGACAGGAAGGACATCCAAGACCCAAATGTTTAGGCTGTGATCAACACACCACTTACTCTGGAGTAGCCCCATTGAAATGGGATGTGGATTGTGGCCTTAGTAGTGCCTTGAGAGGGAGATCAGAGACCAAAGTCTGGCGTGGCAGCCAGTGAATACACTGAGGGCGTTTATAGACGAGACAAAAAAGGCGGCTGATCCTTTGATCAGCCGCCTTTCTTGCCGCTCGTCTATATGCGTGGGCTGCTTTTGAATCCGTGTCGGAGGGGGCAGGCGATCCTGCCCCCTCCGACGCGGATTCCCGGAGTGCCGGCTTTACGCCGCACTTCCTGGTCCCGTGCGCGAGTGCGCATGCGCAGAAGGGCGCGCATGCGCACTCGCACTCTGCGCCGTGTCTGAACATCAGACACGGCATGCAGAGACGCCTCGGCAGGAAAACCCGGCGTTTAGCGATCCCGCTTGTAAGCGGGATCGTCTATAAACGCCCTGAGTGCTGACGTGATGTGTTTCCTGTGGCCCTGGGCTGGCTGCTAAGGGGACAGCTGTTGCTTTCAATGCACGCTGACTTGCTGCAGACTAGATGGAAGGTGAGAAGTACTTGCAATATTATGGCCAGATAATCCTACACAGCAAAGACAGGAAACAGTTTCCTCACTAGTCAGAGCTTGGGAATACATTACTCAGACACACTTGCCAGTCCCTGTGATTCAGAGAGAACTAAGTTGTCCACTGTTTTACGGATTGACTGGTGGATACTGCCCCATGGCTTCAACCTCCTCAGAATATCCCAAACAGCCCACAAGCTTAATTTCCTTTTTGGTAGGGCTCATTTTTAACTTGCTCTCTCATCCACAGGGTGACCTTGGTCTGACCCTGGGTTAGCAGGGTCAGTCATTTCCTGCTACGTTCCCACGTGGTAACTTCACTTCTCCTTTGTCACCACTCTTAACCACCTCCGAGTCCCCTCTCCCTAAATCATCCCAGCCCCTTCTCCCATGCTACCCCCTCTGCCTGGAACTCCCTCCTCTCTCAACACAGGAACATAGCTAGGTTGGAATTGGCTTTAGCACAGAAAACAAAATGGGTCCCCTTTCCCCCCGGCAGGGAACACAGCTGCACCACGGAGTGTGGGGCCCCCAGACTCGTGGGCCCAGGTGCAGCTGCACTGCATGTCCCTATAGCTATCGCCCTTGCCTGAACACATACACTCTGCTCCCTCTCTCGCAACCTTAAAACCTCTGCTCCCTCTCTCGCAACCTCCTCAAAACTACCTCATCTATCAAGCCTTCCATGACGCCTCACCTCCCTAGATTTCTCCTTGATGCTTCTCCTTATATTGTCTCATCCTTCAGGATCCCTCTCCTCCCTTGTAACTGAACTGAGCACCTGCATCTTCTCAGCTTCATGAATGCATCCCTATCCCTCTCTATGTGCACCTCCCTTTGTCTCCCCTCTCCTTGTCCAGTCTAGATTGTATGCCCCTGGGGCAGGAGGATGTTACCATAAATAAGAACAATAATCTAGAGCCAGCGTGGTGTAGTGGATAAGAGGCTGGACTTGGACCTGGGAAGCCAGGGTTTCAATCCTGCCCTAAGCCATGAACTCACTGGGTGGCCTTGGGCAAGTCACAACCTCTCAGCCTCAGTTCCCCATCTGTAAAATTGGAATGTGTGCATCTCTCCCTGTGTTCCCTCACCCGTGTCAATCTTAGATTGTAAACCCACTGGGCAGGGACCTCTCTTTGAAAATATGTGTCTGTAAAGCACTGCGTATAATACACCTAGTAGCATTAAAGAAATAAGTAATAGTAATCTGTGGTGGAGCTGTCACAAGGAACTATGGGTTATGATTAACAGTGTTTCTGTATTTCCGTAACTTACGTATGGAAAAGTTGTAAAGTGTGACCTATGGGTGAACCACAGAAGCCCACACAGGTAAATATACAAATCTCCCTCACAAGAAACAATAGGAGTTGTGCTATTGTTTGAACTATAAATTAAGAACTCAGAGAGGCTTCTTGCAGTAAGAGGCCAACAAAGCTGCTTTTGGGAGACATGGTAGTTACCCATTAGCCACGATGGACATGAAAATAAACCAATGGCCTTTCCAAGACACAAGTAGTGTTGGAAAAGGGGAGAAATTCGACAGGCTGAGAGAGTAAGGTTTTTTGCTTTCAACGCTGTGAACCTGGCCAGGAATGGTTTTTTAAGATAAGATTACGTTTTTTAAGATAAGATTACGAGTCAAAGAATCTACTAAGTCAAGCTAGTACTGCATAATTTACCATATTTTCTCATATACAACTTCTGTATAAGTTCGGATCCTATACTGACAAACTTGTATAAACTTTTATAAATTCTCTCTATGTAAGCTGGTGACTCCGTGTTACTGGAACACAAATACTAGTAGTCTGGGGAAATTCTTGGTTTCTATGGGTGATTTCAGATGTTACGGGCACCCGATTCACCACAGTGGATTCACAGCGGTGGCGAACCGGCTAACCACCCCCCGTGGGCAAGAGAGGCCCCAAACAGACGTGACAGGAGCAGGACCACAGCAGGGAATCGGACCGGCAGACCACAGCCTGGGGCAGCACAACAGACGTTACGCCAATCCCAGGTCGTGGTCAAAGTACTCGGAAGGCGCCGGGGTGTCTCGCCCCGGCTGCTGCTGCTGTTGTCCCTCCACCGCCTCCATGTGCAGCATGACCACCGCCTCCTCCGCCTGAGCCTCCTCCTGCCTTGCTCTCTTGCCCTCCGCTCTCCTCTCCCTTCTACCTCGCTCCATCCCGCCACGTCCCCCTGCTGCTGTGTGCCCTTTAAATCTCCATCCCCAGCCTGTGTTGTTGCTCACTGCCTGGCAGCGATGCTGCGTGCTTTGTCCCCGGCTGGGAATCATGTTGCTTGATTCTGGCCGGTGGTTGCCGTTCAGTCGTTACTTTTTTGTTTCCCGGTGGGAATCGCTTTGACCACGCTTTCGGAGATGGTCCGGACCGGAGCTCTGGAAGCGTGGTTATTTTTGACCCCTGGTGGGGATTTACTGTGGTGAACATCTGGTGCCGCGAAACAGACGTTCAGGGCGCTCTGACCCCGCCGTGGGATTGACCGTGGTTCACTGTGGTTGACTGTGATCTCGTAACGTCTGAAAATACCCTATATGGAGACGAACCAGACCCACTTATAAATTTATGCAACAAAACAACCTCCAGGATACAGGTGACAGTGAGTTTAAACTTATGTACTGGAACACAGCACACCCAGGGATGGCCATTAGAGTCTACAATTGAGTAAAATGAATCATGGCTGGCCTGGAGACAGTTGGGGGGTGGGGTGCCAGTCAGATAGAGGGAACCCTAAGAACCTTTGTCACAAGGAGTCAAAACGCTATAGGACCAGGTGAATTGGGTGCCAGCCACATCTGGACCCATGAAGCCATTGCCCCTAGCAGCCAAATGCTATAACTATTGAATGGGACCAGGAAAAGAATTGAGCCTTGCGGGAAAGTACAGGCCAGCAGTGGTGCCACTTCCCAGCACCGTCCTCCAGGTGCAGCCCTAAGGAAGAAGCCAAGTTACTTTGTTTAAGGACTGTCTGTCATGCTGCTCATGTTGGAAAAGCCATGGTTTAAAGCAGAGGGATCAGGGATCTTCCTTTTTCTCTGTGGTCTGCAGAGCTATCCAAAAGCAGCTCCTGTTCCCTCTTGGATGGATCAGTGTGGTTGCTCCTTTCTGTCTCAATCTATTTTAATTCCCTGGGTTGGCAGCGTGTTGTGACTGACCAGAGGGAATGCTGCAGAGAGGTCCAAGTGTAGAAGACGACATGCCTATTCTTGATTGGATTCTGTGTGTATGGCGAGCTCACAACTCAATGAGCAAGAGATGGAATTCCCTACACTATAGTGTGTATTATTAATATTATTATTTTATTTTTGCAAAGGAAAACCCTCAGCTGCTCTATAGGTGAAGCTGATGAAATCTTTCCTTTCAGCAAAGCTCCGCTGCTACACGCCCTCCCTGCAAACCTGACCTACACCTGGGATTTAAACAAAGCCTGGTTTCATGACCTCCCTCCTCCCCACTCCCTCGGGCCATACGATTCTGGCTGCCATTAAGCTCTTAGAGATGCTGTGGGGAGAGAGAGCACAAAGGAACCATAGATCCCCTGTAATTAATTCATGCAACGTTACAGAACCCTCATGATTAATTTAATCCATGAACCTTCAACAGGTGATTATCTGGGAGAGCAATAGGTGGCAAACTCTCCTTGGAGTCTTCTCTCTGCCCACCAGACCCAATGGCCCAGACCCAATGGCCATGCTAACCCCCACACTGGGGAAACATCAAAACAACTCAGCTGCTGCCAGTCAAATACATATGCTGGTTTAACAGAGAACAGGAAAACACTGTGGGTCCCAAGACCATGTCACAAAAGCAGGCAGAGATTCCTTAGTCTCAATAAGAAGATGGAAGAGAAGAGAAAGGAGGGGAGCTAAGAGGGAGTGGCTTGAGCCTTAGGTTCCTCATGTGGAGCGAAGGAAATTGAACTTCACCCCATCTGTTTGTTGTAGTCACTTGCCTTCAATGTACACCCTGTAGAGTGTAAGGTTTTGGGGGCAGGGACTGTTTCTTTGTAGTACATATATCCAATGCCTGTGGCACAATGGGGCCTTAAATGCAGCTTCTAGGTGGTAGGCACCCAAACAGGGGTTGGGCCCCAGCTGGCAAACCCTAGCTCCTCACTTTCACTGAACTAGGGTGAATCTTCAAAATAATGGGGTGACAAGGGGGAGAAAGTAAAAAAAATAAAGGGGAGAGGAAGAGAGGGAGCAAGATGTATGCACGTAAGTTGAGGCAGGGCTGAACTACCATACACAAGTGGAAAGGGAGGGCTTGGTTCAAAAAAGTTTGAGAACCCCTATTCTAAGTCATGGGGTTCCTCCACCCACATGGGCTGGATCTGCACTGGTCAAAAGTTCATGGGATGGACAGTCCCACAGTGGGGAGTGGCTGTGGCAGAACAGCTCTGCAGGGGGTGTAACCGCTCTGGGAATGCTCTCTGGAGGGGAAGAGGGATGGATCATCGCAGAGCATGGACAGCACCAGGAGCGCTCTGTGGAGGTTTGACCATGGGCCATTGCACTCCCTGGTACCCAGAGGCTTCCCCCTTCCTGGCCTTCTGCCTGCAGGCCACTGAGAAATGGATGATGGGTCACAATAAATGTCAATTTGGGGGAGTCTCCATGGGCTTGATGGAGGGGCACCACAGGCTGGAAATGGACCGCTGGCCTGAGGTTTACCACTCCTGCTCAAGGCAAAGGTGTAACAAGGATTCTGGGTCAAGAGGAGGCCCTGCCTCTTGTCTACCATAGGCTCCTCTCTGCATCACATGAGGCTTCAACCCCACATATTTGCCTTCCCAAGCAGCACTCTCTTCCTTTTCCCCCAGAAGCTGCCAGCTGCTCAGGCCAGTGATCTCCTTCCCTTTCCTGCCTCTGGGTAACCCCCATCTTGTTACACCCCTGCCTCTAAGTGCTATAACACCATAAGAATAAGAAGAAACTGGCCCCTCCCTATGCAATGGCTACCTTTTCTCCTCTAGAGCTGTATGGTAAGAGCAGCCTCATTTGGGAGTGCAAAGTAGCAGCATGGCATGCAGGAAGACTCAGCCCCAAGGGTCTGACCCTTCTCAGCTAGATGCCTCATGGAAGAAATGGGCGTCCCCTCCTTTGACTTGATGATGCTTGCATGATGCAGCACTGCAGGAGTCACTCTGCTTGTATTTGGTGGACAGTGATTTGGTGTGTTCTCTTTGTATTTACACAAGCACACAGGCTTGCTTGGTGCATTGCATGACAAAACCCAACCAGGGGGATTGTTGCTGGCATGTTTGACCTCTGCTTTGCACCCTACTGTCCCTCTAGAGAACAGAGTACGTTCCACGCAGACATGCCTCTACTCCAGCCACCGCACTGAGCAAGGGAACTGCCAACTGTGCGAGCATGAGTGTAGTTTCTCTGGAAACACATCTCCCATTATTCTGAGAGATTGCCAGGGATCAGAATCAACGGCCAAAGCCCTGTGCAGGCTGATGAGGTGCCACGTGGAGCACGAATGCGCATCACAGCGGGTGAGGAAAGCAGTTAAGACTGCTCGATCCTTGCACACGACATGGTAGCAATACTGGCTGTGACATCCTGATGGCTCTTAGCCAGCGGCTGCTCATCTGAGAGGCTGCCCTGAGCCAGAGAAAAATCCTGGGCACACGGCCGACCACTGGGACAATGCCATGCAGCTGGAGGAATACGTTAGACTCGGGCTACAATCAGTAACTACAGGAGCTGCATTAGTGTAAGAGATGACTGGTGCATGTAGGCTGGTATTCTGTATGAGACTGGCCAATACCAATGCTTCGAAGAGAGCCTGAATTCCCACAGAATGCACCAAATTGTCCTACCCCATCGCTACAGGAGAAATTCCTTCCTGACCCTCATTGGTGATCAGCTTGTGGCCTGAAGCATGAGGGCTGTGGTTTATTTCCTAGCTAGTGCAACTGCAGAGGTTACTCTAATTTGCATGGGTGTCTCATCTCCTTTTGAAATGCACTAAGCCATTTGGATAACCAGACACTCCTTGGCTGACACTACTCTCCTTATCAAAGTGCCACATTGCTTTCCTATCTGGAGAGCAGCAGTATGAGAAGGAGAAAGTGGAGGAAAAAGCAAACAGTATAGAGCTGACAAAGGGGATATTTAGCCAGGTTCTCAAGGGTCATGAGAGAACGGCTGGACCTGCCTGTGGTGCTATACACAAGTTGCAGAGATTGACTAACAGGCGAAAATGCCAGACCAGTAGCCGAGAGTGAAGCTCTTGCATGTCATGTACTCACTTTCTGAATTCTTCACATTACACGTTCCCAGTCCTGGGTTAAGTGTCCCTTCCAAGGGAAAGCAGCCAAGCGGTTATAAAGAGGGAAGGGGGGCCGATTCCTGGGGCTTTGATGGGCTAGTTTAAAAGCCAAATCACAATGAATCTGGGGATTCCGGTCTTTCCAGTGCATTTCTTTGGGTGTGCAGGACCCAAGCAATAGGGGTGAGAGGAGCTAGAGTTACAGAGCAGTACTCCCTCCAATCAAATCTCTGCAAAGCAGCTACAACCTGCCAACTGGAAATCATCCCACTAAACACCAACCTCTGGGCTCCAGGGGGCAGAGTTGTCCAACGCTGGATAATCTGTCTTATTACTCCCACTTCTGCGCTGTTCTTGGTTCTAACACACATGCAGAGAAAAAAAGGTTAATATTAGAAACAGGTGGTCGCATATGCACCAGGGTTCAGACAAATGCAGCAGACACTTGAAAACAGCAAATGCACAAAAGCTTCTAAAAATACAAGCTGTTGTAAATGCAGTGGGGTATAAAGACTGCATCCCTGGTACATGATTGACCTACATTAAATTAGCCTCTGCTCACCCAAGCCTTGATTGCTGGAGTCAAGTCATCCCCTGTCCCCATCCTAAACTCAGAGCTGTAAATCTATCATTCCTTTCTGCGTAGTTGTCACAGATTACCTTGCCTGGTTTCATTTTAAATGTGCCACAGTGCTCCCTCTGGAAGCTGTTACATAGTTCAATTATTTTTTATTATTTATATAGTGTCAACAATGTGCCTGGCACTGTACAGTTGTGGCTAGAGATAGGTCCCTGCCCCCAGGGCCTTACAATCTGGAATGGACAATGGAAGGGAGAAAAGAACGTAGGGAGAGACAGAGAGATACATTCAACGGAGGGCAGAACTAGAAATGATGGGCTTGAGTTACAGGAAGTTTGATTTTGGTTAATTACCAGGAAAATTTTCCTAACAGCAAGAGCTGTGTGGCAATGGAACAAGTTGCCTAGGGAGGCTGTAGGGTCTCCATTGCTGGAAGTTTTCAAAAAGAAGCTGGACAGTCATCTGTCAGCGATGTTGTAGCGGGGGGTTAGACAAGATGACCCTCCAGGCATCTTCCAACTTTATGGATTCTATGATTCATGAAGCTAAGAGGCTGCAGCCGCAGGTGCTATACATCTTACTGTAAACATTTTTTCCCTGATATTCATCTTACGTTTTTTCTTTCATAGTTCCATCACATTATGATTAACTATGCCTTCTTGTGCCATATCCAGAACCAGATTCTGATACCTGATATAAGCGTGTAAATCAGGACTGATTCCACCGACTATGGTGATAATCCAAAACGGCTCCATTGGTGGAACTCAGATTGATGGTCTGTTCATGTTCTGTGCATGTAGGAAGAGCAGGCTGTTGGAGCTGAGCTCTGCTGTCCTGTTTCAGGGGGAGAATTCCCCTTCAGTGTTAACTAGTCCCTGACCCCTGTTTACCTGGCGCTCTGGCTTCTGAGGATAGTAAAACTGAAGGTTTGGGTCCACAGCGGGGATGTTCCTGTTTGCCAGAGCCTTAGCCAGTTCCCTCCAGCTTCCATATCCTGCAGAGAAAAAGGAGAGAGGTCAAAACACACCTTCAAGACAAAGAAAAAAACCTATTGATGGCTTAAGCTCTATCCTCTCCTTTTGGAGTTTCGTAGCACTGGGAGAAAAAAATAAAACCCCTCCTCTAACAGATGGCACAACAACTGCCTTGTGTTTATCTAATGCCTTTGGTCCAAGGGTCTCAAAATGCTGCAAACACAGTGGCTGCTCGTCCACTGGGGCTAGTGGGGCTGAGCCCCATGAGAAAATCCTGTCCCATGGATGAGCTGGTCCTTCAGCACTTCTACAGGGAGCCAGAGCCGCTGCTGTTTCCTGAGAATTTGGCACAGGGTGGATCCAAGCTAGTGTCGGGCTAGTGCTTAGTGCAGTTGCAAATGGAGCTCTCAGCCTTCTCTGCTCTCCATCGACAGCACAGCAGCCCGTGCTTGGGAGAGGTGAGAAGGAGCAGAACAGAGCTTGCTGGCAGCTGCAAGGGCTCATCTGTGACTGCTTGAGCTGTTGGTGGAGGGCAGAAAGGGCCAATTTCTCTGAACATGAACACTACACATCATCCTGTTCTCAGGAGATCTATTTGCAACAACAGCAAGCAGCCTGGCATTAGCTTGGAATGATCCAGCCCTGGCTGAATTCTCAGGAAGCAGCAGCACCTGCTCCCTGGATTGAGGAAGCAGATCTGGTTTCCTTTTTTTGGAGGGAGAGAAGAATAGGGAAGTGTGTGAGTATGAGACACAGAGAAATTGAGCCCTTCCCCGCCCCTCCCCCACTTCAGACACCATGTGCCTACACTTCAACAAAGTCTTATGGGATCCCCTGTGAGAATTTACATGGCACTTTTAATTTTCAAAGTGCCTAAAAATCCTTGTCCAGTTCACCCTCATAACAACCTTGCCAGGTAGGCCATTATTATTCCCATTTTACAGATGAAGAACATAGACCTAGAGATAATAACTTGTCCCAAGGACACCCAGTGAGTTCATGCTTAAGAGGAGATTTTGAAACCTTGTCTTCCAAGTCTGAATCCAACTTCTTATTCCCTAAACTACACTGGATTGGAAGGTATGAATCCCATTTTATAGATGGGGAAACCAGTTATGAGACTTGCTCAAGGAGACACCACAAAGAAATGGCAGAGATAGGAACAAAGCTCAGGGTATTATTCTTCTGCCACAGGCTGTAACTACCATCCATTAAAACCCCTGGTAGTAGCTTTGCCAGTGTGGCTCATGCTTTTGCAAAACTGGTGCCTCTCCCTTCTCACAACTCATTTGGCTGGAACTCCAAAAAATCCAGTATTGTGGGGATTGATCCCAGAATCCATTTGCAAACACACAAAAAATGACCTTGAATAGATTTCAAAATAGGAGTCATCGTGTGCCCCCTAGAACCCAAAACCTGAATCTTAAAACCATAATCAAAACCGTCAACCACATACTCCGCTACCACCCTATCTGGATAATCTGCTAAGAATTCCTTCAAGACAGACCACCGTGCACTTCGCTCCTCCTCTGTCCCTTCTCTCACCCTTCCACGCCTTCCCTGCTCCCCTAAGCGCCTTCGTCCCTTCTCACTTGCTGCCCCCCATGCCTGGAAC
>QEPC01008951.1:5873028-5905311 GCA_003113815.1 Sphenodon punctatus
CAGATTGTAAGCCCTAGGGGCAGGGACCGTGTCTATTTTATTACTTTGTAAAGTGCCAGGTACACTGCTGGCACTATATAAATGCTTGTTAATAATAATAATAATAATAATAATAACAACAACAACTTGAGGCTGTTGAAGTGGGATGGTAGGCGGTTAGAATGCATTTGGTGCTCGACTCGCGCTGGAGGTGCTTGGGGTAATGAGGGCAACCAGTCATGAATTAGATCCTTGCCCGTCCTTGCTGCTGAAAATCAGCCAGGAGACATTGGGGCCACTGTCGGCTGATGTTGTCAATGGATACCCATAAATCTGTGGTGGTCTGGCCCCTGCTTAAGAAACCATATTTGGATGCTGACTCCCCAACCAGCTATCGGCCTGTCTCTAACCCTTTTTAGGGAAGGTTATTGAATGGGTGGTTGTCCGACAGCTCCAGGCTCATCTCGACATTATCAGATTTCTAGAGCCATTTCAGTCAGGTTTTCATCCTGGGTATGGCAGGGAGACTGTTCTTGTGGCTTTGGTGGATGATTTGTGCCTTGAGATGGACAAGGGAAATTCTACCTTGTTGATCCTTTTAGATCTTTCAGCAGCCTTTGATACAGTTGATCACAAGGTGTTGTTGATGTGACTGCAGGACCTGGTGGGGGTATGCAGGACTGCTCTTGACTAGTTAAGCTCTTTCTTGTCAGGGAGAGGTCCCAGCGGGTGGTGACAGGCGATTGCTCATCATCCCCTCGGGGTCTCACCTGTGGTGTCCTGAAGGATTCTATTCTGTCTCCCCTCTTGTTTGTGTATCTGAAGCCACTAAGTGAGGTAATTTGGAGGTTTGGGGTGAGGGGTCATCAACCTCGTGATCCATTCCATTCCACTTTTATTTATACCCCGCACTCTCTCAAAAAGACTCGAGGTGGCTTACAACATATCAAAAAATACATTCCTGGGTTTGTTATCCCACACAGGGGACCCAGCACACACAAAGTTAAACAGCAACTACAAAATCATCATATCACAAGTCCCCCACCCCCTTTATCCCAACTGATGTACCCACTCCTCTGATTCCCCACAAACAGGCAATCAGTCCCACAACTCAACCTTCTATTCCTCTACTGCCACCAGGGGAAATTCAACCGACTCCACCCCTCTCTCACCAGAGGGCGGAACCCTCTTCCTCATCAGCAAACAAAACCACCCCCAAAAGGATATAGAAACCCACAGCATCTCCCACCTCCGTCTCATTGCCCTTCGACACGGGCCCCCGGCACGGGCTCCCCCAATGTTATGGGGAGCGGCCCGGAAGTTGATGTCTGTAAGCCCCGCCCCCGCAAGGGGGGGGGAGAGAGAGAAGCCCCCAGCCCCCAGCTTGCAATAACGCCCCCCCCCATCCCCTCAACCACCATCAGTTACAGCATCTCCCACCTCCGTCTCATTGCCCTTCGACACAGGCCCCCGGCACGGGCTCCCCCAATGTTATGGGGAGCGGCCCGGAAGTTGATGTCTGTAAGCCCCGCCCCCGCAAGGGTGGGGGGGAGGAGACAGAAGCCCACGGCCCCCAGCTTGCAATAACGGGGCCCCCCATCCCCTCAACCACATACAGTTACTGTCCTAGTTGCCGGGGGGGTTCAGGAACACTGCCACCATCCGCTCCATTCCAGCTTGGCTTCCACACGCTGCTGTCACCTCCAACTGCACTTGTGGCTTTGGTCAACGACCTTCGCCGTGAATTAGATCAGGGCTGTTCGACCCTGCTGATTCCGTTGGATCAGTTGGCTGCTTTTGATACCATTGACCACGAGAGATTGGTGACCTGCTTACGGGACCGTGCTGGGGTGGGTGGGATTGTTCTTGAATTGTTCGCTCTTTCCTGGCCAGAAGAACTCAGGGAGTGGTACTCGGTGATCATTTTTCATCTTCCTGAGACCGGTCATGTGGTGTCCCGCAAGGTTCTATTCTGTCCCCTCTCCTGTTCAATGTGTATATGCAGCTGCTGGGCAAGGTCGTGAGAAGGTTTGGGGTTTGGTGTCATCAATATGCTGATGACATCCAACACTACCTCTAATTTTATTCGACCCAGACCTGGCAGTCTTGGTGCTCTCTTGGTGTCTGGCGGCTGTGGGGGACTGGCGAGGGTGAGCCAACTGAGGATGAATCCTGACAAGATGGAGATGCTGCTAGTGGGGAGGGTGGTGGGGTTGGCACCCCTCATCGATGAGGTTCGCCCCCCAGTTTCAAAGTCTGGGAGTGCTCCTCGGTTCCCAACTCTGCCTGGATGCCCAGGTGGGGGCTGTGGCGAGGAGTACATTTCACCAGTTACATCTGGTGCAGCAGCTTCAGCCGTTTGTCTCCGACTCCAACCTGGCCACTATCATCCATGCTTTCATCACCTCAAGGCTGGACTATTGTAATCTTCTTACTGGGACAGGTCGCCGGGAGCACATTACACCAGTGCTCAGTTATCTGCACTGTCTGCCTATAGTCTTCCGAGCCTGATTCAAGGTGTTGGTGCTTACTTATAAAGCCCTATATGGGCTAGGCCCCACCATTCTGTGGGACCACCTCACTCCCCAGGCTCTGGATCAGCCCCTGCAGTAGACCACGAGTGCCTTTCTTGAAGTCCCCCTGGTATCGTGGGGGGTGACTATGGAGAGGGCGTTCTTGGTGGCTGCTCCAAGGCTGTGGAACTCTCTCTCAGCAGAGGCCCGGGTAGTCCTGGACCTCTCCTCCTTTCGACGACCTGGCTGTTTTGTCAGGCTTTTGGTGAATGAGACGGGTGAAGGGTGGGGGGGACTGGGTTAGGGTGGAAAGGGCTTTGTTGTATTTTTATTTGATGCCTCCATAGGAATGAAATGTTTTATTATGTAATTATATTGGTATTTATTATTATATTGTAATTGTATTTTTATGCTTGTTAGCCGCCCTGAGCTGCTTTAGCAAGAGGGGTGGGGTATAAGTTTATTTAAATAAATAAATATGCTGATGACACCCAGCTCTACCTCTCTTTTTCTTCTGACCCAGGCCCTGAAGTCTCGGTGCTTACCTAAAGCCTGGCTGCTGTCTGGGACTGATTGAGGGTGAGCCAATTAAAGCTGAATCCTGGCAAGACTGAAGGGATGATGGTTGGCTGGTCTTGTGACTTGGAGGGGATTGGGACAACTGTTATTGATGGGGTTTGGCCCCCCCCTGGTTAATCAGGTTCACAGCATTGGAGTGCTTCTGGACCCCTTGCTGCACCTGGACTGTCAGGTTGTGGCAGTGGCCAGAAGCGCTTTTCACCAACTCCATCCAGTGAGGAGGCTGTGCCCTTTTCTTTCTGATTTGGATCTGGTCGCCATCATTCATGCTTTCTTCACCATGAGGCTGGATTGCTGCAATGCACTCTACGTGGGGCTGCCCTTGATGACTTTGGAAGCTGCAGCTGGTGCAGAATGCAGCAACAGCTCCTTTTGGGGACGAGTCACCAGAAGCACATTATGTCTGTGCTCCAAAGTCTGCACTGGCTACCTATAGCTTTCCGGGCACAATTCAAGGTGCTGACTTTGACCTTTGAAGCCCTAAATAATCTGGGTCCTTGTATCTGAAAGACCGCCTGTCCTACCATATCCTACTGCAGCCCCTACGCTTGGCCGGGAGTGCCCTTTTGCAGGTTCCGTCTGTTACCCTTGTCTATAGGATGGGGTGCAGAGGGAGTTCTTGGTTGCTGCCCTAGTTTTGTGGAACTCTATAGGCGATTCACTTGAGCCCAAGCATCTTCCGGAGGCGGTGTAAAACTTTTTTTTTTGAAAAGGCATTTGGTGGGCGGGGATAGGGGTTGGATGAGTTTGTGGGTAGGGTTGTGGGGATGGTGAGAGCTTTGAGGGGAGGGTTGGAGGTTTTATTGTGTACATTTTATTTTTATTTTATGGATTGTGAGCCACCCTGGGCCTTTGTGGGAAGGGCGGCAGATAAATCAAAATAAATAAATGATAAATAATATGGAAGGTTTTATTGTGGCTGCTACCAAGTTTTTAGTAGACAGTCATATTGCCATTCAGTTGAGCTCTGCACCATTATTCCATAGTCTCAGCAGTTATCAATGACTTCCTTTTTTTCCTTCTCAGATACTGGAGAGGGCATTTTCTGGTATTAGAACATAAGAAGTGCCATACTGAGTCAGACCAATGGTCCATCAAGCCCAGCATCCTGTCCTCCGACAGTGGCCAATCTCAATCGCATGGGAGAAGAACCAACAGTCACAATGGGCAATCCATTCCCTGTTGTTCACTCCCAGCTCCCGACAGTAAGAAGTTAATCCCGTAAGCTACTTGGTTAATAGCCCTTAATGGACTTACTCTCTAAGAACTTATCCAGTCCTTTTTTAAACCCAGCTATACTGCTGACCCTGACAATGTCCTCTGCCAATTTCATATATCTTTCATACTTCAAGAAGTTCTGTGAGCATTTACCCCTAGTTTTTAGAAACAGGTGAAAACTGGCATTAACTAGCTCAATTGAGTGGAATGTCCTCCAGTTGCTGGAAGAAGGTTTCCAGCAGTGCAAGTGGATGATGTAGTCAGTCATTGTTATCTTTCACCTATCATTGTACAACTACCTTGGTGGATGAATGGTCTTTTCCTAAAAGTACATGTTTTAAGCTTGTGAGGCTGTACACGACACCTAACTGCGAAAAAGACTCACCATTATAGTTCAAAGAACCTGAGTGGATGTAATAGTTATGGTCACAATTAATTAGTNGGCTGTGGAACTCTCTCTCAGCAGAGGCCCGGGTAGTCCTGGACCTCTCCTCCTTTCGACGACCTGGCTGTTTTGTCAGGCTTTTGGTGAATGAGACGGGTGAAGGGTGGGGGGGACTGGGTTAGGGTGGAAAGGGCTTTGTTGTATTTTTATTTGATGCCTCCATAGGAATGAAATGTTTTATTATGTAATTATATTGGTATTTATTATTATATTGTAATTGTATTTTTATGCTTGTTAGCCGCCCTGAGCTGCTTTAGCAAGAGGGGTGGGGTATAAGTTTATTTAAATAAATAAATATGCTGATGACACCCAGCTCTACCTCTCTTTTTCTTCTGACCCAGGCCCTGAAGTCTCAGTGCTTACCTAAAGCCTGGCTGCTGTCTGGGACTGATTGAGGGTGAGCCAATTAAAGCTGAATCCTGGCAAGACTGAAGGGATGATGGTTGGCTGGTCTTGTGACTTGGAGGGGATTGGGACAACTGTTATTGATGGGGTTTGGCCCCCCCCCTGGTTAATCAGGTTCACAGCATTGGAGTGCTTCTGGACCCCTTGCTGCACCTGGACTGTCAGGTTGTGGCAGTGGCCAGAAGCGCTTTTCACCAACTCCATCCAGTGAGGAGGCTGTGCCCTTTTCTTTCTGATTTGGATCTGGTCGCCATCATTCATGCTTTCTTCACCATGAGGCTGGATTGCTGCAATGCACTCTACGTGGGGCTGCCCTTGATGACTTTGGAAGCTGCAGCTGGTGCAGAATGCAGCAACAGCTCCTTTTGGGGACGAGTCACCAGAAGCACATTATGTCTGTGCTCCAAAGTCTGCACTGGCTACCTATAGCTTTCCGGGCACAATTCAAGGTGCTGACTTTGACCTTTGAAGCCCTAAATAATCTGGGTCCTTGTATCTGAAAGACCGCCTGTCCTACCATATCCTACTGCAGCCCCTACGCTTGGCCGGGAGTGCCCTTTTGCAGGTTCCGTCTGT
Source organism: Sphenodon punctatus (assembly GCA_003113815.1). Lineage (NCBI taxonomy): Eukaryota > Metazoa > Chordata > Lepidosauria > Sphenodontia > Sphenodontidae > Sphenodon > Sphenodon punctatus. The sequence goes on from QEPC01008951.1 coordinate 5,878,744, forward strand.
TACCCTTGTCTATAGGATGGGGTGCAGAGGGAGTTCTTGGTTGCTGCCCTAGTTTTGTGGAACTCTATAGGCGATTCACTTGAGCCCAAGCATCTTCCGGAGGCGGTGTAAAACTTTTTTTTTTGAAAAGGCATTTGGTGGGCGGGGATAGGGGTTGGATGAGTTTGTGGGTAGGGTTGTGGGGATGGTGAGAGCTTTGAGGGGAGGGTTGGAGGTTTTATTGTGTACATTTTATTTTTATTTTATGGATTGTGAGCCACCCTGGGCCTTTGTGGGAAGGGCGGCAGATAAATCAAAATAAATAAATGATAAATAATATGGAAGGTTTTATTGTGGCTGCTACCAAGTTTTTAGTAGACAGTCATATTGCCATTCAGTTGAGCTCTGCACCATTATTCCATAGTCTCAGCAGTTATCAATGACTTCCTTTTTTTCCTTCTCAGATACTGGAGAGGGCATTTTCTGGTATTAGAACATAAGAAGTGCCATACTGAGTCAGACCAATGGTCCATCAAGCCCAGCATCCTGTCCTCCGACAGTGGCCAATCTCAATCGCATGGGAGAAGAACCAACAGTCACAATGGGCAATCCATTCCCTGTTGTTCACTCCCAGCTCCCGACAGTAAGAAGTTAATCCCGTAAGCTACTTGGTTAATAGCCCTTAATGGACTTACTCTCTAAGAACTTATCCAGTCCTTTTTTAAACCCAGCTATACTGCTGACCCTGACAATGTCCTCTGCCAATTTCATATATCTTTCATACTTCAAGAAGTTCTGTGAGCATTTACCCCTAGTTTTTAGAAACAGGTGAAAACTGGCATTAACTAGCTCAATTGAGTGGAATGTCCTCCAGTTGCTGGAAGAAGGTTTCCAGCAGTGCAAGTGGATGATGTAGTCAGTCATTGTTATCTTTCACCTATCATTGTACAACTACCTTGGTGGATGAATGGTCTTTTCCTAAAAGTACATGTTTTAAGCTTGTGAGGCTGTACACGACACCTAACTGCGAAAAAGACTCACCATTATAGTTCAAAGAACCTGAGTGGATGTAATAGTTATGGTCACAATTAATTAGTTAATAACCTCCATTTCTTAATTTAAATGAAAAGGACATGGAAATCCCAGTCTACCACAGTAGAATCCAGGCCCCAAAATGTTGCAAAGTATACCAAACCTTGCCGACTGTATTGTGCAATCTTCTACCACAGCCAAAATATAGTAGCCAAAGATGAAAAATTTGTCCATTCTTGTGGGTGTGTAAATTCAAAATGGTGGAGTAATGCTTTGCCCTGTGCTAACAAGTCTTTACTTTGTTTGACTAACTTGGACCAGTGTAAAATGGCATAACTGCATGGCTTTGTTGACTTTAATGGAGCTATGTCAATTCCCACCAGCTGAGAATCTCGGTCATTATCTGAAAAACATTCAGCACAGCCAATAACCACAATCCATATTGTGATACATGAAAAGAACAGCTAAGGAACAATGTGTACTGTGTATCAAAGTTAATGGGGGTTTTGCCACTGACTTAAGCCGATGGACGAGTGCACCCTTAGTGAGTATTAGAGAGTGGCAGCAGCCACTCTATACTTAAGGTGCGTTGCACGCTCCACTGTAAAGCCCAAACATTCTATTCATTATAAAACTGACATGATTAAAGTTAGGATTGTGTGATTTGTAGTGAAGGATCACTGGAGTAAGCAGTTCATGCTGTGCAAATGTCACCCAAATCGGTTGCACAACAGCTGAGATATTGCAGTGTGAAAACGACACTTTGAAGCCTGTTTTTTCAAAAGTTAGAATGTCTCGATCTTGGCAGGGTAAAGGGGTTTTGCGTTGGTTGGGAGGAAGTGTAAACCTTTTAGAAAATTCAAGGAGGCTGCCAGAAGTTGCCTTCTGGTTTACTTTTTGTAAATCCGGTTAGTAGTTTTTAAGTTATGAGATTTTGAATATTCAAAGTTAGCCTATGGAGATCATCCTGAGTGTGGAGTGTTTGCAAACATTCTATGTGTAATGCAAAGACTGTTTAAAAGCAAACAATCTTGAATACTGGGGAGTATAACTCCCAGCGCGCACTGCTGGCTACAGTCTATCAGTGCTGGGGAAAGAGAGGGAACTGCACTTCTCAGGGCAGTGTATGTGACTGGTCAGCCATGTTTAGAGCTCATCTGGTGGGGAGAGGAGGAGAGCAAGGCCTGTGGAAGGGAGAGAGCTGAAGGTCATTCTGATCTGATCCCACACAGCAGATGCCTCGGCTTCGGGGCCAGGGATGCAGAGATGGCTAAACAACAGAGTTAGCAAATCCTGCAGTGACGTTTGGAGTGGCTGATCTTACTCCGTATACCCACTCAGAACCACACAGTTCATCGATTTCAGTGACAGCCCTTCCCCTCCAAAAATGTGAGGTGTCTGGGCTGTGGCTCCAATGGGGTGCCCCACTGGAGTATGGCAGAGGCCGGAGTTTGCCTGGGATGGTTTCAGGTTCAGGAAGAGGGCACAGGTTTATCCCAGAAACAGGGACAGGAGGCTACAGGCAGGATGGAATTGATCTTCTTTCAGAACTTCTCCCTCCGACACTCCCAGCCCCACTAAGGAATGACTCTGGGCTGATACAGTGAATACTCTGCAGGAGGGGGGCAGGGAGATGGTGGGGTCCTGTGCAGAGCAGCCCTGTTGGGCAGAGTGGCAAGTGTAGTCCTCTTGGGAGGACTCTAAATGCAAGCCTCAGTCCAGGGAGGGAAATCCTATGGGGGAGCAGGGAGGGAGGGAGGGAAGGAGCATACACAAAGGGGGGGGGCATTAAGGGGAGAGAGTAAGGGCAGAGCCTCTGTAAATAACGTCTGCAGTAGAAGCCATGCACAGCGGGAGCACTTTACAGGGAGCAGCTTTATCAGGGGATACAGAATATGGAACCCAGTACAGGAGGAGGTCTGCAGAGTGGGCAGCGTTGTGCAAGAAGGGGAGCCCTGTCCAAGGGGGAGTAAAGCAGGGGAATCTTGTACAGACAGGGAACTGCAAAATAATGGCCATAATTGTGCCGGGGAAGAGCCCTGGACAGAAGAGAACTGAGTGAGGTACAAAGGTACAGGCGGAGAGCTGCAGGATGGGCAGCATTATGCCAGGTGGAGAGTCCTGTACATGGGCACAGCAGAGTCATGGAGCCCTGTACAAGGAGTGAACTAGCATGGGGATCCTGTACAGGGGGAGGTCCTTATAGAAAGCAGAATAGCCAGTGTTGCACAAGGAAAAGAGCTCTGACAGTAGGGAGCAGAGTGGAAGACTCCTTTACAAACCATGAGCTAGAGAGATCAGAGAGCAGTTTTTGGAAATTTGTGCAGTGACTCTGACCTACAAGAACCTGGAACTTAAACAGCATTCGGGCAGAAGCCTGAGGGAGGGGGGAGGAGAGATAGAATATTGCGGTTGTCAGTTAGAAACCAATGGAGGAGAGACGGCTCAGCTCCAACTGGTGATGGCAAGATGTGGATTTAAATTTTCACAGAGCAGGGTCTTGTCTGTGTACCCTCCTAATACACGCGATAGAGAAAATAGACTGGAGCTAAGACTTTGGGTTGAACTGGAAGGAAGATTCTGATGTAAACTGTACCCTCACAAAGGCCAGAAGTGAACTCCCATCATCAGGACTGTGAATAGGAACATCTTTAGGACACTAGGACTCTGGATACAGAGAGCTGAGCAGCTGTAGAAGAAACTGGAACACAGAGGTCATTCAGGATTATTCAAGGAGCAGCTGGAAACTGAAGACCCAGAAGAACATCTCGTGTGGAGTTTGTGAACTGGTTAACTGGGACATTAATTTTGTTTAATTGTTTAGTGTTTAATTGGAAAATTGTTAGAAATCATTCCATTGTTAAACAACAGGGACAAAGCCAGTCCCTAGCTTTCCTAAAAGACCATTAATTTAATGTATAGTCGAGAAGATAGTTTTAATTGATATGGTAGTTAAAGAGTTTGTTTTATAAACCCCTGAGAGTCCTTGGTTTGATTGTCTTTGCCTCTTCTCATGTTTGGAGCGTGGGTCCTTTTTAGTTATTACATTTGCAATGCTTAAACCGAACCAAAGTTGTTGTATTCTTCGTAAAGCAGGGAGTTACCAGTAAAAATCCAGCTTTGCCTTGCTTGCTATTTGAAGGAAGCAACAGCCTTCTAAACTGAAGGGAGCAGCTCTTCCACCTTAGCCTCCCCTAAGCCCTGCTCCCATAGTGGTTGCGCTGCTCAGCATTCTACTGCGCCAACAGGACAATTTTTCTCCATTGCATTGTATTTAACAAAAAACATGGATATTCCATAATCAAAAAGCTCCGGTTTACAAGAAGATTTAAGGCTCTTGCAAATTAAATCATGCACTAAAAAGAATGGAAATTTAAGACTCTCACCTTAACATCCGTACCATGTTAGTAATAAAGACATTGTACAGCCTCGCATATAGCGTACACTGACAACTTAGGCTCCATGCACCCAGTTTGCCTTTGTCTTTCAGCCCCAATTCTCTTCCTCTTTGCAGGTTGGGGGCAACGCTGAAGCTGGGGACAGGAGGTCATGAGCTGGCCCCTCACCCCCTCCTTTCCCGCTATCCTTTCATTTCAGTTGGGGAGAATGGGACAGCTAATGGCTCACAACTGTCCCTCTTATGCACTAGTTTCCACTACCCTCCCAGAACACAGTGAAGCTGGGTAGAGTCGTAGACAAATGTTGAATTAAAACTAAGTTAGGCATGCACTGAAATTAATAAAATGGAATGGTCATTGGAAGGAATGGAGGCAACAGAAGTTCCACCAGTCTCTAAATATATACTATTGTCATTCCAACATCCAATTAAGGGTTTGTGAAATTAAATTATACAACACAGTTGCATTTTTCGGAGTACACAGGAAAGGAAAGAGGGTGTGAAATGATGAAAGCGGCACCACATGCAGGAAGTGGAATTGTTGGAATGACCGGGAAAAATACAAACTGTGTGTAGGATTAAGTAAGTGGGTGGAATGACAGGAGGAATTAGAAATAGTTACAATAATGTTCTGAGTGAAGTAACTGATTTAGACTGATGGGATATCTGAGGAAGCAGTCCCATCGTTTTACCCACTTACCATTGCTGGTTCCCTATCCTTTGACTCCCAGCCTCCCTCCCTGTTATTCCATTTCCTCTCCTGGTTTTTTTTGTGGGTGTCATTCCACACACACATGCTTCTGCTCCATATGACACACACATACAAAATTGTATTTCCCAGGACTTTTTGAGTTCTCTGTGAAGGGAGTGGGGGCTACAGGGTTAGAAGGGTGACTTGGACCCAGGACTCCTGGGTTGTCTGTTGAGAGCAGGGGAGAACAAGTTCAGAACTGGAACTATTGAGTTGCCTGTGAAGGGAGTGCAGCCTACTGGATTTGAGTGGGGTGGAGAGGCTGGAAAGCAGGAGTCCTGCGTTCTCTGTTACAGGGCTGGGACCAAGTAGATTAGAGAGGGAGAAGTGGTGGGAGCCAGAACTCCTAAGTTCTCGCTTTCTTAAAGAGAAAATGGAGGGGGTGAGGGGCTAGTTCATGCCCTCCTGTCCCCAGCTTCAGCGTTGCCCCCAACCTGCAAAGGGGAAGAGGATTGGGGATGAAAGCAAAATGTGGGTGCATGGAGCCTAAGTTGTAAGTGAGCACTATATGCGAGACTGTACAATGTCTTGACTGCTAACATGGCATGGAAGTTAAGGCGGGAACCTTAACTTGCAATTTCCATGCTTTTTAGTGCATGACTGAGTCTGCAAGAGCCTTAGCTTTTCTTGTAAACCAGAGGGTTTTTTATTATGGAATCTAGTATTAGCTTATTTCACAGTTTTGAGCCAAGATATTGCAAAAGGCACAATCTTCCACTACTGAAGTCAATGGGAGCTGAACCATTTACCATAATGAATGGAAGTCAATGGGAACGGAGCCATTGAGCACAATGGATGGAAATCCATTGGAGCTGAAACACTCACTGTAATAGAGGTTTGGTGCCCTAGGTGTAATTGTTAAGTCTGGTCCTAGAGAAAACACTATTTTCAGTTTGGAGGTGGTCAGTACTACCTGAAACAGGCCCATGCAAATATCTTAATATTTCAGACATTCCAAAAGGTTTGCAAATGTCTCAGATGGATCAAGTGAAGTGCCAACATCATGGGATAAGCTCAGAGTTGGGATGAAACCCTGCTATTCCACTAATTTTTGTGTAGTTGCCCCACTGTTGTCAGGAAGGAGTTTGGCTTGATTAATTTAGCTGATGTCCTCTGGCATGCTGACCTTCAAGCATCAGGCAAATTTGCTGCTTCGCAGGAAGGAACAAGAACTGCCTTACTGGGCAGGACGTATGGTCCATCTAGTCCAGTAGCTTGCCTATGATTAATAACCAGCAAGAGATGCTTCAACGAATGGTGCGAACTCTGCAGGAGGCATATTTGAGATCATCTCCCTACATGTGAAAAAAAAAAAAAAAATCTAATTCAAATCCCTTTAAGTCTGGATGCATCTCATCTTATATCCTTTTTAAAAAAAAATCTGTTTTGATCAATAATGATCAGACCCTTGGATATGCCTATCTATCTATATAGCCAATTCCACTCTGAACCGTGCTGCATTTGTGACCTTAAACGACATCTTGTGTCAATGAGTCTGTCTTGTGAAAAAGTGCTTCCTTTCATCCCTTTTGAATTTGCTGCCTTCCAGATTCAGCGAAGGTCTCCATGTTTGTGTGCAATACGATAGGGAGTAGCTCTCGCTTGCCTTCTCTGTACCATATATTATTTTATATAGACTTTTATGATGGTCCACCAAGTGGAGCATTATTAATATCTTTACAAGGTAAAGAATCCCACTCTTTTTAATCTCTCATTCCATCACCCTAATCATCTACATCATCTCTCTCAGAAACTCTAATTCTCAAAGATTCTTTTTGAGACAGTGAACAAGTGAAGCACACAGGATTCCAGACTTCTGTTTATACATACAATAGCATTCTAATTTTATTTGCCATTATTATTTTGTAATTGTCAATTTTTATTATCTAGTAATAAAATGTGCCATTTATTTATACAATGGCATTCTAGTATTAGATATCAGGAAAGACTTCCCAACTGCGAGAACTGTTGAGCAGTGGAACAGGCAGCCATGGTAGATTGTTGAATTTTCTGCATTGGAATGTTTCCAAAAACCATCTGAGTAAACATCTCTCCGTGATGCTGTAGGCAGAAGGCATCTTGTCCTGAAGCAGGAGGATGGACTAGATAACCCATGAGATCCCTTTCAACCCTACTCTTCGATGATTCTATAACAGAATTGGCAATGAAAACATTTATAGAATGTCATAGGAAATTATATCCATGCTATACAGAGGGACATTACATACAAAAATGATATCCATGCTATTATATAGGAACCGTAAGGGCCTCTACAAGCAGTCTCATTCTCTATTAAGTTTTAACAAAACTGTATTATCTATAGGCATCAGCTGATTTTATCCATACTAAACTAGATGGGACTTTCCCATAAGGGCATGACCTCCTTGTGCTAACAGTGTATCAGGTGTGGTTTCCCAGTATGGCTACGTGCTCACTAAGCAATGCCAGACAATAAAAGAAGCAGCTAGCCCATCACTAGGCCACTGCATTACCATAAAAGTTATTAACAAGCGGGAAAGAGCTCACAGAAGAGCAACACAACTTGAGTTTTCTCCCAACTTCTATTTAGTTAGAAATATCCCGAGATGCTCCCAATTACCTATTTTTGCCTTCAGAAGGACTAAGAATCTGAAGGACTTTTTAGTCAATAGTGATTTTACTAAGGAAAACCCAATCCAGCATCATGTCCCAAGACTAGGCAACAAGTGCTGTGGGGTCTATAGTATATGTTATCTTAATATGGGGAATCAGATGATCCAATCCCCTAATGTAAAATACCCTATTCGGATTTTGAACAGTTTTACATGCCAGAGTAGAATGGCTATATATTTGATACAATGCCCATGTGGCTTACAATATGTGGGTAAGACCAAGAGAAAGAATAAGGGTCAGAGTTATTGAGCACAGATCCAATATAAGATGCAAAAAAGTGATGGAACCAATGGTACAACATTTTATGGATTTGAAACATTCAATTGATGACATTAAGTTCTGCTGTATTGAACATCACACTTCAGAACAATATCTGTTGAAATTAGAGGCCAGATGGATTTTGAAATTAAAGACGCTGGCTCCTTTTGGTCTTAATGACTTCATTGATTGGTTCAAAATTATATTATAAAATTGCTTGCTGAGCTTTTATTTTATTTTGCAGTGGGTTGTTTATTATTTTGGTTAGATTCACCAGGGAGAACCTCTTATATGGCTATAAGATTTTGATATTAGAATATTGAGTTATAAATACCTTGCAGCCATATTGATAGATTATTGAGTTTTCTATCAATTTACCTTACAACTGCTTGACTTTATTCAAGCATGTAGAGCTACAAAATTGGGATAGCCAGTTGGGTATAATTTTGGGGAACAATGGAGTGAGGTTTCTTTATGTTATTTATTGAGATTCATTGTTTTTCTTTGTATCCTACAGATATATTTGTCACCCATGTGGTGTTCACTTGACAGGCTCCACAAATCTGTATAGTGTATGTATACCTGATTTATACTTGTGTTGCTAATGAAAACCAGGCCATCTGGTTGAAAACATGTCATGTCCAACACAAAAATTGATTTGTTTATTTTGTAGAAAATAATTGATTGTGGAACTATACAGCTTCAACACAAAAACTGATGTGTTCATTTTGTAGAAAATAATAGATTGTGTAACCCATACAGCATATAGGTATCCAATCTACAAGCAGAATACAGCTGTATATATAATGTATTGATATAAGAATGGTGTATCTTTGTCCATGGTGTGACAATAGTAATCATATTATTTTATCTTAACTCTTCTGGTGTAAATACTTTAATCCACCCTCCAAGACTGACGTTCATCATAGGGGCTGGTACTTATAGTCTTTTGGGAGTCCAGCCTCTCCTATTCCCTTCAGTATCCCCTACACTATCCTCTCTTTATTTTCTAGGCACGGGCATGCCTAGAAAGTTAAAGGTAGGACCGTCCTCCATTATAAAAGGGAGAATTTGAAGCCCCTATATTTTCAGAAACTGCTTGAGCTGCAGTTCTGAAAATTTAACCCTATAACCCTTGAGACCAGCGTCTCTGCAAATTTATAACAAAATTGAGCCAGGAAATCCGAACAATATATAGGTTAACTGCTTTTGGTCAAAATGCAGGTTTCCCAATAATTTGTTCTGACTGATATCTCCCTACCCTGATCAAGATTAGCCCTAGACTTTGCAGCCTTGTAGTAAGACATGTCAATTAAGTGCTTTTGAAGTCTCAGGGCATTTGGTGAGATGAAAAATGAAATATGTCTCATTAAAAAATCAGTTCTGCCAGGGGCATGCATGCGCAGTAGTGCCCCTGCTTCTCCTGAAGCTACCTGTGCTGCCGGGTTTGGGGGGAGGAGCCTTGGGCAGCACTGTGGAGCAGAAGGGAGAAAGGGGAGGTATTCACTGCCACCTCACTCCCAGTTGCTCTGCTGCCGGTGGAGGTTGCCGCTGCCGCCACTAGCCCTGCTCTGCCTGCTGCCCTATGGCTGGGCTGCCCACCTGGCTCCTCCGCTGTTGGGGCCCAGGAACTGGCAGTGTCTTCAGTGCGCTCTCCCCTCTGTGTTTCCACCTGGCCGGCAGATGTAGCCCTGCTGGGAGCCCTGGGTTGCTGCCGACCAGAGTGCTGCTGCCTGTCTGCTGCAGCTCCTGGGGTGCCACATCAACGGGCTGTTTCCCCCCGCAGGTAAGAACCCCTGCCCCTTGTGACTCCCTCACCTTCCTAATCCGACCCCCGCACCGCTTCCTGACTCCCCTCACTTTCCTAACCTGACCCCCGCACTTCCTCGCGACTCCTTCACCTTCCTAACTGGCTCCCACACCCGCGCCCCTCCTCCTGTCTCTCTCCCCGCCCCCCCACCTTCCTAACCCGACTCCATACATACTTACTCTTATTAATATTTATCACTAACTAAGCCATCACAATTTATTATTAGGCATTAATTTAGTATCTTAATTCAGCACTTAACAATTTTTTCAAACTGCCTTAACTGTCGTTTCAGTTGACACTGCCAGTGTTGACAACTGTATAGAATCGGTTTTATAGAATGCAATTCTGCATGAAACAACAGAGTTAAGGCACTTTGAAAAAGTTATTCAGTGTTGAATTACGATAATAAATTAATGTCTAATGAAAAAAAATGAGAGCTTAGTCAGTGATAAATAATAATAAAAGTATGTATGGTAAGGAATTAAGTACATATCTCACATTTATGCTGATGGTAAATTATGAAAGGTAAAAATCTTTAAATAATTTTCCATGCTTTTGGGGCATTTAATTTTTGTTGTGTGTTAAAAAAAATTGAATAGCAATTGTAATACATTTTCATGATGTGGAACGTTGGATAAGAGGGAAGTTTTTTGGTTTGGAAATCGTCCTACCTTTAACGTTTTTTTGAAACCATCAGATTTTTGTTTGTATTTCTTTTTAAACTCCCCTCCCCACAGCCATTCCATCTCGTCCATTCTCCTCAGTTGTTCCTCTCCATCTCCCTGGCCACTTGAGACCCCTTCCCCATCTTTTCTCACGTCTATGACCCTCCCACTTCTCTAACCCCAGCCCTTCTGAAGCCCCTACCCTCTTGGAGTCCTCAAGTTTCTCCACAACCTCTGCCTCCTTTTTTAAATCATCTCTCTAAGTTCTGTACAAGCCTCCCAGAGTCAAAAGGAAATGCAACACGGTGGTATTAATAAATGATTGCCGGTCCCCTGGTAGTCTCTCATCTCCTCTTCTCTGACAAGTAAGTGATCTGCCTTCAGCAGGGGCACTGTCAAAGATCCAGGTCTCTGAATACAGTTATTACCTTTTCACCCAGCTGCAAGAGACGCACTGGAATCTGAGGAACACAGCAGGATGCATAATAGCCTTCTAGCCATGTTAGCACCTGAAGTGCAACAGGTGAGCAAGCAAACAAGCTAGGAATTGCCTTTCATTGCCTGATTCCCACTCGCTCCAGTACTTCATCTGATCAGTAAAAGAGGACAGGGGACTCCTTCTAGGGCCCAGATACTGCAGAAGCAACATACCTCTTATTGCCTGTGGTTTGCAGAGAAAACATGTAGATCTATGTCACCTGTCTAGTCCTTGGTTGGACCACAGACTGTCCCAACCAGCTCACTATGCAGTCAAGCCTCAGCCCCGTGGGATGGAGGTGGTCAGAGTTCTGTTAGTAGCAGACACCTCCTCTTTCCCTTTTTTTTAATAGATGGGGCATTTCCCCATCTCCAGTCTTCTTCTGGTACCTCATCTTTTCTCTGAAAATTCTTAAAGAAAATTGACCGAGGAGGCCTATGGTGTATTTCATCTGGCCCTGAAGACTTAAATTCAAAGCAGCCAGGTATTCTCTGACCACCTCTTCATATGGTCAGATACAAAATATCTTGGCCTGAAATCCTTCTCCCTCTTGAGTCGCACAACTTTTGTCAACCTGGACATGGTTTCCCGTTTTTGTGAAGATAAAGGTAAAATAGGAATTAAGCAGTTCTGCCTTTTCTCTTTGTCTCCTACAAATATTTCACCATCTTCACTGAGCAGTGGCCCCACCATTCCCTGATTCTTCCTCTTACTTTCTACCATTCTTGGGAGAACCCCATTTTGTTTTTAGCATTCCTTTTAAAAAAAAAAGTTAGAGCGGTATACAGAGAGCTTAAAATACAGAGTTTTTCATTTATATATGGCATTTTATTTTGTTCCTAACCTATGTCTCCCATTATAAAGAGAGATTTTTTTGACCTTACCATTCCCCCAATGACAATGGCCACGTTTAAAGTCACACACTTATATGAATCATATGCAAAGAGACAGAAATGATCACGGCTTGTTTTTCTTCCCCGTGACAGTTAGCAACCCTAGGTCCAGAAATTTAGGATCTATTTGTGTCAGATGTAGAAAGCAGAGAGACTGGTGTTACCACCACCTCCTGAGGGATAATTCCACCTTCAAGCAACAATCCTGTGTGCGTCATTCACACACACCCTTGCTAACACTGTTATCTGATAGATCACCCAGCCCAGCATCCTCACTCAAAGCTTCCCCATCTAACAGAGTGGTCAAACCACCATTCTCACCCAAGAGAAGATATTAAATCAAAGCAGCACACCCCATGCTACTGGATGCCAAATTAACCACAGCAGTCCCACAAAAATGATCTCTCACTTCAAAGGCTCCTCAGAGAGCTCAGTAGCTGCTACTTTGCTCCCGGCTCCTTCCTTCACCATGCTCAGCTTATTAAGCCAATTAGATCAAATGCCTCATACTGCATCCTTGGGTCAGAAGCTGAGAAAAACAGTTAATGAAGGGATGGAACAGAAGGACGAGTTTCATACAAGCATGATTTACACCCTCTCCTCCTCCCCTCTCACCAGAACTTTCCATGACCTTCTCATCCAAGAGTAAAAAGCAGCAATTAAACATCTTCATAAGTTACTGGGTGCAGCTGCTGTGCCTGAATACTACAGTGATTAAAACGGCTCCACAGGTCCCTGACAAGCACTCCAGGAAGAAAAGAAAAAAACCCCTCTTGATTGTCTCTTAATAAATCAGATTTGCCTAAGTCACAGAAGATTACAAAGAATCCCTATGTTCTTTGCCTCCTTTTCCCCATGATGTTCTGAATGGGGCATGACCACGACCTGCTTATTGCTGACATCTGGCTCTCCCCTTTCCCAGGTACCACCTACATAAGAAACCCAGGAGACCTGGAGATGGCAATCAAAGGGCATTATGCAGCCGATAAGAAGCCCTGGAGTTAATGTTGTAGAGTTCTTGTGTGTAAGAGACAGGGAAATATTGTTATGGGGGATGAGGGTTATGCCACGGCTCAGGGTAGGGGGTATGGGCAGGGGTGGGAGGGATGAGGATTATGCCATGGCCCCCCTGATGATAGGGGGGGTATGGGCAGGGGTGGGAGGAATGAGGGTTATGCCATGGCCCCCTGGTGAGGGGTGGGGTATGGGCAGGGGGAGGGATAGGGTTAGGGTTGTGTGGAATGGGGTAGAGGGGTTAGAGAGAGGGTTAGTGGGTGGGGTTGGGTTTTTTTTTAATTGTTTACATTACACTGTTTTTAAAATGGAATTGTCAGTATTTTTGTTTAAAATGTTGTAATATTTCTGATTGTAATTTTTTTTGTAAGCCTATCAGAGTCCTTTTGGAAAAGGGTGGGATATAACTAATTTGCAATAATAATGTCAGAAGGGGAGTAAAGGGGGAGAAAGGAAGTGACCTTCTGGACTGTTCTTTTCTGAGGGGGCCTCTTTTTAATATGGCCATGCTCCTTATAGAGCATCTTGATGCCATGGTGATCCCAACAGGTGGAGGCAGGTGATGTCAAGTGAACTCTCTTCCAGAAACCATGCACCCACATGGCCCGGATCCTGAAGGCTAGCAGGGAAGGCTCCACAGAGAGAAACCAGGAGCCCAGAAACTGGGGCTTGCCTCAGAAGGGATGGCTAGGAGCCCAGGGTGTGGCTTGCTTCATAAAAAGGGACCAGGAAGGGCACACAGCCTGAAGGTTTATATTAGTTCAGTTTGAGTGATGGGATTTGACACTAAATGAAAGAGCACAAAGACAAGAACTTTCCCCCCAGAATCTACTTGATGTAAAAAGGGGCAAAACGATGGCCCTGACTCTTCAAAGTCTTATTACCGATGCGATCGCATCATTCAAGCATAAGTATTTGCAAAAAGCAAACTTTAACTCATACCCTTGAATATAGAATAAATGTCATGCCACTTTCTACCAACATTTGGACCAGAAATTGGATAGCTGGAGCTATTTTTATCCAGTTGTTGGACTCTTGTTCTCTGTGGCCACTGGGGATAGGAGCAAGATAACTAACTTAACCTGAAGGAGGAAAACGTTGGGTCAAATATCAGTAAGAATTTTCTGACCATAAGAATATTTAGAACACGTTCAAACAAAATAGATCTTACTTGGGTCCCAAAAGAGCCTGGGGGTGTGGGATGTGTGTGTAGTTCATGTTACTCACACCTGGGGGTAATTTACCACATGGTAATTGTGGGTATCTTACACATAATGCTTGCCACTATTCCAGCTACCTAACATGGGGCAAGCATTATGTTTGGTCACATGAACCCTGGAGCAAAAACACTAAGCAAGGAGCATGAGTTAACTTTGTAGAGTTTTGTTCCCTGGAACATATCTGGAAAACTTCTCAGCCGGCCCACAGAGCAGCCACGCACACACCACGGAACCAACACCTGTTCACCAGGTGTGCTTTGTAATAATCAATTTCACCAGCGGGGAACTTGGTCTTGTCAGTTTCACCAGCAGGGCTTTCGGGCATCACCTATTTATGCTGAAGCGGCCTAAAATGTCTCCCCCTGCTGGTCAGAATCCATAGGGTGGCAGCTAAGTGTTTGTTCATGCTGCTCCACCATGGGAGGATGTAGTAGTACCATATGATTGATTTCCCCTGGGGTTAGCATAACATGTAGAGCAGGGTGGGGAACCTCAGGCCTGGGGACTAAATGCAGCCTATGGCTAGTTTTTGTGTGTCCTCTTTCGAGCTCCTGGATCCAGTTCTTACCCCCAAGCGTTGAGAAACTGAGCTTGGGGTAAAAGAACAGAGATGAGGGTATACACATAAGAATAGGGGATGGATCCATGGCACAGATCCATGATCTGGACCCTCCCTTCCGGACTGCACCCCTTAAATGCCCCCACTCCCAACATCTATGTGGCTCTTGGAGCTTGTACTAATTTCCAGAGTGGCCCTGGGATGGAAAAGTTCTGCTACCCCGTTATACATCCACCCTGTGTGGACATTTCCATCTGCTAACTTTGAGGAGGAGTTGGGGGGCTGTTTGTGTAACTGGAATGGCCACAGAAATGGCTTTTTCTCTGGATAAACTAATCTAGAATAGTTGACCCCCAGGGAATGTCCGGTTTCATGTGAACATGCCCTTTGGCAATAGAGCTCAGCAAACTATCCTGGAGTTACCATCACTGGAATTTTGTTTTTAAAAAACAGGTTAGATAAACAACTGTCTGGTATGGTTTAGGAATAACGGGTCCAGTTTAAAGGTTGGAGGATGGATTAGATGACCGTGTAAAGTAGATTTCATCCCTAAAATTCTATAAACCGTATTGTGTGACTTAGGAAATCATTTGCAGCCATGCACAACAGCTTCTATTATGGTTTGAAAACAGCAAGGTACAGTACAACCACAATTAATGAATAATTCTGAAAAAAATCAACGTCTAAATTACTTTGTGTCTCTCACTTACTTTTGGGACCAACACAGCAACATCTCTTCCTTTAGACAAAGATCAAAATATCTGGAGAAGATTGTGATTGGTTCATGGACATTCCATGGGAGAATGCAGGTGAAATATATTAAACAAAGCTTTTTTTTTTTTACAAGTTACCCACTCAGATTCATTATCTATTTCCAGGACAATCCTCATGTCTGGAACAGCATCACAGAGGCTTGCCTATGGCTATCAGTATGCAGATGTTGTCCAAGATCACAAAGCTTTGCTGGTTCCAATTAGAGACCATTTTAGAAAAAGTTTCACCTAACAGGCAATGCAAACTCCTCATCCTGTGAATATACACAGGAATGCAAGGACTTCACAGTGCTCTCATTGAGTAGTCAGTGCAATCCTCATGCAAGAACTTAGTATGTGCTATCTCAGTTATCACTATCCAGCATTTTAACTAGGGCAGTGTGCCAATCCTAGATGCTGCAGGGCACATGG
This sequence comes from Sphenodon punctatus, assembly GCA_003113815.1. Classification (NCBI taxonomy): domain Eukaryota; kingdom Metazoa; phylum Chordata; class Lepidosauria; order Sphenodontia; family Sphenodontidae; genus Sphenodon; species Sphenodon punctatus. The sequence continues at coordinate 5,894,636 of QEPC01008951.1, forward strand.
GTTGCGGCAGAAAACTATACTCCAAATCACCTCTGGTAGCATTACTCTGCATGAGGGAAAAATGTCTTCCTGATTCATGCAATAACAGAGTACTCTCTCATGAGATGAAATTTGCCTCCAGGAAAAACTCCAAGAGGCAAATGCTGCACGGCTTTTGACAAGTGGGAAAACGAAGCCAAGCGGCTTTGGCCGTGATCATGTGAAGGATGTGGACCTGGAAAATCAGTACAAGTTTTGTACTGAGTTTTCAGGGTTTCAAATCAGAGTTTTTCCCAGAGCTAAATTGTGCACGTTTGGTCTCTTGAGAATGCACCCCTAAACCCTGAAATGGATTAGTTTCTGTTGGCATGCATAGATACTTGGCATGCATACCTCTACTAGATACTAAAAATAACTTACCTCCACCAACTGTAGTTGGTCCGATACAAAAATATCACTTTACTATTTTGTCTCTACTGCCAATATTATTAGTCAGAGTCATCCAGTCTTTTTCAAAATAATCCAACGACAGTATTTGCCTCCTGTGGCACAGAGTTAAATGTGGTGTCAATACCTTGTACAGAAGAGGATTCTTTCATAACTACATTTTTTCATTCTTATACGCTCATATGTAAACATCTTCATTCCTTACTCCTCCTTGTGGCCTTCATTGGACCTTGTTTACAAATTCTATTATATTTTGGATGCAACGCATCCAAAATTAGTCACAGGCCTCAGATGGGGACATATATGTGTTCAGCAGAATGTCAGTGTAAAGAAAGGTTCCATGTTATTTTCTATTGCTGTTAACTAAAGAAGAAGGGGTCTTAAAGGCCCTACCCTAGGAAACCAATGGGGGCTTTTCAACTGACTTCAATGAATTTTGGATTGGGCCCAATGCTTCCTAATCACTGTTTAATCTGCTGCTGCAACCTGGGCAGACAACTTCATTCTCACCTAACTTTCAATGCTTTATATGCTGAATCTGCCCTTGCTCCATGGCCATTCCCTTGTTTTCCCTAACAACCTTTATGAAAAGGATTTTTTTAAATCCAGAGAAATTATATCTACAATGTCACTGTGGCATACCTTTAAGAGAGGCGCTTGCTATAAGAAGCACCCAAAATGGTCACCAACAGGAAGCAGATGTTGGTGGGCGGGGCTTGCACTATAAAGCAGAGACAGCCAGGAAGAAGAGGGCAGGCTGCTCCTGACCAGTGAGAACACATCTCCTGGAGAGGCTGGCTGATCTGGATACCTGGAAGAGAGGAGGTCTGGACCAGAGGGCCTGAAGAGACAGAGTTCTCAAAGAGCTAGCCTGGGACTGCAGTTGTGGCTAGGCTCTGCTGTATGGACTATGGGTGGCCCAGAGGGTTGGTGCCAGGCCTGTGTTTTGTAAATAAGAGGTTACTGAGCAAGTTTTCTACTCGCAGACGGATCACTACAGCTGTGCTTCCAGCCAGGGGCTGCCCCGGCAACAGCCATACAGCTGCAAGTGACAGCCTAGAGCACCTGGCAATCTAGACTAGGACAATTTTCAGAAAGTGTGAATGTATAATGCAGTGGTTAAACCACTTTTTCCAAAGATTTGGGGTATGCTGAAACTGAATATTTTGTTTGTCAAGCTGTACTTTGAAGTTTTGTGCTCAAAATCCTCAAAAAACAAAATGGCCACCAACCAAAACTGCTGACAGCCATCACTTTAAATGAAGGATGATAATGACATGTTTTTTTCATGTATTATTATGATTTCATTACCCAGTAACGCAATTAACACACAAGAAAACTTATGTTCAATATTTTTGAGTGAAAACTATTTTTATGGACATTTTAATTGAAAAGAGTCCTGGAAAGTTATATTAATAAACATTACAGATATACTTTTGTAGATTAGTATATTTGTATACTAGTTTAAATCTAGCACAAAAACAATGGAATATGTAATTAGCAACTATTAAAAAATGAGAAACTTCCAGTACTTCTGTGACTAGTCGCCAGGCAAATTAATTACAATACATATGTACAGTACCATAAGGGTAAAATGTTTTCGGTACATTAAATTTTCTGTCACATAAGGGGTTTTTTTCAATTACATTGTTCATACACACACCGTCTGCACACTTGCATACTCCAGTACATGGTGCGTGTCAAGCTGCTTTTCAAGCTAATTGCCTTTGTGAGTCACAAAGGACTTTTTAACCTCTCTGAGCCATACCACCAACGTGTATGTGTATTTAATTTATTTATTTTCAGCTGTGTATATCCTGCCCCTCCTGCCAAAACCAGCTCAGGGCGGCTAACAAATATAATAAAATATCTAAAATACAATAAAAATAGTAATAAATCCAAAAATATTAAAACCAATGGTGGAGAATACAAACGTAAGAAAACCACCTTCCTAACCCTCCATCCCACACCCCACCTACCCTAACCCAGTCCCCCACACCATTACCCGTCTCACCTGCCAAACGCCTGGTGGAACAGACAGGTTTTACAATGCCTCCTAAAGGAGGAGAGGGTTGAGGCTGTCTGGGCCTCTGGAGGAAGGCCATTCCATAGCCACGGCGTGACCACCGAGAATGCCCTCTCCATTGTAGCCCCCTGATACACACGGGGGACCTCAAGCAGGGTGCTCCCAGCAGACCACAAGGGCCGCTCCCGGGAGTGAGGCGGTCCCGCAGATATGTGGGGCCCAGGCCATTTAGGGCTTTATACGTAAGCACCAACACCTTGAATTGGGCCCAGAAGACTTTAGGCAACCAGCACAGAGAGCAGAGCACAGATGTAATGTGCTCCCGGCAACCCATCCCCATAAGAAGATGGGCCACCGCATTCTGCACCAGCTGCAGTCTCTGAGCGGTCACCATGGGTAGCCCCACGTAGAACTGTTACAGTAGTCCAGTCTTGAGGTGATGAAAGCATGGATGAGAGTAGCCAGGTACAAGTCCGAGACATATGGCCTAAGCCGGCGTAAAGATGTAACTGGCGAAATGTGTTCCTCACCACAGCGCCAACCTGAGCATCCAGGCGGAGCTGCAAATCGAGGGGCACCCCAAGGCTATGAACCTGGGGAACCAGTGGTGGACATCACCTCCATCTTGTCAGGATTCGGTTTCAGTTGGCTTGCCCTCATCCAGTCCCCCACAGCCATCAGACACCGGGTAAGCACCGAGACTGGGGCCTGGGTCGACTGAAAACGAGAGGTAGAGTTGAGTGTCATCGAATATCAAACCGTCTCATGACCTTGCTAAGCGGCTGCATATATACATTGAACAGGAGAGGGGACAGAATAAAATCCTGTAGGACTCCACACGAGAAGTCTCGGGAAGATGCAGAATAATCACCGAGCACGACTTGCTGGGTTCTCCCAGCCAGGAAGGAGCGGAACCAACCAAGGACAATTCCACCCACTCTGGCTCTATCCTTCAGGCAAGTCACCAACATCTCATGGTCAACGGTATCGAAGGCAACTGACAGATCTAACAGAATCAGCAGGGTCGAACGACCCAGATCTAATTTGCAGCAGAGGTCATTGACCAATGCCACAAGCACAGTCTCAGTGCCATAACCCGGGTGAAAGCTGGACTGTGAGGCATCAAGGACACAGTTCAGGTGCCCCTGTAGCTGCCCAGTCATAACCCGCTCAATAACCTTCCCTAAAAAGGAAAGGTTAGAGACTGGTCGGTAGCTGGCGAAGGAGTCAATGTCAAGAGATGGTTTCTTGAACAGGGGACACACCACTGGCTCTTTGAGGCAGCTCGACACCCTGCCCTCCTGAAGGGAGGTACTGATCACCTCCGTCAGCACCGGCCCGAAGGTCTCTTGGCTTGTCTTAACCAGCCAAGACGGGCAAGGGTCTAGTTTGCAAAAGGTGACCCTGACAGCCCCAAGGACATCCTCCACATTGGTGAGAGACCCCCCACTGGAACGGATTTCACAAAATCTGACAAGGCGGGGTTTGTTCCATAACCTCTGGTTCTAATGTAATAAGTGCGGCGTCAAAGCATGGTGAATCCGAGCAAATCCATGTAGTGGATTTCATCTTCCTTGAAGAATCCTGTAACTCTCCTCTAGTTACTCTCCTTTGGTTCTGATGAAGCCAGGTAGGATTTGGTCTTCAGTGTAGCAGTTTCAAACATGTGCATTAGTTGGCCACCTTAAACGTACACTAGCTTCTTTTAGATACCGCACTGCCTAGCTTGCACATAAAAACCAGACCCAACAAAGCAATCAGAATATAATCTCAATTTTGAGCGTACGGTTGAGTCCTTCTATTGAAAAGGGGCTTAAATGCAACTTGAACTTCCGATTCTTTTGCCCTTATTTATACCAGCAGGAAATTGGGAATAACTCCACTGTATTCAATGTAAAGCCATTGTTACCAATTGCAGAAGTAGACAAGAGAGAGATTAGGAATCTATGCTCCTTTTCTCTGCTTTACTATGCAGGTTTTATTCATCAGCTGTGTCTAAGAAAGCTGGTAAGGAATCAACAAGTTAAATTGATAAAAGGTACTTTTAAGATGGATTAATGGCTTCCACACAAGGGATTTACACTGATTTAATGAAAATCACTTTCTAAAGAGATTTAGGAATGGTTGACAAAAAGCTGTGCTGAACTTCGGCCTGTTTTTTGTTGTTGTTTTTTAGTTTAGTTAAACTGGTTCAAAACCTTGTGTGGACACACACAGAACATACACTTCTATTGAAATTAATATCTGGTTAGCTTGTGCCTGTGAAATTACCAACGTAAGCTCAAACAATAGAAGCCAGATTTAAATCATATATAAAAAGAATGCCCATGCAGGGCTTTGCACAGGCTTCAGTAAATTAGAGGAAAGACATGTTTAGTTAAACCAGAGCAAATCTCTGTGTAAAATCTTTGCAAACTGGTACAACTTTCACATACAGAACGCCCTTATGCTGCTGCTTTGCACAGAGGTACAAGATTTTATCCTCTCTCAATACCTGAACTAAGGAATACCAATGAAATTAACTGGCAGCAGGCTTAGAAGAAACAAGAAACAACAAAAGTGCACTGTCACACAATTAACTCATGGAAATCATTGACATGGGATGTTCTGAAGGCCAAGAGTAGAGAAGGGTTCGAATAAGGATTAGACAAACTCATGGGAGGATAGGTCCATTAATGGTAACTAGCCACTTTCATCAGGGAATGCAACCCCTGACTGTCAAACTGGGAGTGAAAGACAGAGAATGGTCGCTCTATAGATCCCCCATTTTGGGGACGTTATATGCTTTCCAGAAGCAACAGATGCCTGCCATAGTCAGAGGGGGCAATTCCAAACCCCTACACACGTAGGATGTGCACGTGCACATGGCTTGCATGTGGGCTAAGACAGTTGTGTGCGCTTTCCATGGCTGTTGCACAGCGTGTGGAGTTTGGTATGGAGCCCAGAGACAGGATACTAGACTAGATGGATCATTGGTCTGACTTGGTGTGGCAGTTCTTAGATTCTTCTGTGTCTCGGCTGATTGTGTATTTTAAATTTTCTTTCCTTTACCCTTCACCTAGCTATTATTTTCTTCATAGTTTGTATAACTTTTTCCTAATGTAAACATGCTCACTGCTGGATCTTTATTGGCTCCACATCACAGGAGAATGCTGAGCATTAGCTGATCCATCTCAGAGATAGTTCTGAATTTCAGCTGCCCTCCCAGCATTAGGCTGATGCCCTTTTCCTAGCTTTCTCCACTAGCCCCACCTCTGTGTGTGAGCGTGTGCGTGTTCATGTGTCTGTGTGTGCAAGACAGCACTACAGAATAACTTCTTGTTGTCTATTTTCACCTCCAACTACTAGTTGTCATTCTTCTAGCTATTCCCCTTTGCTGGGGCCAATTTCAAAATCGGTACAAGCTCTAAGAGTCATATAGAAGTTGGAAGCAAGGGTGCATTCAAGAAGAGGAGTACCCAGATAATGGATTTGTGCCACGGATCTGTCCCCTGTCCTTATGGGGGGGAATCTCTGTTCTTTACCCTGAGCGCAGTCTTTCAGTACTTGGGGGTAGGACCTAGGTCCCCATTTAAAACCTAGTAATAGGCCACATTTGGGTCCTAGGCCTGAGGTTCCCCACCCCACTCTATGCATCTTGCTTCCTCAGCATTTTACAAGGATACTGACATACAAGAGAGAGCTTCCTCCTATCTGCCTTACCTGGTGCTGCTGCAGTCACTTTCCTGTTGTTCATATAATACTCCACTCTCATTTCCATTATACATTTCCCCCAATCCAGATACTTTCCAAGTTCTAAGACCTCTAAATACGAATGCCATCCACACTGGACACCAGACTATGACACACAGCTTTATGCCTTGTGTCATAGCTTACAGCAAACTGTGACTCAGGAACCACATGTAGTTCCCAGGCAATTTAAGTGTGGCTCTTCAATTGCAGGGCCATTCTCAGGTCCTCCACTGCATTATCGGTCCTGTGTCTTAGTTCACTACACATGTCTCAGAAGCAGAATTGCAGCTGCTCCTCACAATCTCAGCAGCCAGGACTGCAGAGCACCGGTTCCACCAGTCAATCATGATCAGGAGAGGCTCATCCTTGGTGAATCTTCAAAGGGAAAATGCACATGTGTCTTGTGGCTCTCGGTCATATGAAGATTTTGTATGCAGTACATTTGATGTTGGGAACTTTACCCAGACCTTGGTAGAACCAACAACTATATGCCATAGAGAAACATAACAGTGTTTGCAGAAAGTAGCTTAAATATAACATGAGAAGGAAAGGTCTCTAAATGCTGTTTGTCTGAGCAGCCATGGAACAGGTGCACAGGCGTGGCATCTTTCTCTCAGTACAAATGGATGGAAGGGACTATATTACGAGACCACAAGAGTGTCTCGTAAAGTCTAAAAGTGCTCTGCAGCACGCTAAGGGCTGCTACCTAGCAATCAGCACTCTGTTCAGTGTCATCTGGAGTTAGCTGGGTCCAGAGTTCACCAATGTTGTGTAGACAGCAGCTGATAAAAGGAGGCAGAGATTAATCAAGGAACAGATACAGCTAACAATAAATCCCAGGTTGCAATCTGTGTGGTCAGGATGCCAAGAGAGCCACAGCTTTCCCAGTTAACACAATTTCCCAGTTGGCATCAATTTGCCCTAAACTCACTGTCATATAAGTTTAGGGAACGTTGTGAAAGAAAGATCTTTCTCAAATTATTCACAAGTTTTCATCATAAAGGAAGGAGAAGAGACTGTTCCTGCCCACAGTGGAAAGAAAAGAGATAAAGACAGTGTAGAGAAAATAGGTTGCCATGTTGGTCCCGGCAAATGCGAGACTGAGACCCAGGTAGGAATTGAAAACAACGGCAAAGGTAAGGGAGGGGAGGAGAATGCAAGAACGAGAACCATACAACCTATCATCAGATCAGGAATGGACAGCAATGATGAAAATGGGAAATAAACAGTCTAAATGTGTACGTAGCTTCGTCCTGGATGCCTTTTCCTCACCCACGACAGGCAACTGACATCCTTATTAGCCTTTGTCCACACCTGTATGGTTTGGCCTGCCACTAAATATCCATTGCCTTTTATCGGTATTTTCTAATAGCACAACGTATACCTTTACTCATCCATGAAATGAAAGCTGTGAATCACATGGGACAGCGTGTTTTAATCCTGTTCCCATCCTGCCCTGCAGCAACCACACCCACTCCAGCATTTTTTCTCTCTTGTAATCTACCCCTCTCCCACCCACAACCACGTCATCCTGCACTGAGAACTGATTTATAACCCCTGCTGCCAGTACAAGCTCCAGCCCTGGCTGGGCAGAAGCTGGAACTTGCAGAGTGGGCAGGGAGGGTTCTGCTGCTCCCCATAAAATCAGCTATTCACTAGGAAGCAGCAGCCCCTCCAGATCCACCTCCTGGACCAGGCGAGAGTTGCTGCGTTCTTCTTACCCTGATCTCTTGCAGCACAAGCCCCAGCTCTGGCAAAGGAGAGACTTTGGCTGGTGGCAGGTGAGGAGCCGCAAAGCCCATCCCACCCCACTCACTCGTATAGACTGCAAGCTCTAACCCCAGGAGTTGCCTTGTAATTTAATAAAGTCTCATTCTAAGTTAGTAGCACTGAGAAGGCGGGCACTCCAGGCGTAGACAGGTACAGGGGAGGAAGCCACAGGCAGACCAATGGCTAGTGGGCTGGATAGGCAGGCTGGAACAGAGGCTTAGTGAGTGGGTCTGTTCAGTAGTCTTGACAGATTGCTCAGAGAAGTGTGGCAGGAAGAGGGGTAGGGAACCAAAGGGCATTAGCTCCCCAGCCACCTGACCTCCCTGAGCCACTGCTTCAGAGCAGCCCCTGGCACTTACAGTTAGTACGTTTACATAGACCGATTTATGTAAATATGTGCAAGTTTAAATAGCTTGATGCCTAATTTTGAATCTCAGCTGAAAAATATAACCCCCCCCAAAAAGGCAATCTTAAAAAAGGTAAAGGACTCACATTCATACAGGAACCTCTCTCATAAGCCAGACCTGAACCTTTGTCTATCCAGTCTTTATTTCATAACTCTATCACAGTAGCCCCTTCTCCGCAAACTGCTTGCTGTGAGAGCTCTACCTCTAAAAAGCTCTCTACACTGCAGACATTTCTCCTCCTGTGTAGATTCTCGGTCATGCCAAAAGCCATGGGTTCTAGTCTGACCTATACCCTTGTGTCTCCTCTTTGTTGCCTTCTTTAAAAAAAAATTTAAAAATAAAAGAAGCTAAAAGAGCAGCTCGTAATTTCTCAGCACAGAATGTTGGAATGAAAAAGAATAAGAAAGCTGAGTCAGGGGAAGTGAGATTCAAGATGACAGCCCCCTGTGCAACTCCATGGGGAATATTCCCAAACCTATGGCAAATATTTTCTTCTCCCTCACAAATGCAAGATTTTCCAGCAGCTTTGTGAGACTTTGGAACAGGTGCCAAAATCCCTGCTAAATCCAGTATTTTATCCATCCTGGAATACAAGGAACCTACAACTGCAAATCTAAAAATCTGGTATACCTCATTCAGTGCACTAAATGCCCCCATGGGAACTATATAGGTGAAACCCACCAACCCTTGCACAAATGCAGGAACTCTCACAGAAAAAAGATGGACAAGAGCAGAGTCTACTGTTGGCATTTACTTATCACAAAGTGGCCACTCTATTTCTGACTTCTCTGTCCTTATCTTAAAATGAAACCTATGCAACACCTTTAAAAGGCGAGCCTGGGAACAAAATTTCACAGCTCTACTAGATACAAAGAACAATGGGCTCAATTTGAACATGGGTTTCACAAGCCATTGCAGAAATTTTTAAGTCTAATGATTGTCTACAGCTACAGGAAGCTTTAAGTTTACTCACTATCAGCAGCTCTTACTCTGTTGTATTCCACCCTTTTAAATTGCAGACCTCCTACCTAGGGCTTGTTCTCACCTCCTCCTCCCATTGCCATTGTTTCCAATCAAAGAGGCATTTGAAAAGGAAGACAGGAAGCCAATCACAGAGGCATTTGAAGAGGAAAACAGGAAGCCATTTTGTATAACTCCAATAAAAGAGATCAGACTAAGAGAGTGTTTTAGAGAATTGAGTGGCAGGGGTGGCTCCCCCCACCCCCAGGAAATTTGGGGCACTGCCCCCCTAGCGCCGTGGGGGACCCCTGCTGCACTGTCATTGGGGGGGAAAAAACAAACCCCGCGCCGCTGCTTCTGACAGCAGCAGCAGCAGCAGCCTCTGACCAGCCACTCTGAGAGCGGGTCCCAGAAGGGACAAAAAGGCTGAGCTGCTCAGCCGCCCAAACCGCGTTTTCTACTGAAAACGCGATTTGGGTGGCTGAGCCCCTGAGTCCATAGCACGCATAGGACGTGCTGTGGAAGAAGGGGCTAGCCTTCTTCCATTGCGCCTACAAACACCCAGGCGAGAAGCTTTGGGCCGGGCAGCTGAGGCAGGGAGCACCGCGCATGCGCGCTGCTCCCTGCCTCAGTCACACATGGAGTCCAGGTCAGGACAAGGCTGGCGGCACACTCTCAACAGCACGCCGCCAGCCTCAGCTGCTTGCTTCCCTGCTGCTGTCGCTTCCCCCAATCTGCCACTCAGAGTGGTGGGGGGTGGGGAGAGTGGCAAGGCAGGGATTGGGAACTTTTAAAAAAATTTTTTTAAAAGTCTTTAAATTGCCCACGCAACCTGGCTCCGGAGGAGCAGGACACACGGGCAATTTAAAACAAGTCTCCCCCCACCCCCCACCTCTGCCTGCCACCCGGGCCATCAGACCCCGCCGGAGCTGCAGCCAGGTAAGTGAAGATCCCTCTCCGAGGGTCTCCCCCCCCCCAAAGGGTCCCCCCCCTGCCCCCCCCCCTGAGGGTCCCCCACCCCCCTGAGGGTCCCCCACCCTGCCCCCTGTAACTGTGTGTCTGGCGATCTTTAGCTGTGGTCGCATTCGCAATGCTGGAAATGGGGTGTTTTTTAAATCCTGATATGTAACTGTGAGTCTGGCGAGCTTTAGCGGTGTTCGCAATGCTGGAAATGAGGTGCTTTTTCAATCATGAGATGTAACTGTGAGTCTGGCGAGCTTTAGCTGTGTTTGCAATGCTGGAAATGAGGTGCTTTTTCAATCGTGAGATGTAACTGTGCGTCTGGCGAGCTTTAGCTGTGTTCGCAATGCTGGAAATGGGGTGCTTTTTCAATCGTGAGATGTAACTGCATCTGG
>QEPC01008951.1:5907219-5917505 GCA_003113815.1 Sphenodon punctatus
GTTGCTATGGGTACCGTTACATACCTAGGCTACAAGGTGGGAAGTGGCAAATTGTGTCCTCGAAAAGACAAAGTAGAGACTATTTGCTCCTGGCCTGCACCCACAACCAAAAAACAAATCCAGAGGTTCATGGGCATGACTACTTACTTTCGCCGCTATGTCCCACACTTCAGTGACATAGCAACCCCCTTAATGGACAAATGCAAAAAACGATGCCAAGAGAAGGTACAATAGTCAGACGAGTGCGACAGCGCATTTGACAAACTTGAGAGAGCTCTGACTGAGGCACCAGGGTTAATCAGTCCGGATTATGAGAAAGAATTCCATATCTGGACTGATGCCTCTGACACCGGCCTGGGAACAACCCTCACACAAGCAGGGAAGGAGGGAATACACCATCCCATTGCTTACTTTAGCAAAAAACTACTCCCAAGGGAGAAGAATCTGGCAACAATCGAAACAGAGTGTCTGGCCATAGTCTGGGCTGTGAAGAAACTTAAACCGTATGTATTTAGTAGAACACTCACAGTCCACACCGACCACTCACCCCTAAATTGGCTCAATAGTGTGCAAGACTCCAACTCCAAACTACTGAGATGGAGCCTGTTCCTACAAGAATTTGACATGAAAATTGAACACGTAAAGGGTAAACAGAATGTGCTTGCAGATGCACTATCACACAGAGACACACCAGTCTAAGCATGTTACGAGACCCTGTCGGGCCTCTCCACATGCATTCTTACAGGGGGGCTGTCACAGAGAAACAAGGGGTCACACACGTGTAACACGGGACTACATGTTTGGTAAATGTGTACTGCCATAGGTTTCAAATGTATGTTATGCTACCATACATATACACTATGTAATGTCAAAGGTTCCACATGTTTGTAATGTTGAAATTGAGAACTGTACAATTAGGGCTCTCACACGTCACTAGCCTACAGGAAATACAAAGAGATAACAAAGATGTGGTTGGGGAGACACTTGATAGACAGCCTGTTGAGATGTAAATTGACTTCCATGTTTGCCTGGGTTGATTACGTGCCCTGACCCACGATTCCCCAAAGGCGGGAAATCTGACACAAAGGAAGCTAAATATTATTTAAATGAGAGTAAGATACAAAGACAGACAGCTTCTTGCAAAGCTGCTTGGAGAGAACATCTGCATACGAAAGAGCAGTCTGGCAACAGCAGGCTGGGGAAGCATGAACTGAGAGACAGAAGTCGCTCGCTAAGCCAGGGCCCAGTCATTTACCTTTATGACTGAGAAACCAGAACTTCTGGACCTTTATAGGGTAAGATTAATTTAGGAACTTAACCAGTATATGTTAGGAATGCGTTATGTTTAACTTTCAATTCTGATAACCACACTGTATCAACTATCTTGTTTATGTAATCAATAAACTTACTTCTTTACTTTACGAAGAAGTGGCAGTGTCTTATATTGGAACACAAGTGAGCTACAAGAGCCCCCAAGCTCTTGCGAACCCAGAGAGTAAAGAGTCTGTAAACGGGAAGGATCGGGCCCTTGTGTGACAAAGGAGTTTCATTGTGGCACACTTGAATTAGCCAGAGAGAGAAACTAATTCAAGAGAACTGTGCACAAGAGAAACTGAGTCACTCAAACCCGGTAAAGTGGGGGTGTGGACTCCCAAACCCGTGACACCCCCCCAACACACACACACAGCAGAGGGCAAGAATACTGCTTCAGAAGGGACTTCTGAAGAAGGGACTGGGGTCCCTCCAACATACATGCAGCAAGTCCCTTCTTTCTGAAGCAGCGTTCTTAACCTCTGCTCTGTGTGTGTGTGCGCGTGTGCGTCTTTGCTAAAACTGCTTGTAAGTGAGGTTTAAGGTTGTCTGCCTGCTTTTAAACCTGGCAGAGGAGGGGATTATAACCTGCCTAACCTTATTGAAATTGCTTGATTAAGTAATGTAATGTCCATCCAACATTAATCCTTGGAACGCCTTGCTGCTGAGTTATGCCGCCCACCGTTGCCCTGGCTCCGCCTTACTGCCCCCCCAACCTCAATGCCCACCAGCCGCCCCTGTTGAGTGGGAAAATGAAGAATATTTTGCTAAAATTAAAATTTATTTAAACCCAGAACTAGAACATCAATGCTGCTATAGGACAGGTACAAAATCTACTGGGGGACTGTAGAGGAGGGGCAAAGACTTGGGAGTGCTGCAAGTTAGAAAGAAGTTATATTAGCACAGCTGTAGGAGAGTAGGAGGAGAGCTGGACAAGGGTGGAAATAACAAGGATGTGTAGTGCACGTACGTGACAATGCCCACACTGAACAATTCCTCAAGGCTAGGAGCTAACAGCACTACCCATAGGGACTCCTACAAGCTAGTCTCTTCCTTAAAAGCCATTCTATCATCCCTGTGGCTTCTACCAGAAGACGCCCCGCAGTCACCACTGTCAGACTGTAGAAGGAAAAGGGAGAGCAAGCGAGGCTTCTATAACAAATTCTGTCTTTAGTGTTGGTTTCTTCTCACTTATCATGGCAGCAGAGCCAGGACTGAAACCTCGCTCCCACAGCTGACTTCACGTGTAATATGCAGCCTCCATCCTTGCACAGCTACTGGTAACTTCCATGCAGTATCATAGGGTGCTTTCCCATATTAAAAAAAAAGTCTGCATTGTTTTAATCTGGTTGTTTAAGATGCATATTTCAATTTCCTGTTCCCAATTCACAATCTATTTTTTTTCAGCATTTGAACTTAATGCACATTGTAAAACTGTGCATGATAAGCATTCCCACATTCAGTTTGATGTGCATATTTCTCTTGCTTTTATCCACATTCTCAGTGTTACAGGAAGGAAATCATAAAAGTTGTTTCTCCCTCCACTCTGGAGGTTCTTACCCTGTCTCATTTGCCATACCTGGAGCAGCTTCAGCTCTCTCTGTGGACTTCCATTATCCTGGAGGATTAACAGAGGATTCCTGTGCATTACCACATTGAAAATATGTGCATTGTATGAATGTGGTTTCACTGCAGAATTCACACAATCAATCTATGTGCATAATAAAAAATAGTCCTTATTCAAGACTGTTTGGGGCACCCCATAATGTGCTTTTCAGACATGCTCATTGGATAGAAAATAGGAGGATGAAGGCATTCCCAGGTTACTGACTGTACTCTGGTCTTTCCTGATGTTTATTTCTCCCTCATATCCCCCTCCCTTGTCTCTCAGATTATAAGCCCCTTAGGGGTAGGGACCCGTCTCTGAATGTGGACTGTACAATGCCAGGTACATTGCTTGCGCTATACAAATAAAAATAAAATAATAATAAATACTGAAATATTTAGATAAAATAATAATGCGCATAAATCAATGATGGGGGAAAGCACCCTTAGACTAAAATAAAAAAAAAAAAGACTGTGATTTAATATTAACATGGAGAATCTCCACAGGGTGTAATTAAAGGGCACAAAGTATGAAGTCATTCCAGAGAAAGTACATTGCTGTCTGCTGTATATTAACGGCAGACATGTAACATGGAGTCCTTTGACTGTGTAGTATGGTGCACCAGCCATAGTTCACAGGTGGCTTAGTGTGTCTAACAAGATTTCTGATCCTGCACACCAATTGACACAAAGGGGATTCTGTACTTGGAGCAGAGGGGATGGTCATGCTGAGTGGGGAAAGGTAGGCTATAAGTTTAAATAAATAAAATAATTATAAAACCTTACATGCACTGGCAAAAGAAACACCTCCCCAGAGGAAAGCTGTGACTAGGGTGGCCAGATATGCACATTTTAGAGGACAGTTATGAGGCATATAGGCTGCAGGGCTGCATTGGATCCAATGCAGCTCTGCAACCTGTATTTCTCATAAGGGTTCTCTAAAATGCACATATCTGGCCACCCTATCAATGACTTCACTGACACTGGGAATGCTAACAAGCTCGTAATGGGTGTGCGCTGCAGCCCCTTCATGAGCAAAGATTTGTTCCCGTGGGTTTCTGTGCCCTGCCTGCAAAACACTTGTTATAACTGCTCAGCAACTGTTAGGAACTTAGACACACTGAGAAAGAAAAGCATCCACGTAGGTTGTTCTACTACTACCAGCACTGCACAATGCTGATATTCCCTTTGTGGTTAGGTCCCAGGCTTGTGTGACCAAACATAATGCTTGCCCCCATGTTAGTTGGCTGGAACGGTGGCAAGCATTACACGTAGACACAGCCAGAGTTAGCCTAGAAGCATTGATGCAAGCAGCCCCATGGACCTTTCAGAGAGCAGATTCCACTGCCACCACTTACACCAAGCTGTGTGTTACCCAAAGACTGCAATTATGCATTTCCCTGTGCCACTTAATTAAACAAGTGTACGCAAACCAAATTCATATTAGCAGCGGATTCCAGGAAGCAGCAATTTAAGCTCAGCCAGAGCATGAAATACTCTGAGAAAATTGCAGCAGATTAGCAGGTTTAAACCACTTTAGTCTTGCAGGGTTGAACTGAGGATATAGAACCATTTTAGGACCCCAGGGAGGGGGATCTTGCAAGGATGAGAGAAGGGTGGAACTGAGTAGTCTAGAACAGAGAAAAGGATTTCAAGCAGGGAATACAGGTGTCCTGCTTGAAAGGATTTACCAAAAAAAAAAAAAATGACTTGTCCCTTGGTTGACAGGGTCAAGATCAATTGACAATCAGGCACCATGTTCATAGAGTCTTGTCTTGTTTTTCTCCAAACCAGATGTTCTGCTTTTTACTTCAGCTTCCGAATGAAGCCGTCCGCATATCTGAATAGAAGCTGCTCCCATCTCATGAAAAAGTTTGCAACTTTGGAAACAAAGAGCTTATTTAAAATTCCATTTTGTGGACAAAAATTACACCAGTTCTAACATGTATATATATATATTATTTTTTTTAATCTATCTCCTGATTTTGGGGCAGCCTGACTCATGATTTTCAAACATCTAGGAAACTATGGTTCTCTCGTCTCATGTTAAAAACACTCTGGTGGCAGTTCATTTGGTCTCTGGCAAAGAAAAGGGAAGATGAGAGACCCTTTTCCTTATTTAATTGTAATGAAAATTATAGACCGTGGCTCCTGGGAGAGAACTCTCCCTGTTTGGAGCAGACAAAGACCTGGCTGATGGGACAGAGGAGGGAAGCTCTCCCTTCCTTACGAAAAGGATTCAGCTGAAGCCTTCTTCCCTCACAGGATAATCAACTTCAGCAACTGCTTCTCCATCATATTACTTAAACACAAACAAAATGAAGTGCAAGTAAGAGGCTCATGGCTGTGTCTGGCCAAGGCACTGAGACTACTTCAGCGCTCCACTAGTGAATGGCCTCAGTGCCTCTACCATGTAACATGGTCTCCTCTCCTCACTGCCTCCACATCATGCACCTTCTTATCCAGACTCCAACAGTCCAGAAACCAATGGGTTCAGCCCAGGCGGGATAGAGAGGGGAAGGGCACTGCCCCCTCTGTAAATTCCCTGTCACCCTCATAGAAATTTCCTCCTCACTTTCTTAATCTGAAGAAACTGCACTCCTTATCATTCAGTCTGCTCCCCCTTGTGCCAATGTCCTAGCTACAGGCCCCAATTCAGCTAGGAGTCTTCATTTGGGCTTTTTATGTTTTCTTTGTTAGACTTGATCAAAGCAATGAAGACAGAAATGGGGCAACAATCAGTTTCCTTTACAGTGGTGGATCCTCCTTCTCCTGCTTGGTACGGTCTGAGCAAGCTTAACGAGTGGTAAATCATCGGACATTAGCAAGCAGGGGTTCCCCATTGTTTCCCCCCCCTCCCTCCTCGTGTTGTGCACATCGGCAATGCTGGCAGCGTAACAGGCGAGCGCTTAGGGGCGGCAGCATCCAGGCTCTTGCTATCATAAAAGACAGAAACAAACCAACAATATATCTCACTCCAACTTCCATTTGAGTTAGTGCTTCACATCTATAAATGTTAATTTAAAACGCAACACATCCTGAGGATAGAGAGGCATCATTATCCTCATTTTTACAAGCTAGGCGAAGTGAGGCATAAAGAGGCTAAGTCCCACTCTTAGGTCCCACAGCAAATCAATAGCAGAGCCAAATATAGAACACGGGTCTCCTGGCTCCCAGCCAGGTGCTCTGACCAACTAGACCACAGCAACCCCTACAGCATAGTCTGGCTCGCTAAGAGACAGAACAAGTGATCATTTAGGACGACAAAATACCAGGGATGGTAAACTCTTCAGTAGCTGGTTATTGTTAGGCTGGGCGGGGTGCATAAATCAGCAAACTCCCTGATCTGCACCTCAACCAGCTTCTCTCTATTTGGAGTGGTGACTGTTCAAAAGATACACACTAATATGGTGTTCACATGAGATGCTAAGTCTGCAAAAATCTTTCCTCCGGTTTCAACAAAAAAAAATTGTATAAAGAGGTTAATTTGCAGAATGCTGTAGGTGTAATCAATTTTTTTAAATTGAGAAACTAAGGTGTGACACCTTGCTGCTTATTCCACCACGCACATTTTTCTTAATGTGGAAAGAGAGACTTCACACTTTAGTCTGTCACAGGCGTAACAAGTGCCCCATGCAAAAACCAGCCATGCAGCATTCTGAGATTGCTAGCAGAGGCTGCAAAGTTGACAGTGAGGGAAGTAATGTGTGAAAAATTATAAGACAAAATAGCTATCTCCAGCAGGAACTTAAAAACACAGAAGAGACTCATGTGAATGCACCCTCTGCCTGATGCAAGAGGTTGTCGGAGAGTAAAATCCTCTTGCAGGATTTCCTACAATCATGGGACAGACAGCACAGGCACCACCCCATTGCTAGAGCTTTCCTAGAGGGCACCTCATGTCCCCGAGAGAAGCACTCGTACATCTTTTCTCAATGAAATTTTTGAAATGCAGGGGACTCTGGGCTCTTTGCAGGGAAATTCGATTCCATTTTCCTCTCTGTCTTGCCAGGCTCAGCTGGGTCAGACGCAGCTTTTGGCAGGAAACCTTCCATCTAAATTTAACATGCTGCTCTCCACCCAGGCAGCTCAAATGCCTTGGAAATCTGGGCAATGGTGAGATAATGACTGAGAGAGTCTTTCTTTAAGCAGTCCACATGGCCACACACTGCCAGCTAAATTTAAACCTGTAGCTGGAGAAGGGAATGAGCACTCTTTTTGCCTGACGCAACTCCCAGTGAGCAGAGAGGGAGGAGGGAAGAGAGGCCGAATTCAGCTGTTGGGAAACCTGCCCCCCAAAGTTTTGAACTTGCACCCACTCATGAGCCTCGGCCTCCACCAGAGCAGATGTCTCTCTCTTTGACCAACCATACTGTCATGTTAGTTTGTGTAACAATTCATGCAAATCACATAAAGTCTGGATCGTTATGGAAAGATCAGGCACCAACACCTTGGAGCTCCGGCACACAATTCAGAACAAGCTGTAGACACTGAAACATGGCTCAGCTCACAAGGTCAGACCTAGGTCCTTTCTGTCCCAGTTCCTTTCCACATCACTGCGTCTGGGCAGGAAACGCACTGCAACCGGAATAGCGAAGTACACAGGATTCCACCAGGTTTGCAGTGGGATCTATGACCATCTTGCTGGCTTCCTATCAAGGATTCTGGTGCAATGCTTGCTGGAGTGGGTCTTTGCCCAGGCCTTAGGTCAATGACTTCACCCTTGTACACAGGCTCAGCTTGCCACGTGGCTTTTTATAAGTTTGTGTACTGTTACTACACCCTGCAGCAGGGAGGATGAGGACCATCTGCTTCTTACTGGAGTGTTCTGCAAAGCTATAAGGCATCTGCAGTTCTGGGCATGGTACACAGCTGCTCAGAGCCTCTTTGAGGTAATGAGTCACCGCCGTCCACTACGGCATCCTGCTGCCACGATACTGAATTTCTGCAGTTCCAAATTCTGCTGTTATCCTCACCATCCTTCTGTGAGCCCCACCTGCCCTCACTGTTGCCATATTTACCTCCACCCTTTTTTGCCTGTACTCTTCTTGAGGCATTGGTTTACCTCTGTGCTGGCTAGATCCTTCCCTCCCTCTTCCAGACCCTGCAATTTACATTTTGTGAACGCTACTCCACCCTTCCATTCTGACTAAAGACTTATATATAGGAACACTTAACTCCATTTAATTGCAGAGTTAACAAGATTAAGGACTGAGATTAACTCAGCAATGAAGGCTTCTTTAGTGTGTTCCTGAAAACTCTGGGCAGCGGTGTTCAGGTCACTGTGGAATTATTAACATCTCATTATCACAGGAGTAGCACTGCTGTAAGTTAACTGGAGTTGTTCATGTGTATGCTAGGCTTGCCCTGTAGCAAGATCTGCATTTACTTCACATTCCACTCATGAAAGGCATGTCCCATGATGTCCCACTAGCAGATAAGAGCACACCACAGCAAGGGAAATGAATTATTACATGTTCTGTTGAGCAGTTAATGACTGCTCAGTAAATACCACATTTAATTACTCTGCAGCAAAGTGCTTGGGTATATGAGGTCATAAACTGCTTGCTAGTACCCATAGTTTTAGTCCTTATTCTTCTCGGTCTTTCTCCTGCCTTTGGTTCAAGTTGATTACATCATGTTCCTGTATTGTTCTTTACACCTGGCCTTCCAAAATCCTGCCTGGTCACCGCTTTCCTTTTGTCAATCACAACTGTTAGTGTGTATTTCCACAGCTCTGCCTCCTCTCCAGAGACCCATCGTTGTCTTTTTTCCATTTCCCACCTTACTCTTTATTCTCGTGACTCCCAGATGACTGGTCCCCAACATTGGGAACCCTTTAATCCTGCATTGCTTCCTTTCTCTCCAACATCTCATTTTCAGCATCTTGTTAGCAACTCATACTGAGTATATTATATAAAACCTTCTCAGTCCCACTTAATGCTTCTTTTCAAGCCCCCATGCACTCACCTCATTCTGGCAAACTTGATTTCACTATTTCATTCCTTGTTATCCTTCTTCCCTAATTAATTCATCCTTAATTTACCATTTTGTTCCTTCTTATCCTTCTCCTTATTGACTTCTCTCATGTCTTCTTTAATCCAGAATACTGCTCCTTTCCCTCCATCTCTGTCACCTTGCCAATGCTCTGCTTATTTAGCATCTCAAAAACTGTCACTCTAGACTCTTTCACTCCCGTCTCTGCACCCTACAGCAGGGGTGGCCTATAGTGCACATGATTTACTTGATCCAGGTGCCAACCTCAGATGATCTACCAGGACTTCACACTGGCTCCCAGCTCGGCAGGTCAGAAACTGGTCTCAGAAATGGAGGAAGTACTCCCCTTTAGAGAGAGCCTTCCCCACTACACTTGAGGAGCTTTCCTAGCCTGTCTCTTCTCTGAAAACACTCTGTAGGGTGCTACTCCTGCTCTCCTCCCCATAGGCAAGAGGCTGGTTCCCCTTACCACGCTGTGATCACAAACTAGTCTCCAGTAGATCACAATCTACCTCTTGGCTGGCCCTGCCCTACAGTCTCTTCACAATTATCTTTCCCGATAGCTCTGAGCATGCCTCACTCTGCTTCAGACTCTACACCAGCTTCCCTTCATCTTCTAAATTAAGTTCATGCTGCTCCTTCTTGCAGTTATATTTCCTTAACTCATTGCTGCCTAGATGTCAGACCTTTTTCTCCTCCTGCTCCCTCCAGTCAGCCCACACATCTCTTCTTGGGGTGCAACTGTAAACCCACTGAAGTCAATGGGAGCAGAGTCATTGTCTTCAGTGGGGACAGGATTGCACCCTTAAGGAACCTTTGCCACCATCTCCTCTTGCTCCAATACTAGATCTTATGTGCCTTGAATAGCCTCCGCTCAACATACAAGCACCCTCCATCTCCTTCCTCAAAATACTAGGGATGGGTGAACGCGGTTCGGCAGTTCGGAGTTTGGCCCGAACTCGGCCTTTCGGACAACCGAACTCAAACCCGAACCCGAACGCGAACATACCGAACAAACCAAACGGCAAAATGGCCGAACAGTTCGGATCGCGTTCGGGTGGCAAAAAAAGGTTCACTGGAAGGTCAAACATGACAGAGAGGTGTCAGTCACTGAGGAAAAGACTTCCAGGCACCAGGGGTGGAGAGGCTTGCAGGAAACGAAACTAATTATCTGCCTCCCCCCTTCCCAACACCTTCTGAGCTAGTCAATGTTCCCGAACAGCAGGCATTGAGTAGGATTTTTAGATTGCTTTAACTTTCATTTCAGTTTTGTAATGAAATGAAACTTAAACCATAAACTGAAACCTTGTGTTATGCACTGTACAGACTCATTGAGTATGTAATGTATGTATTTCACTACAGACTCCTCTTCT
>QEPC01008951.1:5928292-5938448 GCA_003113815.1 Sphenodon punctatus
GCAGGGGTCCAGCACCTGGTAGGTAAGATAGAATTTTAATTGGGGCAACTCCTTAAGAGATGAGGGGATCCCAGCCGCAATAGCATGTTATGGCAAGCGGCGGAGTCAACCCCTTGGGAGAAGTGACCGCGAGGGCGGTAGGGACATGTACTGTCCCCGGCCTGAGGGCACTACTCTCCTTCCCCGGCCCGCATGGGCCCTGGTCCCCTTCTCACCAACTGCATAGCGGGAAGGGGAGACGTTTAGAAGTTAAGAGGGATTGGTACCTGAGGGAATATCAGACCAATCCCTATGTTATACCTGTTGGATAGTTAAGGGTGCTGGACCCAATTCATTGGAATGAATTTGCCCCTATCCATTACAAGTGCAATTCGTTAATTAGAGCTAATCTGGAATAAAGAGTGCGGCCACTTTAACCCAACTTCATGTGTCGTGTCTTCCTTGGGGGGTGCGCCGACAAAAAGTTAATTTTTAAAAACTAGAACCATACGTGTATCAGTCAATGGGTGTTTTTAAATTAGCAAGGCTTGAGGAGGGGTTCATAGCTGCTGAGTGGTGCGCCTGCGGCGCACCCATGCACATGGAGCGAATGGGGAGGGATTCTAACGGGCAGCTCTCAGAGTGGCCACCATGGTCATGCAGGCAGCCTCCACGCACTCCCACCACCATGGACTGACCCTGAAAACAACTCACACGAGCAGCTGTTCCCTTCCCCCCACCCGGCAACACTCCCCACCCCAAGTCACACCCAACTGCTCGCCCTCTGCCATAACACAGTCCCAGACACCATGAAAACGTGAAGCAGCTGCAGCAAGTAACCCCTTCCTGCCCAGGAGCCAGTGCAGCCATTGCAGCTGCTGGCAGTCCTAGGTTACAACAGAGGCGTGTACTGGGGGACATGCAGGAAGCTTCTGTCTGAGCTGCTGCCCTCCACAGCATTGGCTTTTCTCTCATGCATCATGAGGAGGGTTCAGTGTGGTGAACCAGCCACCCTGCTGTTGCATTTCATGCACGTGTCCTTTAAGAGTTCCACAGAGAGATCCTGGCAGGGCTGTGGGTGGGACCAAGGAGGTGTCTGGCTGCAGACCTGTCTGCTGGCATGGGTGGGAGCCATGGTTCATATGGGCAGGGAATAGGTGGGCACCTGTCCCCACATATGTTTTTGGCTTGCCTCGCATGGCGCACTCCAGCTTTTTTGGTAGTGCCCTGAGAATGGGTGCTGCGTGGCTCACGGGAGCACGCATCCCCACACACCACCTTCAGATAAGCAATTGAATGCGTGGTTAATGGGTGGCTATGTGTGGAAGTGTCTCGTTTAAAAACACCCAATATAGTCTTCAATATTGTTAATCACAAAGCTATAGAAGTTGAAAATTTGCAAATGGAATATTCTGTTACTGACCTGATATATGAAAAACAAGTTCTCTTATTACTGCCAGAGTGTAGCATTTCTATCAGACTTCTAGGCAATAATGCACAGGATTAGCATGGAATATGAGTAGTGTGCTAAAAACCAGTTCAGAAACTAGTTTTCTAACAGAACTGAAAATCTGCTTAAGGGTGTGTGTGTTTGTGTATATATATAAGTGATTTGGTGATTTCAGAATCACTCTAGGAGCAGTGGAGGCAAACATCAAAGGATAATGATGACAATTTATATAGCACTTTCAGGGACAGCGCTTCATTTACATAAATTTGAGTTTAGCTATTCACTTCAATGGATCCAGGACTGCAGCCTCAGTGTCCAAAGTGCTTTACAATCCTTATCTAGTTCACCCTCACAACCCTGTGGTTCATGCTCTAAGTTTGCAAGCCTAATGTATTCCTTTCATTCACACAGAGGGAAAACCAAATAATGGAGATGTCTGGATTCAGACGGGGTGTTCAGAAATAAACTCTGTGATTCAGACTAAGATGAGAGTGAGAAAGATATTTAGGCTGCAGTCTGAAAACCATTTACTCTCGAGAATTCCTATTAAAACCAGTGGGACTACTCTGGGAAAAAATGGTTTAAGGATTGTGGTCACAGCATAAAATTTTCAAAAGCATCTAAGTAACATATGGGGCCAAGTCCCATTGACTTTCAATTTGTTTCTGAAAACAGAATTTAGGCTTCTAAATTTCCTAGACCAGTGCCTTGGTCTGCGTGACCCCCTCCCCCTCTTTGAGGCTTCAGTTCAGCTCTATGACCCCCAGACAGCAACAAAAACCTACAAAGCACATGACAGATCAGTCGAGATTGTGACCCTTTCTACATATGATGTAAACCCTGCCTGGAGTCCTGACCCACAGGTATACACATCTGATGAATTTTTTCTTTTAGGGCTAGATTGGTAAGAGGGGGTTGCATATGCCTCTGGGCAGTGGATTTCTCAGCCAGAAGCTGAAGCTGTACTTGTTAGAGACTCTCCCCCACCTGTTGCTCCTCTCCTCTCCTCTAAGAGGGACAGTCTCCTTTGAAAGGAGCAGTCTTCAGGAACTTGTTCTTGCTGCTCAGAAGGACATGAGGTGTCTACTTCTGCTGGATTGACTATAACTACAAGAACTGTATCACCAAGATTACAGCATTCCTGATGATCTGCTGCCACGGCATTCTGTGATGAGGGCTTATTGGTGACTGACACCTGGGAAGAGCTGATGAAAAAGCTTTGCCTTGCCTACTAACCAAGAACACTTACAGAACTCTTTGGCTATCCTGTAATATAAACTGCCTTGTGTGGTCCCCTTTGGGGGCAGGCTGGCCTTGTTGACAGGGACTCAAAAGGTTTTTTGGCTGGCATGCGTTCTGCCAGGCTGATCAAGTATATTCAGGCTTGAGCTTTTGCTCTGTGGCCAGGTTTTCTCCCTCTTTGACATGGTAAACACACGTAGCAAGAATTCCAAGCTACCTTCAAAAGACTTGCCCTCTATTTCTGATTCTTCCTCTCCTTCTCTGAATCTCACAGGGCAAAATAAATAAATAAATCACACACTTTATTCCTATAACCAGGAGGAAGGGTATGTGAAATGTGCGATAGGGAACAGCAGCAATGACCCTTCCCCTGACTCTCCCACTGAGAGAAAGAAACCTTCTAGATTTACCCCCTGCAGAGGGCCCACTTACCCTTTTGTGCTGAAACCTGCTATTCTCACTTTAGGGCTAGTAGAGATCCTCAGCTGCAACAAAAACACAGCCTGGTACTGATTTATACCTGCTGAGGATTTGGCCCTAAGGATGCATACATTTAAGGCCTGAATCTACTCTCAAACTACTTCCAACTTACGTTGGTGAAAGCAGGATGAGGATCAGAGGTTTGATTCCAAAACCTTTCCTGCTTTTGGTATTGACACTGAGGCCAGAAACTCACTGGGTGACCTTGGGCCAATCACAATATTCTCTCAGCCTAACCTACCTCACAGGGTTGTTGTGAAGATTAAACATTGTGTTACTTTGTTATATGTGAAGCACTCCGAGTGCCATGGCAGGGAATAAAAATTATTATTATTATTATTGACAGCTTCCCTCCCTCCCACATAAAAATCTTGAAGAAGAGAGGCTGACAAACTGGGATCACTTAAGCCCCACAGCAAGTAGTGGATTTGGATGGCTGGAGACTGGCACTAGTGGTAGCAGGAGGAGAGTTTCTGGCAAGTCAAGACTGATGTTGGGGAGTGGGCTTGCCTAAATGTTCAACACAAGATGGTCAGTAGGAACATGCTAGAGCTAGCAGAGTAGAGAGAATTCTGTTACAAACACAGGGATGGAAATGATGACCTATCCAAGTCCCCATTCCAACCCTAACAATTCTAGGACTCTGCTACTGAAAGGAACTCTGAGTGCTTTTGCCTGGAAAATTACTGAAAAAGCCTCCTCCAAGTATTAGGGCAACAAATGTGGCAGAGGCTGTTGCATCAGCAAAGCTGATACTATAAAGGTTGGCTGGTACCCAGCTGTGCCTTGCAGCAAGACTTTCCACCTGGGAGACTGGGGAGGAAGATAACTGAAAAACAAGAAAGAAATGTAAATAAAACTCTCCTTCTCCCTCAGCTGTGGAGGCCTTAGAAAAGAAACTTCACCTGGAGACTCAGAAACGGAGTTTGACACTGCCTGTAAAAGATGGAGACTTTACTTAGTTGGAAGAGCCAAATGAAAACAGGCAGAGTTTGTTTTTCCTTCCTACGTTTATTTCCTTTTAAAACAAAACAGGCGTTTGTAGGTGGCAAGGTAGGAGGGGCTGGGATGTGTGGAGAAGGTGTCAGAGATTAATCTCTTGCACACTGGCAGACTCCAAACTCCTCCCCACTCCACCAGGAAAATATGACTCCCAAGTACCAACCCAACAGAAATGTGACAGGGAGTCAACACCACAAAGTAGCGACAGTTACATTCAACAGTGAACTAATCTACCCTGTTATGGGATGAGTAACACATGAATGAGAAGTTAGCATGTAGGATTTATTTTTAGTAGAGCAGGTCAGAAACAATAATTCCATTTGGGTGAAATACCTTGAAATTTGGCAACAGAAAAATGTCGTTTTCAGAATTTGATTTTGGCATGGTCAACACAGAATACCAGCAGTACTGGATGCTGGAATTTCATAATTTCAATCTAAAATTTGGCAATTTTGATGAAATTCCACACAAGGTGTGACACTGCATTTTCTTGCCAATCTCTCCCCCAGCCAGCTCAGAGCCACTCACTGTCCCAGGAGAGAGGAGGTGGGAAGCTGAGGCACTTGGCATCTCTCCTTGGCAGTGAATTACAAGAACCCATGGGAGTAATAACAGCAAGGGACACGTCCCCACACAAATCCCTCCTCCCCCGCAATTCTAGAGAGACGGTGGAGGAGCATCTCCCACAAGTGTGTATGGGGCGCATTAGGTGGGGGCGAAAAAGGAGATACCAGCAATTAAAATACCGTGCAATGCCCACCGCATTTTGTCTCTGCCACCCTATCATTATTAGTTGTCTTTAATATTATTATTTATCTAGGGCCAACAATGGACCTGGCAATGCAAATCTAGAGGAGGCTCAACACTTCTGCTAGGTAGGTCCCCGCTGCGTGGGGACCGGCGTAGATTAAGGAGCCGCTGCCTAGGGAGTGCAGCCAGCACGCAGCTCGGTGCGGGCAAGGCTCCTTTCCCCAGTTTCACACTCCCTTCTCCCGCATCAACAGGGGTCGGATCAGCGCCCCACTCCTTGAGCAGCGCCCGGCTGGGTCAATTCCCTCTCCCGCCTGGGGAAACTCACTGCGGTTCAGGGGGTGCCCGCCGCCGGCCTCCGCCGATGCCACGAACTCCAGGTAGGCGGCCCACAGCCCCACGAAGATCACGCCGAGGGCCAGCAGCAGCCGGAAACGCCTCCTCAGCACCTTCCCTAGCGGGTGGCTCCTCATCCCGCTCCTCAGGGCTCTCGGGGCCAACCCGCCGCGGGCCCCCCCTGGGACATGCCTCCTTCCCGCGTCAGGGGAACGAGCCCCCCAGAGCCAGGCTCCGGCGACGAGCCCCTGCGGGCGCCTTGCCCCCTCCCTCCTGCCCAGCTCCCCCTCCGTTCCCTGGGGCTCCTTCAGACTGGCCCCCCCGTCTGCTCCTCCTGATGCCCCCCTTTCTCCGCTCCTCCCCCCCGGGTCCCCTTCGCCCGCCCTTTCAGACTCTGCTTCTCCCCCGGCCGCCCAGCAGGCAGCGTGGAGTAGTAACGCGAAGTAGGTAAACTAAGAGGTAAGCTAGTGAGTCATCGCCATATTCCCTCAATGGAAAGCTGTTTGCCCGCCTTTTCCCCTCCTCGCCCCTGCCGGCTGCCCGGCTGCCCTGCCCCTTTGCTCTGGCTGCCCGGCTGCCCTTTTTCTCTACAGGCGCCGAGCGCGGCTGGCTTCCCTGCCTCTCATTCACTTTCTCTCAAAACACAAACACACCCCTCTCCAGGGGAGGGATCTCTGAGGGCTACACTCCGGCCTCCTCCTCCAATTACACCGGCTCTTGTTTCTCTGCCTGCCAGCCCGCCGCATGCCACACCTGTCCCCTAGTGCCCTGCTGACCACCGCCAGCGCGGCCCCTGCACCCAGTGTTGGCAGGGAGGGGAACTTGCCTGAATGCAGCAGGGCCATTTTGTGTATAAAGGGGAGAAGAGGGACATTTCAGGAAAATCCTATTAATTTCAGGGGCAATTTGGGGAGGGCAGTGCCAGGAGCTCAACAAGTGTCCCAATTCGTTTTTGTCTCTTGCTACCTGCCTGACCTCCCCTGGGCGCTTCCTCTCGCAGCCTCAGGGGGAGCAGGCACGCAGCCCTGGAGCATGTCAGCCAGCACAGAGCTGGCTTTTTGATCCATTGCTGCTTGACCCGTTAGTCCTGGAGGGGAGGCTCATCGCAGCAGCCCCACAGAGCAGAAGGCTACTGAAAGGGGAAGAGAAGGAAAATCATAGGGTGGTATTTGCTCTGCTGCTGTTGATCTGCTCAGGGCAGGGGGATGGAAATTGGGAAAGGTCTTTCTCCCAGAGGAAATTAGGCATCCCTAGTGGCGGAAGGAAGGCAATTGTGTCTGGAGGGAGCAGAAGTGGTAAGAAGAGAAAGAAGAGGTTCAGTCAGAAAGATACAGGGGCTGATTCACTGAGTAGATGTGCACTAAGCAACCTGCCACATGGGTGCATTTGATCTAACTTGCTTCAAAGCAGAGGGTTTACTTTCTGGAGCAATTTGCCCTCACTCTGAAACAGGTCATGACCATATGGTCATGCTGCCCCTCCCTGAGCAAATTGCCGCTTGTGTGGAAGTGAGTACAAATGAACTTGCCCTAGACTTCTTAACTGTCAATTGCTCCAGAGCAGAACATCTCCACAGGCATTGGAACCCAGCTGCTGTACTGCAAAAACAAAATGTTCCACAAGATCTTTTTGTCTCTGAAACATTTTCTGTTACACCTCCTAACTGCCATTTATTTCTAATTACAAAATATAATAGTCATAATCAATAATTTTTATGGCTAGATTTGTGGAGAGAAAAGTTGATCCCAAAGGAAAGTTTTAACCCTTCAGCAGGGAAATATGGAATTCAGAATCTGGCAACTCTACAGCCAGTTACCTTGCCAGGTCACTACATTAGGCTTACATCAGAAGTCCCACGAAAAGACCGGTAAGACACCAGCTAAGCTAACATTTAAAAAAACAAAGAGGATGCAAGACAAGCCTCTTACAGAAGATGAAAGAGCGTACATGCTTGATTTCTAGGTCTGAAAATAGAAAAGGATGTCTGCTTGAATGAAGAGCACAGAGAAGGTGTAACTAAGCTAGTGGGATGGCATGTTAAATGGGAGTAGCACTCAGCCTGGCTAGCAGCTGAGTGAAGTTCACCTCAATGTTGTGAGGGTTGGGTTAAATAAGATAACAAAAGACCAGTAAGTACTTCACCATATGTATGGATTGAAAAATCCAGCGAGGTAATGTTAAGATACAATGTAAGAGGGTGATGATTGTTTGTTATTACCTTATGATGAAAAACCAATAAAAATAATTAAAAACAACAACAACAAAAAACACAAAACAAAGAGATAGTTTATTCTTTAGGGAACTTAACACAGTACAAAACATCCTTTGTAGAGACTGATCATTTTCTTATTCTCTTTCTTTCTCTCATTTTCCCTTGCCTTTTTCTTTTTAACTAAAGGTGCAATCCTCCAAGCATCACAGTCGATTGCAAAACTCCCATTTACTTTAATGATTTAATCTCACCTCTGCCTAGACCATAGGAACTGGTGAGAGTGGTGAAGATGGTCCTGGAGATGTGGGGAGGTTAGCCTACCCCGCAGTGGGAGGGAATGCCCCCCTGTGAGGGGGGGCAGGGTGGGAGTTGTGGGGGGTATTCCCTGTCATTGCCCTGTCGGAGGAGCCACCGGGGGGTGAGCTGAGGGGGCCATGACCATAGGGGTGTCGTTACGGTCCGTGGGAACTCTAGGGCAGGCGCTGTCATCGTGAGCTGAGGGATTGTTGGGTGGTGCCTGTCCCTCTCTCATCCTGCCCTGGTTCAGGTGGGCAGGCGGCTGAGACATCTGGGTCCCCTGGCCTTTCGCTGTTGCTGTTGAACACGAGGTTAGTGGCCAATAAGTCATCTGTCATCTGAGATTTAATCCTGGATGAGGCTGCCGACCTTGTTTGCATCATCGAGATCTGGCTGGATGTTG
This sequence comes from Sphenodon punctatus, assembly GCA_003113815.1. Classification (NCBI taxonomy): domain Eukaryota; kingdom Metazoa; phylum Chordata; class Lepidosauria; order Sphenodontia; family Sphenodontidae; genus Sphenodon; species Sphenodon punctatus. The sequence continues at coordinate 5,936,444 of QEPC01008951.1, forward strand.
AGTCGGGGCCAATTCTGACTGACATCGCGATTTGGCCCAGGATAAATGGGAGAGTTTGGCCTAGGACACAGTTGGGATTCTGCTGGTGTACCATGCACCCCGCGGCCCAGCAAAACACCCCTGACTACTCTAGCTGCCCTGATTTTCGGGCTGATCTTGTGATCCCCGAAGCTAATTGTCTTGGGGGATTTCAGTGTCCACCCTGAGGCCAGGTTGCGCAGGAGTTCATGGCCGCTGTGACAACCACAGGCCTGTCCCAGTTAGTAGTTGGCCCAACCCATGAGGGGAGCATACTCCGGACTTGATGTTTTCACCGACCTTGAGGCTGGGGTCCAATGGTTGGGGGTGGTGGTAGTTCACCCTTGTCATGGTTGGATCCTTACCTCCTTCAGGCTTCTCTCTCAGCATGCCTACCTGACCAGAGGGGTGCAGGACCAGTTCGGATGGTCAGCCCTCGGAGGCTGATGGATCCCATTGGGATTCAGGCAGCTCTGGGGGAGTTACCACATGACATCAGCGACCGCTTCATCAATGCCCTGGTGTCCTTCTGGGATGACTGGTTGGTTGGGGCTATTGATCAAGTGGCTCGCAGGCATCCACTCCTGGCATTTCAGCACTGGAGGCCTCCATGGTTTACGGAGAACCTGGGGCAGCTGAAGCGAGAAGGGAGAGTTGCAGCGGTGGTGGCGCCAGACTTGTGCTGAAGATGACCGATTGCAACATAGACTGTTTTTGAGGTGTTGTGTTGTGGCTGTGCGGGCAGCAAAGAAGTGGTTCTTTGCTACTATCATAGCGTCTGCAAAGTTGCATCCGGTGGAGCTTTTGCAGGTGGTGAGGAGTCTGGTCAGTCCGGCCTCTCTCCACCTGAATATGCAATTTTCCACAGCCCGCTGTAACACGTTTTTGATGCACTTTGCTGATAAAATTGCTCGCATTGAACATGACGTCTACGCTGTACTTAGGACAGCACCAGAGCCTGAGGTTAGGAATGCCCTGTCTTGTCCATGTTTATGGAATCAGTTGCAGTTGGTGATGCCTGCTGAGGTGGGGGATGTGCTTGGTTCTGTTTGGGCCATGATGTATAAACTTGATCCCTGCTCAGCCTGGCTGGTTAAGGCCAGCTGGGAGACGACTGGGCCATTGCTGGCCAGGGTTATCAATGCTTCCCTTGGGGAGAGCTGGCTGCCTGAGTTGCTGAAGGCGTTTGGTGTTTCGGTCGTTCCTTAAGAAACCATTTTTGCATGTTGATTTCCCAGTGAGCTATCAGCCTGTCTCTAACTTTCCCCTTTTAGGGAAGGTTATTGAATGGGTGGTGGCCCATAAGTTGCAGGCACATCTAGACCGCATTAATTTTCTGGATCCCTCGCAGTCAGGATTTCATTCAGGTTATGACACTGAGACTGCGCTTGTGGCCTTGGTTGACAACCTGAGAGTGGAACTGGACAGGGGCCGTTCGACCCTGCTGGTTCTACTTGATCTCTCAGTGGCTTTTAATACCATGAACCATGAGGTGTTTGTGACACACCTGCAGTACCTTGCTGGCAGGGCCGACCCCAGGCATGTGCCATATGTGCGGGCGCACATGGCCTCGCGGCCAGCTGGAGCCCTGCACTTGCCTGGCTGGGCAGCAGGCTGCAGCCAGATTCTCCCCCAGTAAGTGATTCTTCCTCCCCTCCCTGGCTCCAGACCCCATCCCTCACCTGCCTCTGCCTTCTAGTAGCGCAACAGCAGCAGGGGGGGACACTCAATCGGGCTGGGAGATAAGGCTGTTTGTTTACAAACAGCTCCTCCCCATGTGCTGATCAGAAGGTTGTTACCTTGTAAAGAAGTTACTTTGAGATGGCTCCCAGCATTCTCACAACTGGGTTGCGCACGCTCACCCTATTCAAATAATAGACCACATGATGGTCTTGAGCTCCTCTAGTATAAAAAAAACCCCTCCCCCTCTGAATGACAGTTCCTTTCAACCCTTTCTAGAAATATAAGAAAAGAATTCCATGCGGGG
>QEPC01008951.1:5939603-5991990 GCA_003113815.1 Sphenodon punctatus
TGGGAATCCTTCCTGTCCAGAGGGAGTAAGTTTTATGTAAATGTATACATTTGCATAATTAGGTCAGGCCTAATTATGCAAATTAGGCCCCACACCAAAACTTCGCACATGGCCTCACAAACCCCAGGGCCGGCCCTGCTTGCTGGCATGGGTGGGACGGCTTTGCAATGGTTCTGTTCATTCCTGGCCAATTGATCTTAGTGGGTAGTCCTGGGGGAATATACTTCCTCCTCCAGGGGTCTCCCATGTGGGGGCCCACAGGGTTCCATTCTGTCCCCCCTCTTGTTCAATGTGTATATGCAGCTGCTGGGGGAGGTTGTGCATCTGAGGGGGGTACATTGTCATCAATATGGTGATGATACTCAGCTGTGCCTCTCCTTTTCATCTGACCCAAGCCTGGCAGTCACAGCTTTCACGGTGTTTGGCAGCTGTGGGGGTCTGGATGAGGACTAGCCGACTGAAGCTGAATCCTGACAAGACAGATGTGATGCTCATTGGTGGCACCGGTGATCTGGGTGATGGGGGTTCTCCTATCATTGATGAGGTCCACCTGGTGTTCTCATCTTGCATTCGGAGCCTAGGAGTGCTCCTGGATCTGCAGCTGCGCCTGGATGTCTATGTGTCTACTGTGGCCAGGAGTGCTTTCCGCCAGCTACGTCTGGTGCAGTGGTTCCATCTATATGTCTCGGGCTCTGATCTTGCCACCGTCATCTATGCATTTGTCACCTCGAGGCTGGATTACTGTGATGCCTTTTACATGGGGCTGCCCATGGTGATGGGCCAGAAGCTGCAGCTGGTGCAGAATGCCATAGCCCGTCTGCTTACGGGAACAGGCAACCAAGAGCACATTCAACCAGTTCTCCGGGCTCTGCACTGGCTGCCTATTGTCTTCTGGGCCTGATTCAGGGTGCTTGTTTTAACCTATAAAGCCCTAGATGGCCTGGGCCCTGCCTTCCTGCGGGACCGCCTCACTTCCCACACCCCGGAGTGGCCTCTGCAGTCATCGGTGTGTGTGTCCTCCTGGAGGTTCCCTGCTGTAGACTGGTGGGAACCTACAGGTGGGTGTTCTTAGCAGCCGCACCTGTGTTGTGAACTCACTCCCGGTAGGGGTCCATCTCAGCCTTAATCACCTCACCTTCCGGTGCCAGTGCAAGGCATGGCTCTTCTGCAAGGCTTTCAGTGATGGGGAGGAGTTTAAGGAGGTTTAGGGGTGGGTGGGTTTCATATGTTTATATTTTTTCGCACACCAGATTGGGTTTTATTGTTCTTATTGCTTTTATTTGTTTCATATTATATTTAGATGTTTTAATATTGATGTGAACTGCCTAAAACTGCCTGAGGCAGAAGTAGGTAGGATATATGTATTTATTTATTTACTTATTATTTATTTTAAAATCTTACTACCCCGCCCCTCCTACCACAGGCAGCTCGGGGTGGCTTAAAAATAGTCCATAAAATCAAATGACAGTAGAATTAAAAACAACACATAAAGGGAGGATAAAAAATATGCCCCCCACCCTAACCCACTCTCCCCACCCACCTCCCCCATGAAATGCCTGGCGGAACAGCCAGGTCTTACAGCTTCTTCGAAAGGAGGGGAGATCTGGGGCCAACCGGACCTCAGCCGGGAGTTCCACAGCTGGGGCGTGGCCACCGAGAACACCCTCCCCTGCGTAGCCCCCCCGAAACACTCGGGGGACTTCAAGCAGGGCATCCTCAGATGACCACTGGGCCTGATCCAGAATCTGGGGGATGAGGTGGTCCCGCAGATAGGTAGGGCCTAGGCTGTTATAGGCCAAGACCAACACCTTGAATTGGGTCTGGAAAACTATCGGCAGCCAGTGCAGAGAGCGGAGCACCGGTGTAATATGTTCCCAGCTGTCCAATCCCACCAGGAGACAGGCCACCACATTCTGCACCAGCTGCAGTTTCTGAGCCGTCACCATGGGTAGCCCCACGTAGAGCATGTTACATAGTCCAATCTAGAGGTGATGAAAGCATGGATGACTGTGGCCAGGTTCGAGTCTGAAACATATGGCTGAAGCCATCGCACCAGATGCAATTGGCAAAAGGCACTCCTCACCACAGCCTCCACCTGGACATCCACATAGAGCTGCGACTCGAGGAGTACCCCCAGACTCCGTACCTGAGAGACTAATGGAGCACAGACCCCATCAATAACGGGAACCGCCATCTCCATCGCCTTACCCACCAACATCACCTCCGTCTTGTCAGAATTCAGCCTCAGTAGATTAGCCCTCATCCAGTCTCCCACCGCAGACAGACACTGAGTAAGCACTGAGACTGCCAGACCTGAATCCGTGGAAAAGGAGAGGTAAAGCTGGGTGTCATCAGCATGTTGATGACACTGCACGCTGAACCCCCTGATCATGTTGCCGAGCGTCTGCATATACACATTGAACAGGAGAGGGAACAAAACAGAACCCTGCGGGACGCCACACAAGAGATCTTGGTATGATGAAAAATAATCCCCGAGCTCCACCCGCTGAGTTCTGCCGGTCAGGAATGAGCGGAACCATTCAAGAACAGTCCTGCCCACCCCTGCATGATCCCGCAGGCGTGTCACCAACATCTCATGATCAACAGTATCAAACGCAGCCAACAGATCTAATAGAATCAGCAGGGTCGAACAACCCCGATCCCATTCTCGACATAGATCATTAACCAAAGCCACAAGTGCAGTCTCGGTGCCATACCCCGGCCAAAATCCCGATTGAGAGGGATGAAGAAAATTGATATGATCAAGATGTCCCTGGAGCTGCTGAGCCACTACCAGTTTATATTGAAATTATTTGTTCTTTGGATCAATTCAGTGATAACTCAGTCAAATGAGGTCAAAAAAGCTGATTTATTATATACAAAGCATAAAAGTAATAACACTGGATACAGAAAGTAAAAGAAAGCTCTCACACATCCCTTTGTACAAACCGGAGAACTCCAGCTACAGCTGCAAGATGATCCTCAGGTGGGACCCAGGTTCTGCTGTGCCCACTCAACACGTCTGTGGAGTGGCCAGCAGTGAAGTTCGTCTGCCTTTTGTGGGTGTCCGGTTTATAGTATTTTACTGTTATACAATCCCACTATACAAGCCACTGCACATGTTATTATTATTATTATTATTATTATTAACAAACATTTATATAGCGCCAGCAGTGTACCTGGCACTTTACAAAGTAATAAAATAGACACAGTCCCTGCCCATAGGGCTTACAATCTGAGAGACAGGAGCTGGGGGAGAGACTTAGGAAGGGGAACAGAGGGAGAGACAAGGGGTCTAACATTCATGAAGATGCGAGGTCTCAAGTGCACGTACTTGGCTTGGTTACGATGAGAATGACAGCAGGCAGGTCCATGTGGCAAGGATAAGGGTAAACCGATCGTAGGTATAGGAATAGTGGCTCAGCAGGATAAAGAGTCAGACAGAGCAGAGCGAAAGAGGTGAGTTTTAAGGAGAGATTTGAAGGTATGAAGGGAGGGGGCAAGGCGGATGTGGACAGGGAGGGAGTTCCAGGCATGGGGGGCAGCAAGTGAGAAGGGACGAAGGCGCTTAGGGGAGCAGGGAAGGCGTGGAAGGGTGAGAGAAGGGACAGAGGAGGAGCGAAGTGCACGGGCTGGAGTATGGAGGGCGATAAGTGCAGAGAGGTAGGGGGGAGCAAGGTTGTGAAGAGCTTTATAGGTGAAGACTAGGAGCTTGTGCAGGATTCGTTCAGGAAGGGGAAGCCAGTGAAGCGAAGAGAGGAGGGGCTGCACATGGTCGAAGCGACTGGCGAGGTAGATGACCCTGGCAGCAGAGTTTTGGACAGAGATGAGGGGAGAAAGGTGAGACCGGGGAAGGCCAGTGAGAAGGAGGTTACAGTAATCGAGGCGAGAGATGACCAGAGCATGAACAAGAGTTTTGGCAGACGAGACAGAGAGAAAAGGGCGAATCTTAGCAATGTTATGGAGGGAGAAGCGACAGGATTTAGCAACAGAGTCAATGTAGGGTTTAAAAGAAAGGGCTGAGTCACATGTGCTAAACTTACAACGTGCAGCTGGCCTGCATCATTCCTAGCTCCCCAATTAAACTCACTACTGATAAGGGCTTTCCATAACATTTAGTTACTTGGCCTTGACATTCTAAACAACAACTTATACAATACAAGAAAGTTGCCAAAGAGGCTTACATAAGATACGTTAATTGCATGAAATGAGTTGCCAGTTCTCAACTTTTGCATTACATATATGTTTTTATACATATGTCAATCAAGATGGATTCTACAACATATACAGGCCAAAATAAGATATATAAATGGCTAATCTGGCTCCACCGGTGTACAAATGTCTTCTCGCAATCTTTTCACTACACCATTCAGAAACCTTCCCTAAAAAGGGAAGGTTAGAGACAGGCCGATAGCTGGTGAGGGAGTCAACACCAAGCGATGGTTTCTTGAGCAGAGGCCGCACCACCGTCTGTCTCCTTGAGACAGTTCGGCACTCTGCCCTCCCGAAGGGAGCCATTGACCACCCCAGCCAGCAACGGCCCCATTGTCCAAGAACATCCACTGTGTCTGTGGGTGTCACCAACTGAAAGTGAGCCCATAAAACTGGACCAGGCAGAGCTTCCATAACCTCCGGTTCCCCTAATGTAATAAGTGTGGCGTTGAAATCGTGAATACGAGTGATTTTATCCACAAAATAATCCACAAACATGTCACATAGTGCAACAAATGACTCCACTCCAAAGGTGGAAGGAGGCCGGACTGACCAGCCCCTGCACTACCCAGAAAAGCTCCGCTGGATGGGATTTTGCGGATGCTATGAGGGCAGCAAAACCCTCCTTTTTTGCTGCCCGCATAGCCACGGCATAGGCTCATAAACTGGCTCTATGCCGCAATCTGTTGGCTTCAGTCGCAATCTGGCTCTATGCCGCAATCTGTCAGCAAACGACACGACCATTGCTCCAACCGCCGCCCCTCTTGCTTCAGCAACCGCAATTCCTCAGAAAACTAAGGAGGCCTGCGGAGCTGTCGCCTGGACAGTGGACTCCTAGGAGCCATCTGATCGATGGCCTCCATCAGCAAGGTATTCCATAACACAATGAGGTCATCGATGAGACGGTCGTCAGGGTCAGAGGGAAACTCCCCCAGAGCAATTCAGAACCATTCCGGTTCCATCAACCTCTGGGGGCGAGCCATCTGAAATGGTTCCACGCCCCTCCGGGGGCAGACGTGCACCGGGAGAGAGGCCTGCAGGAGGTAATGATCCGTCCATGACAAGGGCACAGCTGATATCTCCCCCACCAATGGACCCCCCGCCTCAAGGCTGGTGCAAAATACAAGGTCTAAGGTATGTCCCCCCGATGCATCAGGCCACTAACCATCTGGGGCAGGCCTATGGTTGCCATGGCAGCCATGAACTCATGCTCCGCACCTCCAAGATCAGCATCAGCGTGAATATTGAAATCCCCCAAGACTATCGTCATCACTATATTTATAATGAATAAAATAATAAATGTTTGAGGTTTGTGCCCAAAATCTCACGGCAGTTTTTCTTAATTTCCATTGTTTCTCTTCTATTTTTCTTTCAGTCTCTTTCATCTGTAATTTTGTCCTTGTTTTTAACTCTTCCCGCTCCTCCTTTTCTGTCTCTTTTTTTTTTTGTTAAACTTCTTCCCTTTCTAAAAGTGTGGGAGGTAGAGAGGGAGCCCTGCTCCTGCCTCTTGCTGCTGCTGGCTGCGTAGCATGTCCAGAGAGACCAGTGTGAAGTGCCAGCCAGGATGGTGGAGGTTTGGAAATGTCCTGGGGTTCCCTCTCTGCATGTGTCTTTGCAGCCTAGTACACACTTGGCCTGAGCTGCTCACATGTCTGAGGGCAGTGTGTGAGGGCGTAGGCACTTAATGTGGGCTGGCACTAGAGGGTTGAAATGTGTGTGTACTGCCCCTCCAGATGGAAATGGCAGGCTGCCCCTTAGCAAAGTATTTTTGGAGGGTGGTTAAAAGCGCTTGTAGTCCTGGGGGATCATCTTCACAGGAAAGCATTTGCTGCTACTGCTGGCCATTTGGTGCAATCTGATGCTTCACTAACAAAGAAAGGAACTGGGAACTAAAATTCATAACTTTATTGAATACTAAAATAATGTACTCAACTTAGACTTGGGATTTTGAAGCCATTATAAAAATCTGTAAGTAACTGATGATCTGCTATTAGTGAGAGAGGGGGGAGGGGGAGATTGCCATGTTGGTCCCAAATGATGGGAGACAAGGTAGTTTAACCATTTCCCAAATTCCTGACTGGCTATACTACATGCCTGAGAAAGGGCCTTGTGTGTCCCCAAAGCCTGTATGTTCTCACCAACAGAATTTGGTTCCATAAAAGATATCATTTGAACTACTTTGTCTCTATCAGTTGTATACTCAACCTTTGTGTTATTGCTTTGAATTCAGTTCCTAAGGTATGCAATATCCTTTCACCTGGAAAGATGTTTCCTACTACCCCCACTCCAAATATTGTCTCTTATACCAATGTTTTTTTAGTGTTTTAAATGTCTGATATCTGCGTTTTTTCCACCTACAACCCTCTCCCATGTTTTTTTCCTATGCACTCCCATCCAAGTCACTGCTTCCTCCGTTTGTACCTGTCCTGCATTTGCTCAGTCTATAGTTCTGACTTGCTACAAGCCTGAGGAAGAGCCCTGTGTGACCAAAACGTTTGCATACTCTCACCAACTACCATTGGTCCAGTAAAGGATATTATCTGAACTACATTGGGTGAAAAGAGACATGCACTTAACTCCGCTTTAACATTTCTTATGCATGTTGCAGGGCTGCACAGGGTACTAATAAAGCCCTGCAACATGCATAAGAAATGTTAAAGTAGTAAAGTGGAGTTACATGTATGTCTGTTTTCACCCTTTGGCTGGTTTCACACAAGTCACTCTCCACCCACTATACATGTTGCAGGGCTGCAGTGTTGCCCTATAACATGTATAGTGGGTGGGAGGTGGGTGGAGAGTGTCTTGTGTGAAAACACCCTGTGTCTCCATCTCTTACTTCTGGGACCAACACAGCAACCACCCTCTCTCGCTAAGGAAGAAAGGAGCAGATTTCTTTCTGAGAAAGATGGTACAATCATCTCCGGCATGGTTGGTTAAATAGCGGGTGTTTTTAAATGAGATGGCGCCATGCATGACCCCTCAACGTCCACGTGGAAAGCTGCTTGTTTGAAGTTGGTGCGTGAGCAGGTGTGCTCCCATGATCCACACACCCGCCACCCAGTCCCTGCACAGAGCACTCCTGAAAAATCCAGAATGTCCCATGTGGGGACTATGGGGGCCAGCGGTGTGTGGACAGGGCAGCCATATGCGGGGAGCCGCCTGTGTGAAGCGTTCCCCACGCATTTCTTGTGCCCTATTCACTGACCACGGATCCCCCCTTCCCTGCCGCTCTCGTGTTAAAACACCCAGTGCCTAGAAGGGGAAAGAGTAGCCACAGAGGAGGAAAAATATACTTAATTTGTCTTTCAGTGCATAATTTGCTCAGATGTATTCCAGCAGTGGAAGTTCTGCTTAGAAAGGAGGTTTTGCCAGTTGTTTTGAGGCAGACATGGCCTGGTTGCCCATTCTTGTTTCTGTGGGTTATGAGAACTTATCTAGGATAATTTCTACCCTCTTGCTATCAGTTGACTCCAAGGTCACCTTTGTGTGCCAGTTCCACTCATCGTGTTTTGAATTCCCAAATATCATCATTCTGTTCCTCCAAGAGGAACATCTCAGCTGAGATTTCAAGATGCTCCAAGTCACATGATCAGACTAAGCTCCAGCAATGCAAACATATCCATGTGGTACTGTAGTCAAGGCAAAGTCAATGGCAAAACTCCCATTGAATTTAATGCTGGAGGATTGTCGGTGTCAGTGGCGCAGATGGGGAGGAAAGGTGAGAGGCCTGGGACACCACTGCTGTCCATACACCTTCCTGGCCCCCAGCAGCATGGGTTTGTGTTCCCTCTCCTTCCATCCTGCTGTTGCCCATCTAGGGATCTCATTCCTAACTGAGCAGAAAGCAGCTCTGCACAGCTTCTGTTGTGGCCCCCTTTGGGCACAAGAGCAGCAATGGCAGGAAACAACAGCAGCACAATGGGGGAAGGGACTGGCCTCAATGGGAGTAGAGAGGAGCCAAGGGGATCCTGAGTGAGGGTTCCCCTCTTCTACCCTTTTTTGCTGACGCTTTCAGAGAAAGTGAGATCTGGCACGCAGCAGGAAGAAATCAGGGGAAGAGCTGGAAGAGAACAACACCTTTCCTTTCCCCTGCTTGGGAAGGGAAAAGCAGGGTGGGGAGTGTCAGGAGGCCAGGGTGCAGGTTTCTCCAGTAGGTACCCATGGCACATTTATTAATGGAAACTGGGGTTTTTATCATCTCTTCCCTCGGTAGCTGTAATCCAAGTGCATATAGTGTTACAATGCTGTATGTGAAAGTCATGCCTCACACTATTAAAACCAAATTCATATTGTAAGAAGCATGCACAAAGCTATTTGTGATGTAATGTACTGGGAACTCCAACTCACAATGCATTATAACTGAATTTGCATGACAACATGCGTTATAACTAGGTTACTGGGGTTGCGCGTGCAAAGAAATAAACCGCAGTCACACAACAGCACAATTTAAAAAAATAAATAATCATATTAGCTGACTCCAACTGTAAGACATTTTCAGCCTAACCCCAGTTTAGAATGTTTTACCTCATCAACGTGAACAAGACTGTTGCAATGTAATCAGGCCTCAGAAATCCTTTGCCAAAATGTTTTTGCCTGCAGCTACTAAATAAAATAAAAATAATTATGTGCGCTGCGTTAGCACCTAAGGATCCTTTCCCCCCGACTGGGGTCTTCTGCTTCATGCACTGCACGCACTGAAACTGGTTTTAAAAATGGGATCAGCCACATTCTTGAACACACACATGAGTTCTAACTTCTTGGTCTCACATTAGCTGCAGGCAAATAGCAGAAACTTTGTAAGAAGCATGATGAGGCATGCAAGTTAAATATTTAAATATCACACCATGAATAAGAAATTCTATTGGAAAATAAAGCAACAAAGCCTTTTACGGCTCTGTAAAACAAATGGTGGCTATGCCCCCTAGTGGTGTTTGTCCGATATGGCAGAAAGTGTGAAGGACAGGATTACGCTCAGGTTGTTTCGAGAGTTGCAGTAGTCTGTCTAAAGAGGGGTGAGTGATTTTTCTTCCTGTTATAAACTAATTTCTTTTGATAATATGGTATCAGAGCACCTCACATCATGTTAGAAAGGATGTTGCTGCATTTCATTCCCTGTCCTTATTTGTGAGGGTTTGATTTTATTGTAGAAAAGCTAAATAAAAGTAGCAAGTTTTATATTCCATTCTGGGGGGTGAGGTTTCTGAGTAATCATTCTAGTCTCTTGTAGATGCAGATTCACAGCTGTGGGCTGGCTATCAAGACAACTTTGTTGCCTGTAGTTCCTGACCTCATCCTTGCGGCTCAGCTGTCAGTTCCAGTGGGACACACCTGTCATGAGAAGTCATTGCTCCAGGGCACGGTGGACTCGTGGGTATTAATTCAATGGCAGGCTTTCAAAATTAGGACTGAAACCTAGTATTCCTTGGGTTCAGGTATAAACTGAAACATGGAAGGATATGAAGCTTTATTTCAGTGGTTCTCAACCTTTTTGTGGGCAAGACCCACCAAAACGTTTTCTAAAAGAACCCAAGACCCACTTTGAAAAAAAATCCAGAACTAGGAGCCGCCAGGTGGGTGGCAGCAGGGAAGGTGACAGTGCGGGGGTGTAATCCCAGTGGCAGCAGTGGAGAGATGGCATGAGACAGCTAGAGCAACAGAAAGACATAGGAGCCAGAGCTGCAGGGAAGCTATGCCCCTCCTCTCCCCCATCCCGACTCTGTGGCACAGGTGGAAGGAGGGGATAAAATGTAGCTACACCAGGGTGTGTGGAACGCCCAGGCTGCCTCAGACCCTCTTGGACCTGACCCACTGGTTAAGAACCACTGTATTGAGGTGGTCTGTGTGGCTACAGAGCTAGACTGCTACATTCTACACCAAGTGAAGCTTTTCAGGGTGGAGCATTTCCACTCCTAGGTAGGTCACGCTGATGAAAGTAACTATATGGAATGCAGCCTACTGGCCAGCTGTTAGTAGAAGGCAGCATTTTGAGCAGCCCTAGCTACCTGGATATCCACTAAGCCTAAGTAGCCTTAAAGAAGCTCAAGACAACCATTTTCAAGATTGAAGGAGCAGCTTCTGGGTGAGGTTGGAGTTGGCTGGTTGCTATCTTCTCAAGTAGCTTACTCAGAAATAAGAGCATCATAGCATCTTCACCTTCAAAGATCTTCACGACCTTGCTCCTCCCTATCTTTCTGCCCTCATTCCCCATCTGGGAACTTTGCTCCCCAAGCTCCTGCTGCTAAAGCATCTTGGCCTCCTCTTCTTCCAGGCTACCCCCTATGCTTGGAACTCCCTCCCTCTCAACCTTGAAATCCCTCTTAAAAACCTACCTCTTCTATCAGACCATCCCAAACTCCTCACCCTCACAGTTTGCTCCTTTAGGTTTCTCCTGATAGCTTCTCATCCTTCAGGACCCCCCTCCTCTCCCCTGTAATTAAGCCACCTGCAACTTCTCAGCTTCATGTATGCATCCTTGTCCCTCCGCATCGTTAGTGCTTTAGAATTAGTAATAATCATGGCAATCTGTGGGGTGGGGCACATAAAAAAAGGGTGCAGTTGTCATTTATCTCCCCCTTTCCCTATATAGCCTCACTGCTGCACTTTGCAGGATGAGGGCAGAAACAGAAGGCTCCCAGATGAGTCCTATCAGACGGTTAATTTAGAGGGCTTGATTCATGAATAGGTTTTTTTAATGCCTGGCTAGTGAATTATTCGTATATTTTGACAGCCCTGCTTATAACAAAGAAACATATATGAACTTGCTTCTTATGCTCATTATGTGCAACATTAATGTTACAGGGACTTACCAAGGCCCACATGGAGCTATGGATCCTACTCAGCTAAGGTTTTCTAAAAGTCAAAGCCAAGCTCCACCTCACCTACCGTTGATGTGCCTGGTAGGTTATCACACCATTGCTTGTGAGCACGAGACTGCACCCTCTGGCATGAGTCAATGCTGGGCCGCACACAAAAATTCCATTTACACTACGAAAATCTGTAAGTGCTTTTTAGCAGCTAAGGGTGTAGACTAGACAAGTAATTTTTTTATTTTTTTTTACCAGTGCTGAGTGGCCTGACAACTGGGTTAGCTGCACCTCAGCTTACGTAAGGGATGGGGAACCTCAGGCCCAGGGGTCAAATGTGAGCTGCAGCTAGTTTTTATGTGGTCCCTTTCCAGTGCTTGGATCTGGCCCTGGCTTCAGTTCCTACTCCCAAGGACTGAGCTCAGGGTAAGGGAGCTGAGATGAGGGCATGCCCACAAGGATAGGGGACAGATCCAAAATCTAGTCCCGCCTCTTCCTGAGTTTATTTATTTATTTTTAAAATATTACTACCCCGCCCCTCCTGCCACAGGCAGCTCACAATCCATAAAACATTAAAAACATTAAAAACTAAAAGGAGGAAGAAAAATAGCCCCCCACCTAAAAACCCTCCACCCCCTCACCCATCTCCCCCGTCAAATGCCTGGTGGAACAGCCAGGTCTTACAGCTTCTCCAAAAAGAGGGGAGATCCGGGGCCAACCAGACCTTCACCGGAAGGGAGTTCCACGGCTGTGGTGTGACCACTGAGAATGCCTTCCCCTGCATGGCCCTCCGGGAAGACTTGGGGGACCTCGAGCAGGGCAGCCCCAGATGACGGTAGGGGATGATCCAACACCCAGGGAGTGAGGCGGTCCCACAGGCAGGGCCTAGGCCGTTTAGGGCTTTATAGGCCAAGACGAACACTTTGAATTGGGCCTGGAAAGCCACCGGCAGCCAGTGCAGAGAGCAGAGCACTGGTGTAATGTGCTCCTGGCGGCCCAGTCCTACCAGAAGACGGGCCACCGCATTCTGCACCAGCTGCAGTTTCCGAGCCATCACCATGGGTAGCCCCACGTACAGCGCGTTATAGTAGTCCAATCTAGAGGTGATGAAAGCATAGATGACGGTGGCCAGAGTCAAACAAATGGCCAAAGCCGTTGCACCAGATACAATTGGCAAAAGGCACTCCTCGCCACAGCTTCCACCCAGACATCCAGGCAGAGCTGCGCATTGATGAGCATCCCCCAGATTCTGTACCTGGGATACCAATGGAGGGCAGTCCCCGCCAATAACACGGGCCACCATCTCCATCGCCTTAACCACCATCACCTCCGTCTTGTCCGGATTCAGCGTAAGTCGGTTAGCCCTCATCCACTTCCCCACCACTGTCAAACACCAAGTAAGCACCGAGACTGCAGGGCCTGGGTCTGTTGAAAAAGAGATACAGCTGGGTGTTATCAGAATATTGATGACACCACACGCCGAACCTCCTGATCACATCACCGAGTGGCTGCATGTATACGTTGAACAGGAGAGGGGACAAAACAGAACCCTGCAGGACTCCACACAAGAGGTCTCGGTACAACAGGTGGTAGAACCACTGTAAATGCCCGAGTGCTGAGAAGTCCTTCCAACTATAGAGAAGGGCACAACGGCTGGTTATTAAGATACTCCTGCGCATGGGCCCCTCAGCTAGATTTGTTTTGAAAACAGATCAGAGGCAGTGCATGTGATCGCATGACCTTGTCAGATCTAAGAAAACCACAGGTAAGACCCCATTCAATACCTTTTACCCTTGGTGATGACCTTAGAAAGTTTGCAAAACAGAAGATTTACAGTCAACTAAGATACTAATTTGTACAGCATGGATGGATTTCTGTGTCACAATCTCAAACCACCAATGCTGAAACTCAGGCAACACAATTGGTACAAGATTCTGGTAAGCACGCTAGCACCATGTAGCTTGCTTTACAACAGATACAGGGCATTGCCTTGCTGCTCCAGTTTGCCTTTCTCTGGACATAAAGTAGAGGGAGGACAAGTCAGAAAGGGAAAACACAGACAAAAATAGAATTCCCTATTGAATTTGCAGGGCTTTCACTTCCTAAAAATAGTGGTTGCCAGGTGAGGAAGCAAAAGTCTAACTTGCCAAGTGATTCCTCAGTTTGGAGGAGTAGGAGAAAAACTGGAGACAAGAAGCCTAAAGAACCATTGTGCTGGCTTCTTAGCAAGAAAAATATTAGGAATGTAATTTCCTCTTGCATGAACAGCTAGTATTTTGGTACATAGTGAGCTGCAGCAAGGACCTGATGGTTTCTCCTGCTGAATAGAAAGTCCCACTGAAGACAGCTGAACAAAACTGTAATCATCTGGAGTAAGGATGTGAGAATTTTACATGGGAATGAAAGATAGATAGGAAATAGACATGAGTGTCCCCTTTCCTCAACTGATCTTCTAAGAGTGCAGGCAAGAGTAAATCTACTGGGACTGCCAGAGGCAGGCTCTGTACCTGTTAAAGAGAATAAGTGCATGATACAACAGTATTTTGCCTCCTGAATAGTAGGACTCAGGATGCTGGTACCACTTTGCCGCTCCACAGACAGACTAAAGCTGGTTCTGCTTTGGGCAGGGGTTGCTATAGGAGGAGTAATGGAGAAGCTGTAGTAGCCACACTCTGCATCAACAATATGGAAAGAAAGACAGCTGCTTGGCAAGAAAGGTTTCAACTTCATTTTTAATTTAAAAAGCCATGATGTGGAAAAATAGCAAATGTTTTGTCAGTTAAGAAAGGATCATGAGGCCTTGGTAAGGTAACCTGTAGGTCTAAGTTTGTATCAATTACATTTAAAGAATGGCATATAAAAAAAAAGGCAAGGCACTTTATCAAGACGGGAAGGTACCATCTTCTGCCTTCATACTCATGCTCCTCCAATATGCACTGTTTGGAGATAAGGAAAGTCAGGATTATTTATAGGGTGGCTAGATATGCGTATTTTAGAGGACATGAGAAATACAGGTTGCAGGGCTACATTGGCCCCAATGCAGCCCTGCATCCTGTATTTCTCATAAGCGTCCTCTAAAATTTGCATCTGGCCACTTTAATTATTTTTAATTTCTGCACAAAGCAAGACCTGCCTGCTCAGCAACTAAAACTAGATTTTCTGCCTCATTACAATCCAGTCAGTTGCAGTTTTGAACTTAGACCAAATCTTATCTTCTTCTCACGGAACACACCACAGCTGTACTTATAGTACCGACATGCCGGTTGGCCTCACCTACTATCATCTTTGCCCCTAGAATTTCCCACCTTACTTACTGCTGGTTCATCTTGACTAGTAAAAGTGCTGGTGGTTGTAAGCATTTCAATTGCTGCCTTCTCTAGAGCTGCAGGGGTAGTTAAAGGCCAATGGAGATGTGCATTAGGGAACCGGCGGTGGAGAGGATCTGGTGATAAACATGCTGGGAAATTTTCAGAGAAAAAAAAACATTGATGGAGGTGTAGCTTTAGAACAGGGGACAAGAACATTGTGGGTTGTTTGAAAGAAGCCTTGCTGAATCTCACATTAGAGGAAGCTCTGTAACAAAAGTACTTCTTTCCCACCCTGTTGTGTTCCAACGGCATGTCTGTGCTGGACAGAGCCATGGTAGCTTTCAGTACAGTTCTTCTGCCCAGGATAGAGAGATGTTAAGTCTTTCAGCAAAGTAAGTACTTTCTAGAGGAGGCAAGATTCTGTTTAGAAAGTGCCACCACACTGGCCCGTTACCCTACACAAACAAACTTTAAACCTTGCTTATAAATGACTTTTAATACATGGAGACAAAGGGTGTTTCTAAACGAGATGGGGTGGGGGTCCATGGGCACTGGCACAGCCGTCCCGTCCATGCACCACCTGCCCGCCTCATCCCCACACGGGGCACTCTGGATTTTCCCGGTGGGCCCTGCGAGTGGACTAGGCGGTCAGTGTATGAGTCATGGGAGTGTGCACCCCCACACAGCCGTATTCTAATGAGACCTCCCCCACACGAACACGGAGTGTCCGTGCGTGGCGGTGTCTCGTTTAAAAACACTCAACATAGTTTGAATTATATCTTCTATTGCACCAGGTTGCATTGATGAGAGAATGGTCAGAAAAACGTGCACTCTCACCAAGAACAGAAACGGGTCCAATACAAAATATTGAAACTACTTTGTCTCCATCCCATACATTTGGGATCAACACAGTAGCCCCACACTTCATTAACACGGTATCCATGTATCTATACAGGGTCTTATATAACTGTTCCTTTCTTGAAGGCGACATACACGAAAATTTGAATGTCAGCTCCCCTCTATGGCTGCTACCCACCAATGTGGCTTGTGCAGCTGTGTTCTCGACATCAGTATATTTTCCCCTATGCTTAGAGTAGATGAAGGTACTTGGAAGCTGTACATTGTTTCAAGGGAAAAGGCTATGACCCAGGTTGTGAATAAACTCCTGTAGTGGGAAGGGAGACCAGGGCATGTTAGAAGGTGGGAAAAAGTCCCCTCCTTTTATAGTTTGCCACTAGCTTCCATAGACTCCTCCAAGCCTTGCAGCTATACCTTAACTTCACAGCAGGTTCACAGGATGCAGCTATATATTAAAAAAAAAATCCATTCTGATGACTGTGGCATTCTTAAACCACCACTGAGCATACTCCGACACCACTGGTTCTATCTGGCACATCAGCAGACTCGTAGCTCATTCTCCAAGCCATAGATTTTTGCCTTGAGGTTCCTTAGCTCTCCTTGAATTTTCTTTGTTCGTTTATTCCCCTGGCGGACTTCATGCAGAATTGCAAGGTCCTGATCTGGCCCAATATTCATTGTCACCTAGAAAAAGATGTTTGGTTTTTTTAAAGTGTAAATCAAAGAAAATTGAGAAAACAATTCTGAACAAGGAGAGGAATTAAGCTAGCCTGGGTAAGCTGTATGGGCACCATAACGGGAAGAGAATCCAGGGCAGAACAGTACGTGTATTTCTAGGGCTACAGGAGTGTATTGATGCTGCAGAGGAAGAGGAATCCCCAGAGCATAGCTTTAGATGCACCAACAAATAGTTGGCTTATTAAACAGGCCCGTTCCCAGGATTATTGAAAGGGATTCACTAAGATGTCACCAGTTCTGTATTTTTTATTGTCCTGTCCCTCTGTACAGTGTAGTGTCAGGGTACGTATTTTCTTGGTGGCAAGCATCAATAACTATCAGACAAAATCATTCTGTTTATGTCCTGCTTGAACTTTATTTCTGCACTCACTTGTGGCTAAAATATGTAATAAGTACAATTAACTAGCCAGTTGCTTCTAGTGCAGCCAAGACCAGAGAGTACTGGCGGCACCTGCCAAGCAAGCAGCAGGAAAGGTGTCTGTCTGCCTCTCTTGTGGCTCTCAGCCATATGAAGATTTTGGTACTGGACTCTTGCAGTTGGGAACTTTGATCACCCCTGGAGTAACTCTATCTAGGCCAGTCTGGAAATCAGCTACACACAGGTTGTACTACCTCAAATTATTTCAGCATCGACCCCTAATTAATCACAATGGGGACCCAAAGCTGCTCACGCTGAAGTTGATGACACTTTTCCCACTGACTTCAGCGGGAGCAAAACTATTCCTTAAGATTGTTTGGAAAGAACGAAGATACTTCCCAAACACTCCATGCAGAACGTGCTCCCAGAGGTGCTAAGAGAATTAGACTTTTACAGCACTTGGCTATAATCGGAAGAAAATCACTAGAGAATTTATATAAGGTGCATAAATAACTACATCCATTGTAAAATCAGAACAGTTTTTAGTGAAAGGGGTCCTTCGTCAGTTAACAATTAGGAATACATCATTGATCAGAATACTCGTATAGATGGTAAAATTCTTGTGTGTGAAAGGTCTATGCGAGGGAAAATAGGAATAAGCGAGGTTCCAGGGAACTACCAAGTCAGAATATCCAAGCCTCCTGCGTGGATCCCACCCAAGCCCTTTTTCCCAGCCACAACAGCTATTACCTTGAAGAGCTGCTTCTCGACATCTTTCAGCTTCTGCCGCAGTTGTTTAATGTCATTCTTGAAGCCCTCCACCTCCATAGTGCGCCGTTTCTCCAGGGCCTCATACCGTTGGGTCATCAGCTGCAAACGCTTTGCCATCTTTTCAGAGCGCTCCTGCAGATGTGAAATACAATGGGACGTGTCAGCAAGGGCACCAAGTAAACCTCTTACAATATGCCAGGGGTGGGGACCTTTTCCCTCCCGGGTGAAATTTAGTACAAGTTCCGAGGTCTGCATAGAAGTTGGGGGGAGGTGTTTAAGGGGAGTGCTTAGGAAGAGGAAGGTCCAGATTATGGATCTGTGCCATGGATCTTATTTTGTGTGCATGTCCTCATCTCTGCTTCTTTACCCTGAACCCTTCCAGTGCTTGGGGTAGGAAATGGATTCAGGGGCCAGATCCAGGCAGTGGAAGGGAGCAAAATAAGACTGGCTGCAAGTGCATTTGGCCCTAGGCCTGAGGTTCCCCACCCCTGCAATACGTACGTGGAGAGAAGCATCAGGTGAGCCCAAGCTAATGGCAGAGCTAGCAGCAGACAGGAGAGGTTACCTTAAAGATTTCTCGTCCTACATCCCCTTCCTCCCGAATCTTGGACAGCTCTTCCTCCAGAGCAACACACTGTTCTCGGTACATGTCAGATAATCGCTGCTCCTGTGTTAACTGCTCCTGCAGGGACTGGAGTCGAGTAAGGAAGAGTGGACGGAAGTTAATAGGAAGTGGTATCTAGTGCACATAGCACCTTCCTTGTCCACAGAGTAAATGCAATACCAAGGAAATCACCACAACCCTTGAGTGTTCAGTGGCAGACAGATGATTGCAGAAAGAATACAAAAGGAGAGGCTCTAGAAGTTGTAGCTAATATGGAGATAGCAAAAGGAAAGAGCTCTGGGTATTTCAGAACCAAGTTTTAAAAAAAACACAACTTGGAATTTGTATACATTTGGTTTTGAATGGGGGCCTTTCAGACATTTTTTAAAAACCCAAATCCTGTCATGTAGTCAATTAGCCCAGAGAAGTGTTTTTTTTTGTTTTTTTTTAAATAACCCACCAACATATACAAAAGACTTTGCCACTGACCCCTAAGCACAAATTCCCTTATTTGCATTGGTCATGTATGCACTACTTTCCACCAAAAAGCAGCTGCATTTCAAGGTACAAAATACAGCATATATACTAAGTGCAATGCAAGTCCTCCAGGTTCTTCCTGCATCTACTTTCATTGCCAGTGAAAAAGCCAAACTGAAAGGAGATAGCCAGGACAGTCTTCTCACCCACAGCAGCATGCAAACTGTAGACAATGAGAGCTTACTACCCACCCATAGTCAGGGACTCATTTTCACTGCTTTCTATTAGTAGCAATGGGGAAAATACAGTGAACATGGGTCCCTACCCATAATCAACAACAGGGCTGTAAAATCTCACTTGCCTGCTTGTCTTTGGCTGTCTACTTTTCAATTAGGCAAGTGGATTTTTAAAGTCTTGGGCCCCCAACCTCATTGCAAGCACCAGCCTCATGAACAGTCTTTTAGACACAATGAGCAGATTATACATTTTCTACAACTCTGGTCAACAACATTCATTCTAAAAGAGCATTGTTCATCTCCAAATGTTAGACATACCTAGTTCCAGGACACAGTTTAAAAGCTGTGCGTCAGGATGCTATTTGATAGAGCAAGCCAAGGAACTACATGCTCATTTTACTTGACGTTGGGATAACGGTCTTTCCAGATGAAACACACTCAGTATTATCATTCTACTCGGGGTTTATCATTATTACTTTTTTTAATCTCTGAAGTTAGCAAGGAAGGCCACGTTCACGTGAACAGCTAAACTGGTTTAGTTAGTCCTTTACTCATTTGTACCTCAGTATCGATCTGACATCAAGATACAGTATTCAGGAGTAAGAGGTGAAGTTTGTGCTCTGGAAAAATCAGTAGTTACTCCCTTTCTCTTGTTAAACCAAAGTATCTTATAACATGGATCCTCTTCCGTGTTTGGTTGGTGAACACGGTATACCAATTATTCCCAGGATGCAGCACAAAGCATGTCTCCTGCTAAGAACTCTATGAAATTTGTCCCAAAATGCTTTGTTAGCAAGGCATGAAGGGATAGGCATCATCATGTGCACTTTCACAACATAGCCACTGGAGGCAGATGGTGGTGGTACTAAATTGATTTAGAAGCACAGTGTAAATTATACCCAAGCGAGTTACTAAAACCTGAATAATTGCTTTGGCTTTGATAAATTGGGTTAGATTTGTATGTGCGAATGTGGCACCCAACAGAATCTCATGCAAAGCAAATCCTTTTATACCACAACCACGTAACAACCAACATATCCAATGACAGCTGAGAGACAGACTTAAAGGTTTTGAAACAGGAATCACGAGCTACAGTGAAACACTATGGAGAAAATCCAGCCTTAGACAGTTCCCAGCCATCTAGAAACAGGGAGAAAAGTTAGGTCACATAACTTCCTCGCTTACAGGACAGTTACCTTAATTTCTACACTCTGTGATTTCTGCCATTCGCGTTCAGCATGGGAAACATACTTGACGTCTCTCTGCTTCTCCTTGCCCTCCTCTCTCTTCTTCTCCTTGTCCTCCTCTGTTTCTGGCTCCCTGATAATAGTAAAACGAACTGAGCTGATGTCAAACTGTTCTCTGCTTCTATCAACACCCTCAAACTGGTCCTTGGCTCGGTCGAGCCTCCTCAGCAAGCAGTCCTTCTCTGCCATCCAGGATTTCTCATTGGCTCGCACATCAAACTTCAGCTGGAGGAAGTCTCGGGTGCTCTCGTACAGCAGATTTTGGGTCTTACAGAGCCTGAAGACAAGGATTACAATAAATCAGTAACTACTACTACTTGGTACTACTTATCATTTCTATAGCGCTACTAGTTGTACACAGCACTGTATAAAACTTAGTTCCTTCCCTAATTCCTTCCTGTGTTAATCAGCATTCTTTTGGTTAGTTGGGGTACAGCAAGACTGGGTGGGGAGAGGAATGAAGCTAGAGAACTGAGCTCCCCCCCGTACGTTACAAGGGCCAGCGATGAAAGAGGACTAAGTTTGTCCCTTATTCAATCCACTTTCACTTGCATACAAAGCAGCTCATCCATGCCTTCGTCATCTCAAGGCTGGACTACTGCAATGCACTCTACGTGGGGCTGCCCTTGTTCCTGGTTCGGAGGCTGCAGCTAGTGCAGAATGCGGCGGCCCGGCTCCTGTCAAGGACGGGCTGTCGGGAGCATATAACACCTGTGCTCCGGACTCTGCACTGGCTGCCAATAGCGTGCCGAGCCAGGTTCAAGGTACGGGTGTTAATATACAAGGCCCTTCACGGTCTGGGCCCCTCATACCTCAGGGACCGCCTCGTCCTCCGTGCCCCAGAGTGGCTCCTTCAGTCTGCCGGGGGTGCCTTCTTGGAGGTCCCCCGTGTTAAGCGGGGGGCCACAATGGAGAGGGCATTCTCGGTGGCCGGGCCACGCCTCTGGAATTCCCTCCTGGAGGAAGCTCGCCTGGCCCCGAGCCTTTTGACATTTCGGTGAATCTGTAAGACCTGGCTGTTCGCCCAGGCCTTTGGGGAGGGGGTGGAGTGGGGGAGGGGGTGTTTTATCTTCCCCCACCCTTATTTATTTATTATCCCAGCCTGTTTTATTGTAGTGTTTTTATGGATTGGTTTTATTATTATATTGTTTATAAATTGTTTTATAATTAACTTGTTAGCCACCCCGAGCTGTTCACAGGAGGGGCGGGATACAAATTGAATAAATAAATAAATAAATAAACACCCTGCTTTGTTGCTAAAGCGTATATTAATTTTTCATTCCTGGTTTACTGCCACAATTAGAACGGGACCTCTTTCTAGCACCTACTTTTCTGTCAAGTCTTTAATCTTGTCTTGGTCTCGCTGATGCTGAACCTGGGCTTCTTCAATGCGAATCCGCCTGTCCTCTAGCAGCGCATCAAGCTGCTCCTTGGACAACAGAGTCTGCTCTTCCAGCTGAGCCTGCAGGGCCTCTACCTGCAGAGCAATAAAAAGGAAGGCACTCAGTGAGCTCCTACACCAGGCATTCCCAAGAGCACAGTTTAAATTCCACACACACGGTGCAAATTCCCCACCCTACACCCTTAGTGTACAAGCTCTAATTTCTCAGCAAGCCTGGATGTTAGACGGAGGGCAGAGAAATTGTTACAGGAAATTTTTAGACTCCAGTTTCTCTGACACTTTGCAGAAAGGAGTCAGGAACACAGAAAGAGAAGTAAGGTAGCTAGGGCAAATTAAACAGCCCTTTGAATTTTCTTAATTGTGACCCACAGCAGGAGGACTTCTTGGCCCCATTACAACTAAAAGCAGCTCCAGGATTCTGTTAAGTTGCACCAGCTTATTTACTTATTTATTTAAAATTCTTATACCCCGCCCTCTCTGACCACAGGTGGCTTGGAGCGGCTTACAACAAATAAAACCAAAACAATAATAATTCAATTAAAATATAACATAATATAAACCCTCCCCATCATCCCATTTCCTCCCTCAACCCCCCATCCCATCCCTCCCTCACCTGTCCCCTCCACCAAATGCCTGGCGGAAAAGCCAGGTTTTACAAGCCCGACGAAAAGTCAGCAGGTCTGGGGCAAGGTGAGCTTCCTCCGAGAAGGAGTTCCACAGCTGAGGTGCAGCCTTTGAGAACACCCTCTCGTAGTGGCCCCCCAATTTACTTGGGGGACCTCCAAGAAGGCACCCCCAGCGCACCGCAGGGGCCGAACCAGGACCCAGGGAATGAGGCAGTCCCGCAGATAGGTCAGGCCAAGGCCGTGTAGGGCTTTAAAGGTGAGAACCAAGACCTTGAATTGGGTCCATAAGAAGGTAGGCAGCCAGTACAAAGAACAGAGCACTGGTGTAATGTGCTCCTGGTGACTCGACCCCGTAAAGAGCCAGGTCACCGCATTCTGCACCAGCTGCAGCCTCCGAACTGTCACCAAGGGTAGCCCCACGTAGAGCGCATTGCAGTAGGCCAGTCTTGAGGTAACAAAAGCATGAATGATGGTGGCCAAGTCGGAGTCCGAGACATGAGGCCAAAGCCGCCGAACCAGATGTAACTGGTGGAAAGCCCCCTTTGCCATCTCCACTGAATTTCCAAGCGGAGCTGGGAATTCAGGAGCACCTGTAGACTCCGCACCTGGGAGACCAGTGGGGGACCCCGTCAATGATGGGCGAGTCACACCTGCCAGTCTCCCCACCAACGTTACCTCCGTCTTGTCAGGATTCAGCTTCGGTTGGCTCTGCCTCATCCAGTCCCCCACAGCTGTCAAACACTGGAAAAGCAGAGACTGCCGTGCCTGGGTCCGATGAAAATGAGAGGTACAGCTGAGCGTCATCAGCATATTGATGACAACTCACTCTGAACTGCCTCACGACCTCGCCTAATGGCTGCATGTACACGTTGAACAACAGCAGGGACAAAATAGAACCTTACGGGACACCACACAAGAAGTCATTGGGGGGGGGGGGGGAGAGAAGATGACTTATCCCCCAGCACCACCCCTTGGGTCCTGCTGGTTAGGTAGGAACGGAACCATTGTAGAACTGTCCCACCCAATTCTGCCCAGTCCCGCAAGCTCATGATCAACCCTGTCAAAACATGCCAAGAGATCTAATAGGATCCATAAGGTTGAACATCCCTGGTCCATCTCCTGGCGCAGGTCATCGACCAAAGCCACCAGCACAGTCTCAGTGCCATACCATGGGTGAAAGCCAGACTGGGAGGAATCTAGAAGCTGATGCTATCTAGATGCTCCTTGAGCTGCTGAGCCGCCACCCGTTCAGTTAGAGAATAGCCGATAACTGGCGAGCGAATCAACATCAAGCGATGGTTTCTTGAGCAGAGGCCGGACCACCACCTCCTTCAAACAATCCAGCACGCTGCCCTCCCAAAGGGAGGCGCTGTTCACCCCTCCCAGCAACACCCCTCCCAGCAACGGCCCAACAGGCCTTAACCAACCAGGACGGGTATGGATCCAATTCACAACAGGTGGCCCTAACTCCCCCAGAACATCCACAGCCCCCACTGGCAGCACCTCCTGAAACAGATCCCATAAACCCAGACCAGACGGGGCTTCCGCACCCTCGGACTCTCCTCCTGCAGAAGCTACAGCACTGCAGTCGTGATGAATCTGAGCGCTCTTATCTGCAAAGTAGTTGACAAACATATCACCTTTATGGATAATGCACAGAAAAAGTACAGCAGGAGTCCTCTCCTTTGACTTTCCCACCCATGCGCTACAGACAACTGGGAGAGGCTAGTTTGGATACATTACGCTGGTTCTATTTTGAGTGAAGAATGCCCCTATAGGCAGGGACCTTTGTTTACTGTTTTCCCCATTGCTACCAATGGGGAAAACGCAGGAAACATGGGCATCTGCCTATAAATGGGGATATTGTATAGGAGTACTCTGTGATCAAACACAGTCTGTAGCATCACTGAGAATCAGGCCCAGTATATATCCCCCTGTGTATTCCTAGCTCCTCCACAATAAGTAAACCGGAAAGGAAGCTCTCCAGTATCTTGCAGAATTGGAACTGAAAAGTGATGTAGGAGAGTGTTCTCTGCAGTTAGTAACCTGCTAAGCAAAAAAACGGATTAGATACAAGCTTTGATCTTATGACCAAGCTTCCCGTCTAGATGCAGGGCCAAAGTAAGTCCAGGAAATAAGCACTGGTGTGGTGAGAGAAAGCAGGTGCAGAGTCCAAAGACTAGGCAATTCACACAATCTTCAAACATACACAGAAAACAAGAACAGAGAGTCCACTGGCACTTTAAAGACTAACAAATATTTATTAGTGCATGAGCTTTTGCCAGCACAAGCTTGTTTTAAGATGCAGATAAATCTGAGGAAGTCAGCTTGTGCTGACGAAAGCTCATGCACTAATAAATATTTGTTAGTCTTTAAAGTGCCAGTGGACTCTCTGTTCTTGTTATAACTCATTCTCATCGTATATACATCATTATACGTCATTCTCATCGTAACCAAGCCAAGTACGTGAACTTGAGACCTCGCATCTTCATGAATGTTAGACCCCTTGTCTCTCCCTCTGTTCCCCTTCCTAAGTCTCTCCCCCAGCTCCTGTCTCTCAGATTGTAAGCCCTAGGGGCAGGGACCGTGTCTATTTTATTACTTTGTAAAGTGCCAGGTACACTGCTGGCGCTATATAAATGTTTATTATTAATAATAATAATAATAATAACAACAACAACAACTATAGACTAACACAGCTACATTTCTAGTATACCACAGAAAACATTCTCTCCAGTTCCAGTGTCTCTGAAGAGGCAAATTTTATTTGTTGCTCTTCCCGCCTGTACACGCATAGAGCAGCATCTGCCTCCCATCATCTTGCAACTGTCTCATTCCTGGTATTTTTAATCTCATTACTTTCATCATTTCATACTGAACCCACCCCCTTGATCAATGTACTCTGGCTCCTACACTGACAGCGTTCTCCAATTCTCTACTCTACTGTGCCCAGAGACACAGCAAAGAGGAGGTTTCTAAAATCTTTTCTAGATTTTGTTGTGAAGGTAAATGTCACATGATACAAAAGGATGGAACTACTCAGCTCAGAGTTGCCTCATTCACTGAAGTCATGTCTGGAAGTTGTAGGACAAGAAGCTGTGGCTGTTGATTACCTGGAGTAAGAGTGTCTGATTGTCTCTCTGGTACCTCTCCATACTTTCTGGCTTCTCTCCTCTTGCAGATGGTTTTGAAGTGATGCTTTTAATGCCTACAGCAGAAAACAAATTGAAAAAAACTACTCCAATTCTTTTCATGCAAGTTACCTGCAAGACTTTTCCCATCAGAGATCTTTCTAGGCATCCTGAGTGACTAAACTGGCAGAAAAGAAGAGCTCTAAAGGTACAGACAGACCAGGCCTCTACCAGGAAGAGTCACTGTAGGGAATATATATATATAAAACTTTATTCAGGCACTAGCCAAAGTCTTGGCCCAACATAAAACCAACATACAACCAACACAATTCCTGCATTACTAGGCTTTAAACCACGGAATCAGACACAGTAATTACAAAGCAAGCCAAATCAAATCAATAAAAGTTGACAAAGACATAAGTTCTATTAACATACAAATGTCCTATGCCTAACAAACTCCTCTAAACATCCAAGATTTCAGTTTGCATTATAATATAATCCTGGGCCATTTTTGCCATCCCAAAGATAACTTTCCGTGAATTATTTCCGATACAATATAACAGTAGCTGCACGGGTGAGAGGTTACCCATCTGCAGGAGCCATGATGTCAAATGGGTATCTCTAAGAAATTGTGTCCGGGAACACACAAACAATAAATGGGGGAGATCTTCTACTAGGTCTTGACCACAAGCACAGATCCTATCTTGCCAGCACACACCGGCTCTCCGTCCCTTCAAAACATTAGATGGCAGGAGGTCCAAACGAAGCAAGGTCATAGCTCTCCTTAGACCAGGGGCTTCCAAAATTTCTAGATATTCCTTGCACATAAGCGTCTGTTTAACGTTTTATAAAAAGGCGCACAGCTAAGAGAATATATTATGCTCAGATCAATCTGAATAGCTTGGTCTCTCAATTGTTTATATATGAAGCGCTTTTGGATACAGAGTGGCAAAGCGCCTAGCATTTCTCTTGAAAGGCCTAAATACTACAGCTGCCTAATAATTTTATCCCTCCACAACCTGGGGGAACACCAATTCCCTGCCTCAACGTAACATTGATGAGGCAGGCGGAACTCAGGCATATTAGTTATCTTGGACCAGTAATTCAAGGCTGTTGCCTTTATTTTGACATCCATTGGAAGCATTTCCGTTTCAGATCTAAGCATACAAGCCGGGACCAACTGCGGGACCATAAGAATCGCTCTTAAAAAGCGATTTTGTAATCTTTCCAGGTCTCCAGCCACAGACAGGCCACAGACTTCTGCCCCATACAATGCAGCAGGTCTAGTTTTTAGCTCAAACAATTTCAGAGCTGGCTTTACCAGTCATCCCCCATGGGTCCTCCAAAATTTTAGGAGCCCCCCAATTAACTGGGAGAGTTTTAATCTAACACTCTCTACATGATGCTGCCACAAGTCGAGGCTGAGAAGCAAATCCCCAAGTAGTTGTAACTTTCAACCTGCTCCAGTTGTTTCCCGTCCAGCAACCATACTTGCCCCCTGAATTGTTTGGCCATAACTAGAACCTTAGATTTATTATGGTTTATCGAAAGATGCATGGACGAACAAAACTGGCTAACTATATCTAACATTCACTTCATGCCCAGCAAGGCGGGTGATATTAACACCATGTCATCTGCATATAGCAAGATGGCCACAGACCTGTCCTGAATTTTGGCGGGAAGATAATAGTCTCCTTTTAAAGCAAAGACTATTCCATTAACAGAAATTAAAAAGAAAAGGGGCCAGGACACAGCCCTGTTTAACCCTGTTAGTAACTGAAATTTGGTCCGTGAGATGGCCGCCCTTATCCAATCTAACCCTAATTGCCGTTTTACTGTACAAAGCTTGAACCAAACAGACCAACCTGCGATCCATATTTGTACCGTGGAGTTTCCCCCAGAGCAAGTTCCTATCGACCATGTCAAACGCCACGCTTAAATCCAGGAAGGTTACCACCAACCTCCCCTTCCTGACTTTTACATATTTGTCCGGCAAATGCATCAATGTCAGACAATGGTCGATAGTTGCGTACCCTGCCCAAAATCCTGCTTGCTCCTCCGGGAAGAAATCAGCGGCTGCTGCCCAGGCTTCCAGTCTAACGAGCAGAAGCCTGGCATATAACTTGGCCACTATAATTATCAAACTAATGGGCCTATAATTCTGAGCAGGGAATATGGAATATTATACAAGCAAGAATTGTGTTGGGAGTTCATAACCAACAGCCCCTTTTTACACATCCCATGTTGTTATAATATTTAGCCACTCTCCAGATCTTCTGAGGAGACTAGTACAGTTTTGTGAGTAATTTTTGGTACCTGTTCTGGAGATCTGGGTATCATTTCGCTCATTCGGATCCCTGGATTTGACTGGCCTTTGCGGAATGGTGACCTATGAGAACCAAAGCACAAGTGTTAATTCAGTTTTTGTTTTACCAGCTCCACTCATCAAGCACACAAATGGCTGCCCATGTCAAGAGTTTACTTAGGTCCCTTGATAAAACCTGAACGGTACAAAGGGACCAGAAGATAGTAGAGAATCTAGGCTATTACTTCCAGTCTTTCTTCCAGCGCTCCCTCTATCCTCCCCACTCCTAAAAGATTCCTCGTAAACCCAGCTTTCTGCCTCTATTTTACGCATCCATTATCTTGTGAAGCCCAACAATGACCTTTCTGGCTAAGCAGGACTACAGAGGCCTGTTTTCAGAGACCACAAACACTGCTGTTTAATCAGCTAGAGTCAGCGCTTCCGAGTAACGCAGCATCCACTACTCTTCTGGGAAAGAATGCTGGCAGGAGAACACCCCTGCCCAGAAATAACTTTTCCAGAATCTGCCACTAGGTTACACCAATGAAAGGCTCCATATTTTACCCTTAAGTCTCAGCACTGCTTCCTTTCAACAAGTTTCAGACCAATAGCGAGACAGCTGAATTTCAGACTTCCATATTTTCCAACAACTCATTCCACAGTCCTTTGGTTTTGGATTTTTGTTCTGTTAAGGAAATGACAAATAGGGCATCCCAAATGAATGTCCTTACCTTGTGTGGAGGCTCCTTGTGGAAATAGGTAATTTCTCCCGTGTCCGTTCCCACCAGAGCCAAAAGATGTTGGATCTTTTTCTTGTCTTCTAGCTCCCTGGAATTCATGGAAGAGGGTGGGGGCAATTAGAGAAGGTCAGTACATGCTTTTTCTTACAGAGGTTTATTACCATCCTTACAGAAGCAACTCTAACCTATTCTTTAGACAGACCCAGCTCAGGAGATAACTTTGTCCTTAAACTGGGCTCTTATAGGCCCAGTAAACCAATTCCTGTGGTTGCCCTGGGGAAATTTCATTTTCTATACAGTCTAACTGTGGCACATGCTGACAGACCAGAAGACATGTGGGTTTTGTTTTTGTTTTATAAATGGAGCTCAAACACAGAGATATATGAACAGCTTAGTAAGGTCTGAAGCCTTTGGATTTTCCATTCTTCAGCAGATTGGCAGTGTCCTTTCCCATATAAGATGGCACGCATTACACTAGCAAGCCAACAGTGCTGGGGCATACAGAATTTTTTTGGACATAGTTATCTTCTGCTCTTCTCTAACCCCAAAGGAAGTACCATTAAGGCAATGAAACGCCTGGGTTTAGAGCCAGTTCATCAGACACTTATGAGAAATACAGGTTGTAGAGCTGCAGTGGCAGCCCTGCAACCTGTATTTCTCATCATCGGTGTCCTCTAAAATGTGCATATCTGGCCACCCTAACCACAACTCCCCAACTGGAGTCAGTTTGGATTAAAAGCTAGACCCCAGAACTGAAGAGGGTGATTTTATGTTCTAAGCCAGATTCCATACATCTTCACTCTTGTTATCCTCAGCCTGGTCTCAATGCATGGATCTATATTCTGCGCTAAGAAACCTGGTTACGGTGGCTCTTTCTTTAGCCTGGAAATTTTGCAGCTTAAAAGTAGGATTGTTATAAACTGAACAACCACTAGCAGACTGTGCATAGAAGCTGCATTCCTATTATCTAGTATAGTGTCTGGGAAGATGACAAAGGGCTTGTCTGCTGAACACCTGCGGCCCCCATTGACCTCAGATGCATGTAGAGAAGTAGGTTGTTCTAGTCAGCTAGCTTTCAACTAAATCATCATCATCATCATCATCAGGACTCTGAGGAACCTTCTTCCCCTCCCATCTCATCCAGCTGACACACCTGATTTTCAGTCGGTCATTCTCAGAATAGAGGCGCAAGACATGTTCCCTCTCCTGGAAGAGGTAAACCTGCATGTCACTTAAAGCCTTCTGCAACTCTGCAATCTCCTCTTCTCGCTGACGCATTTCCCACTGCAGTTTGTACTGTGCAGAGAAAATAGGGGCATATTAATTATTACCCAGCAACAACTGAAGCAGAGAAGGGGAGAGATCTCCTAAAGCCAACCCTCACCTGTCTCAAGAGCAAGAAACTGTTTGGAGAATTCAAGCTTCAGAGGACTTAAATGAGGGCCAGATTTACTACCAGATTAGGTATGGGGACTTGCCCCAGAGCTGCAATATCCATCAGGGCCCTGTGCTTCCCCTTCAGGCAGTCCTCGACCTACATCTTTTTTGCCCATAGGTGCGGCTGGAGGATACTTTTCTAACCCCAAACCTTGTGAGGGATCTCAATACATTTTAATTAGCAGCATAAAGTACATTCTCAGAAGTGACTGTTTCTCTCCCAACTACCTGCTCAACCAAAAATAGCCACATAGAAGGATACAGCAATACTGGAACCCCATGCTTCTTACAGGAAGTATCACAGGAAGCACACACCTTAAACTAATTTGAATCCAGTTCAATGAAACCATCACTAAACTTTGGCCTGATGAGCACTGGCTCTTTGCAGGAGCATGCTGGAAGTCAAGGACTTCTCAAAGGCAGGGTTTGCCCTTTACCTAAGTGGTCTGACAATTGTGTCCGACTCAACCAGGTATTCAGAGCTCTTTCTTAACAACTTAAAATACAGCTATTCCATCTAGATCAGTACTGCCAAATTCCCTAGTTACTCAATCATAAGGGAAATCAGCAGCATTAAATCCTCAAGTCAAGGGGACTACTAAGTCTTCTCTCTGCCAACCAACAGGGTGTTTGTATCCTATCACCAGTAGGATATTCACCCTTTCTTTACCTGGTCATCGTAAGTTCCTTTGTATCTCTCTAGCCTTTTCACAAGCTCCTCATGCTCTTCATCAAACTCAGCAATTTTCTTACGATAGTATTCCAGCAGCTCCCGAGAGGGGCGGAGGTAGGCCAAGCGTTCGTTGATGGAGGGAAGAGGAGGAGAATCCTCCTGTTTTGGAGAGGATGAATCAGAGTCTGTGGGGGAGACACGGCGGGCCACCAACCTGCACAGTGCAGTTGAACACAAAAACAAGAAAAGGAGCTGTAAGAAGGGCTGAATTAATAGCCATTGGCCCTTCCATATTCATAAATGTAAGGTAACTATAGAGAAATCTCAATTATGGGAGTGCTGCTACTTCATAATCTGACTGTAACTCGATAACATCAAGAACTGCACTAGGATAGTTAAAAGATCTGACTTGAACACTTAATCTCAAATAGCAATGGTGTTTAACTTTTATTACAGTAAACACATTTCAAAACATCAGTGCCTAGAACCGTGAGTAATAAAATGGGAAGTGCAGCATTGAGAGTAGGGGTAGGTAATTGCAGGCCAAAACCCGCAGTTTTTATTTGGCTGCTTTGTCCGGTTCCTACCCCGAAGCACTGAAAGACTGAGCTCAGAAAGCAGAGATGATGGCATGCACACAAGGATGTGCGACATATCCATCATCAGGACCCTCCTGTTTCCAAACAGACCCCTTAAGTATCCCCACATCCAATTTCTATGCAACCCTCAGTTCTAATTGTACTAATTTTCCAACTGGCACCTGGGAGGGAAAGATTCTCCACCTGTGATTTAGAGAATACAGATACATTAATAGGAGTTTTTACCAACCTGTAGGAGGAGAGGAGCTGTTTGCCAAAGGGGAAAGACAAGGTGGCTGTGGAAGCTGAAGAAGGTGAGATGGGATAGGGCTGTTGTCAGAAATTGCAGAGGTGAAGGCTCTTGCATCCACAGTGATATAGAGATCCATGCTATAGATTGGGTGTTAGACCAGCATAATAAACCAGCAGCAAAGAAAACAGGCGATATGGAATATAAGCAAGCGTGGGGCAATTCCAAGGAGATCAGCTTAGAAGCAAAAGGGATAAGCAGCCAGGGAAAACATGACAGAATGGCAGCCAGGCATCCTATTTACCTTCTGGAAGTGGGAGATGTTCTTGGAGAGGAATCCATGGTGCTCACTCCACGGCCTGCAGCAGTGACAAGCCGTCTACGCTTCAGTTGCAGAACTTTTACCAGAACTGGCAATACCTCTTTTGCAAATTATTTTGAATCAAAGTTCTCGCTAGAAGGATAAATAAGACCAAGAATATAAATCAAATATATATTATACAAAAAGCTTATATCCTGTATAATATATATTATACAAAAAGCTTATAAAATAGACCATGTCTATTTTATTACTTTGTAAAGTGCCAGGTACACTGCTGGCGCTATATAAATGTTTGTTGTTAATAATAATAATAATCCTTTAACTCCCTAGAGTTCTGAACTTTCTTTCTGATGTGGCTTCATTTAAACTGTATTCTGGTAATGATTATACGGTCTCAAACATTAGATACGCACTGCTGATTTCTAGGTATCAACAAAGGCCCTTTTTACACAAGGCACACCCACGCATGAACACCCAGAAATCTGGGTGGGTGTGCGTGCGCGCAAGCTCCCGACGAACACACCCACCCATCTACACTCATCACCCACGCACAAAGCAACTGGCGAAATGCTCCATGCACGTAGATGGGTGGAGGCAAGCGGAGATCAGTGTGCGCCCGTCTACACCCCCACCGGCAGGCACACTGACACCCCCCCGCCGCGCAGCGTGTGTAAAAAGGGCCAAGTTTTCCAAACCAGCTTTGTTACTAAACCAGATGCATCCCACAAGGGAAAAAAAGAAAGGATTTACATCTTTGACCCACCCAGCCTACACCTCACTCCCATAATGCCCCATACTATACCCCCCCAGTAGCCCATGTCATTTCCCTCAGTGGTGCCCTACCCATACTGCCCCTCAGCCAGCTCCCTAGCAGAACCTTGCGCTGCCCCCGGCACCCATGCTACCTCGTCTCCACCCACCCCGGCCCGTGCTGCCTCAAGCAAAACCCTATGCTACCCTCAGCCCCCTCCACGCAGTCCTATGCTGCTTCCTCTGCCTGCCCCCCACTCCCTCGCAGAGCCCCCACCCTATACCTCCACAGCAGCCCCCAAGCAACACTCTATGCCACCCCCCTGCAAAGCACTATGCTCCCCCCCGCTAATCACCCCCACTTACTAGCTACTCCGTCTCGTGCACACGTTGGAGCAAAACTCCGCACAAGAGCAGCTGGCGCTTGAATTCGCGCTACCGCTTTCAACGGAAAGACCTCTATCAAACAACAGAGACGTACCGCCGGTAGTATAACCCAATGACAAGGAGGTTTAGGTTCCACACCACTCTCCTGGCCAATCACAGGTCCCTATACAGCCATACTCACCCGCACACAAAGTGCTCTGGGAATTGTAGTTCTCATGGATTAAACTAGTCCAGGTAACTAAGGAGGGAGAAAGAAAGCCTATTTGAATCCCATTTTGCCTTATGGGAGTCTCGGGGTCAAGACGCCAGAAGTGGCAGCCGGGGCGGCTGTGCGCCCCGCACACATTAGCTGGTTTAAAAAAAAAAAAAAAAATGGAAGAGTTGAACATTTCAACAAAATGGGGGGGATTTGCGAATCTCCCCCAACAGCTGTAATTTATGTTAAAATGTTTTACATCATAACATAGGGTGTTAATGGGATACAGAGAATATCTTTAGTTAAGCTGTGTAAATATAATTATCCACATATCTATGCCATATATGCATACAGGGTGCAAGCCTCCACCGTTAAAGTCAATGGCAAAGCTGCCATTGACTTTAACATACCGCTCAATAGTCCCCATTTAAAAGGGACTAATCCTATTTAGATGCTTATTCCCATTGTCCCTCTTTCAGAGTCAAAGTTCCTGGGTGTAAACAAAGGAAATGGGCCTGAGCAGGGCCCCCTGCCACATGTTCGCCCTATGGTGTTCTCCAGGAAATGTGGAGCATGCCATAAGGGGTAACCAGCCTGAACTAGGTCAACACACTGCACCATCCCATCTGATGGGGTGGGGGTGCAGGAGCAACCACAACTATATGGTAGAGAGGGGGCAGCACACGGGCAGACCACAGCAGGGGAAAGTGCCAGCCCGTCTGCTGAGGTTCTTGTGGGGCCTGCGTGAAGTGACTGTGGGGGGGCACCGGGGGGAATGGAGCAATCCCAGTGGCCTCCCCACTCCTCTGTTAACACCCTGTTTCAAAAGAGGGGAGCAAAAAGATCCATATTCCAGCCTTAAGCACCTCTTTCCTGATTGCCAGGAAAAGCATATGAGAGGGCAATGTGGAGTTGATGGAATGACAAGAAACAAAGTGGAATGACCGTCTGTTCCTCTATGTACACTTGAAATGTTGGGAGAGAGATGTGTGCATGTGTGTGCACACGGGCATAAATGTGTGAGGAATTGAGTTTATTCACCGAGAGCAAGAATTTATTGTGTAAGGGGGAGGGCTTTTCCCTCTGGTTGCTTGAAATGGTGGGAGGCATGCTTTAATGCTGGAATATTGTGTTGTGATATGGTATTTTTCTCCCTCACCTGCTATTTTCTTAATTGTTATGGCGTTAGCTTTGTATAGACTTTGCACAGAGTATACCCTATCTCTAGTATCAGTGCAAAATACATTTATGACAATATATTATTATTATTATTAATAATAATAATAATAATAATAATAGTATCAGTGCAAAATACATTTATGACAATATAATAATCAAGTCTCTCAATCCTGCAAACTCTTACCTAGGCATGCTCTCCCTGGAATACTTCAGGTGCAATTCTTGTAACTTTAAGATTAATTGCAAGGGTCTCATTGATTTCACTGTAGTCAGGATTTTACGCACTGAAGACAATGGAAATGCTCCTGTGAGTATGCAGGATCTGGACTCAATAATATTCAGTATGTAAATATGTTGTTTAGCAAAGCATCATCTAAAATAAAGATAACTGTACACACCGTGTATTAAAACAATTTATTACAACATATACATATGTGCAGTGTAGTCACTGTAGTGTAGTGTGATACTTATGGGAACTTTTTCACTTGGCTGCATTTAGGCTAGAGGAGAAGGCTGGAATGGTCAGCATGGGAATATTGTTGTTGGACATTAAAAGCTGGTAAAAGAGAAGTGTCCCAGTCCTACAAACAGTACAAGTGCCCGTGCCTCCATATTTCCATTGACTTCAGTAGGGCCATGCCACCATCATGTGTATAAGTATTTGTTAAGGTGGCATGGTAAAAGGAGAATAACTTCCCTTGCTGGAAGTCTTAGAAACTTCTTCCTAGCACCTCCAAATCATCTACATTGCTAGTTTTCTGAAATCATTCTAGGTATCATTTGGAAGCTCTGATCCAGTAGTGATTCAATTTTGTTAGCAGGAAATTTCTAAGATGGTGATGCTCCTAGATTTAGTCATAGATCTTCAAATCTGGAAGGACCACTGAAATTATTATTATTTATTTATATAGCACAAACAATGTATCTGGTGCTGTACAATCAGTAGTTAGAAACAGATTCTTATCCAAGAGTCTTAGAATCTAGGAAAAACAAGGGAGAGAGGAACAAAGAGAGAGACAGAGTCTGTCAGCCATTATCTGTTCCGACCTCTTGACAAGTGATATGGATTTTAACCTCACCTTAAAGAGGAAAAGTCTACAAAAATGTTGATGTTGTTGTAAGAGGTCCCCATTTATTTATTTATATTTATACTAAAATGTATATGCCGGCCCCTCCTGCCTCAGGCATCTCGGGTCGGCTCACAACATATTTAAACATTTAAAACATATTAAAATAACAATAACTACAATTAAAAACAGTTTAACACCCATTCCCCCACCCTAACCCACCCCACCCACCCCATCTCCCTCAGGAAAGGCCTGGCAGAACAGCCAGGTCTTACATTGTCTACGGAAAGAGGGGAGGTCGGTAACCAAGCAGACCACCAGCCGGAAGGGAATTCCACAGCCACGGCGCAGCCATGGAGAACACCCTCCTCATTGTAGACACCTGGGAAATCCGGGGGACCCCGAGGAGGACGCCCCCAGCCGACCGCAGGGGCCGATCTAGTGTCAGGCTCCAGGGGCGGAGCCAGGGAAAGGGGAGTGGGAGTGGGTAGACAGGAGGGGGGAACGAGGTGTAGGGAATCTGGGATGTCCCTTAGTACACACGGGGAAACCTCTCAGCCGCTCTCCAATACCAAGGAGCTAGGGTGTTCAGCATGAATCCCAGCACCGCTGGTCTAAGAACGCCTATGGCTCATCATTGAGATCAAGGGACAGGGAATCCAGAAGTGAGGGATCAAGGAACTAGAGGCAGGATTCAAGGAACCAGAGGCAGGGAAGCGAGGGATCAGGGGTAAGGAACACTGAACCAGGGGAAAGGGAACGAGGGATATGGGGTAAAGAACAAGGAACCAAAGGCAGGGGAGCAAGGGGTCAGGGGTAAGGAACAAGGAGCCAGGAGAAAGGGAGCAAGGGGCCAAGATTAGGGATCGAGAAACCAAGGTTAGGGAGACAAGGGGACAAGACTAGGGAGCAAGAAACTGAGATTAGGGAGCAAGGGGGGCAAGGGGCAAAAACTAGGGAGCAAGAAACTAAGACTAGGGGACAAGGGGACAAGACTAGGGATTGAGAAACCGAAACTAGGGAGTGAGGGAAACCTGAAGCAAGGGGAGGAGCGAGGGAAACCTGAAGCACAGGGGACCCTGGGAGCAAGGAGCGGGGACCAAGGCGAGGGAGCCCTGGGAGCAAGGAGGGGAGGAACAAGGCGAGGGAGCCCTGGGAGCAAGGAGGGGAGGAACAAGGCGAGGGAGCCCTGGGAGCAAGGAGGGGAGGAACAAGGCGAGGGAGCCCTGGGAGCAAGGAGGGGAGGAACAAGGCGAGGGAGCCCTGGGAGCAAGGAGGGGAGGAACAAGGCGAGGGAGCCCTGGGAGCAAGGAGGGGAGGAACAAGGCGAGGGAGCCCTGGGAGCAAGGAGGGGAGGAACAAGGTGAGGGAGCCAAGGCAAGGGAGCAAAGAGGGGGCCAAGGCGAGGGAGCCCTGGGAGCAAAGAGGGGGCCAAGGCAGGGGAGCTCTGGGAGCAAGGAGGGAGGAACAAGGCAGGGGAGCTTCTGGGAGCAAGGAGGGGGGAACAAGGCAGGGGAGCTTCTGGGAGCAAGGAGGGGGGAACAAGGCAGGGGAGCTTCTGGGAGCAAGGAGGGGGGAACAAGGCGAGGGAGCCCTGGGAGCAAGGGACAAGAATAAGGAGAAGTAGAACACAGAGACAACTAGACACAGAGACACCAGACTACACAGAAACTAGGAAGGAACAGGGAGACAGATACAGCAAACAATAGGGATTACTTACAGTAGGACATTGAGGGAACAACAGGGAGACAGACTGACTAACCTGAAGACAAGGCAGGGTGTGAGGGGGAAACTGTACACAGAACTCACCACCACCAAACACTACTCCCAACAAAGGGCAACAAGGTGCATCTAGAGACAGAACAAAGTGAGTGGGCCAAGCACAAGTCTAAGGGGAAGTGACTCGAAGCTCCACACCTGCCACCACCCTCAGCAGTCCTAAATACTCCACAGAGCCAATCAGGCCATGGCAGGTGTGGCCACGCCCACCACCAGATGTACACGGTGAGCAAGGCGAGAGAGAGAGGGAGGATGCCACAAACAGGGAGAACCACCCCCTGCAGCATATTGCAAATAGTGCAGGCTGCAGAGAGCACCTCCCCGAAGCCCCAAGGCCAGGGGTTCAAGGCCTGGCCGTGACATCTAGGACCTGGAGGATGAGGTGGTCTTGCAGGTAGGTGGGGCCCAAGCCATTTAGGGCTTTAAAGGTCAACACCAACACCTTGAATTGTGCCTGGAAAACTATCGGCAGCCAGTGCAAAGAGTGAAGCACTGGTGTAATGTGCTCGCGTTGGCCCGTCCCAATCAAGAGACGGGCCGCTGCATTCTGCACCAGCTGCAATTTCCGAACCACCATCAAGGGTAGCCCCACATAGAGTGTGTTTCAGTAATCCAATCTCGAAGTAATAAAGGCATGGACGATTGTGGCCAGATCCGAGTCTGTGTCACTGGGATGGGGGGAAAAGGGGACACGCACACACTCACGCACCACTGATCTGAACTTGCCACAGGGCACGTGCCCCACAGGGTAAATGCCCGTCAGGATAGTAGTTAGGCCCTTACCTCTAATCAAAGAGAACGGGCCTCTATCATCATAGGGCGAGGTATTGCAAGGAGACCAGGGTCTACCCCAACAAGCCCTAGTACACGCACGCTGGGGAAAAGGAGAGGGGAGGATTGCAAGTTGGGGGCCTGTGCCGGAAGGGGAAGAGTCCCAGACAAGGAGGGGGTAAAAGGGAATTCAAATGGGGAGTGCAACAGTTCCAGGGGAAGGAAGGAGGGTAGGGGTACTCACAAGTCTCGCCAAACACAATCGCACTCACACACAGATGCTTTCAGGTCCACGGGTCAGGAAGGTCCACAAGCACAAATCTAAGTCTCTCTCGTCCACAGTTAAGCACACAATCACAGCTCAAGGAGGGGGGGGCGCGGTTTCATTCGCAATTACCAGCGCCGCTACCTTTGTGGCGCTGGCCTTTAAATCCCAAACCCCGCCCCTGTACGTGCCCGCAGATGCTCTGAGCACCGCAGCAGGGGCGGGGGAATCCCCACATGGAGCCCGATGTCAGGGCGTGGCCACAGGCCGCAATCTGCTCCTGTCTGGTGGTGCCCCAGCTGGAATCCCCGCGTCCTGCGTCGCTAATGGGGGCGGGGCCAGGTTGTGACAGGACCTTCCCCAATGACTGCGGGGGAGGCCCGGGTGGATCTGGGGACCTCTGCGAGCAGCGGAGCTGACAATACTCC
Organism: Sphenodon punctatus; assembly: GCA_003113815.1. Lineage (NCBI taxonomy): Eukaryota > Metazoa > Chordata > Lepidosauria > Sphenodontia > Sphenodontidae > Sphenodon > Sphenodon punctatus. The sequence goes on from QEPC01008951.1 coordinate 5,977,502, forward strand.
TCCCTCGAGGCCGCCGACAGGGGGTCTGGGGGGGCCAGGCTGAGATGGATGGTGCAGGTGGAATGCCCGCACCAACCGGGGGGCATGAACAAAGGACACAGGCTCCCATGAGTGGTCCTCGGGGCCATAGCCTACCCAGTCCACTAAATACTGTAATTTGCCCCATAACAGGCAAGAATCCAGGATGGCCCGTACCTCAAATTCTGAGTCAGCAGCCGACTGGAGCATGGGGCGGGGCAGCGAGGACGACACCGGGGAGGATCCGGGGGCGGCCCTTTTCAGGAGAGAAATGTGGAAGGTGGGGTGGATATGGACATGGGGGGGGGAGCTAAACGGTGTAGGTAACCTCATTGACTCGACGAAGGATGGGGTAAGGTCCAATGTAACGTGCATCTAGTTTACGAGACGGCCGAGCAGAAGGATAATGCTGGCGGTTTATCCACACGAGGTCCCCGGGGAAAAGAGGGATGGTTTCCCGCTAGTTTTTGTCGGCTTGGTACTTGTATCATTGGCGTGTTTTCTGGAGTCCTCATCGAGCTATTGTCTGAGCCTCGTGGATGTGTTGGATAAGGGCCCCTGCTGCTGGAACTAGTGTTGGAGGGGACTCCGTAGTTCCAATTTGTGGAAGAAATCCATATGTAACAAAGAACGGTGAGGTCCCAAGTGAAGCATTTGGGGCATTGTTATACGTGAATTCTGCTAATGGAAGCCATGTGTGCCAGTCATCCTGTAAATAGTTTATATAACAACATAAATATTGTTCCATGTTTTGATTTACTCGTTCAACTTGTCCGTTGGCCTGTGGGTGATAAGCTGTAGTTGGTTTCAAGGTTACTTGGGGAGCGCCTGCTTGACTCCGGCCCCCACCCTTTGATTTTCAGAACCCCCCCGATTGCCAACATCAACCCAAACAGCGGGGACAGAGGACTTTGACACTCAACTCCTAGGGGCGAGGCTTTAGGGCACCCTCGCCATACCTGGAGGCTTAGCGGTGATTGGATTCAGCTGTGGGGGGTGTGGCCTGATTCCCAGCGCCTCTTGAAAACTGCCTGCAGCGCCCGGCGGTGCCGGTGGGCCGCATGCCTAAGGGCCACGCGCAAAAGGGCGTGCCCTTGTGCGCGTGGCCTTAGGCGCGTGATGGGCGAAGGGCGAACACCTATGATTCCACACGCTTCTGTTTGTCATCTTTCTATCGGATTGTAATTTTGCTGAGTGTTGGTGGAGGAGTGGGAAGGGTGTTTAACTTGATTAGAGCCATCTGACTTTTGAACAAAGACCTGGATAATTGATTAAGGGGGAGATTATTTTATACTCGGGTTGGTATTTTTTCTTTGTTACTAGGGGGGAAATTCAGGCCTTTAAGTTCTTTGGGGGATTGAAGGATGCCCCCCAAAAGAGCTAAACTTGGGGTGTTTATGAGGGCGCAAGGGAGGCAGCTTAACCTAGATAAATTCTTTCTAAATGGGCATAATGGTAGCGCTGTGGAGGAAAAGGGGCCCAGACCATGAAGGGCTTTATAGATCAACACCAAAACCTTAAAGCTGGCTCGGCACACTATCGGCAACCAGTGCAGAACTCAGAGCACAGGTGTTATGTGTTCCCGACGGCCCATCCCCGAGCCGTCGCATTCTGCACTAGCTGCAGCCTCCGAATCAGGAACAAGGGAAGCCCCACGTAGAGCGCGTTACAGTAGTCCAGCCTCGAGGTGATGAAAGCATGGATGAGAGAGGCCAGGTCTGGGCCGGAGACGAACGGACTCAGCCTACGCACCAGATACAACTGGCGGAAGGCAGCCTTAGTGACTGCCTCCACCTGCCGCTCCAGACGGAGGTCTGCATCCAGTATCACCCCCAGACTCCGGATCTGCTGAGCTATAGGAGGGTGAACCCCCGCGATCAGGGGGGCCACTACCTCCCTCGCTCTCCCCAACAACATCACCTCCGTCTTATCGGGGTTGAGCTTCAATCTGCTCAGCCGCATCCAATCCGCCACGGCCTCCAAACATTGGGATAGCAACAAGACAGCAGGGTCTGGGTCAGTTGAAAAGGAGAGGTACAGCTGAGTATCATCAGCATACTGGTGACATCGCACCCCGAACCCTCTCACGACCTCCCCCAAGGGCTGCATATAGATGTTAAATAATAATGGAGACAAGATCGATCCCTGCGGAACGCCACACGGTAAGGCGCGGGGGCTCGATGTTTCCTCCCCCAACACCACCCGCTGGCTCCTCCCCGAGAGGAATGAACGGAACCATTCAAGAACAGTCCCGTCCAGACCCCCCAGGTCACGCAGCCGTCTCAACAGCAGCCCATGGTCCACGGTATCAAAGGCGGCCGAGAGATCTAGCAGGATGAGAAATGTTGAACATCCTACGTCCATCTCCCGGTGGAGGTCGTCTACCAAGGCCACCAATGCCGTCTCAGTGCCATAGCCGGGACGGAACCCCGATTGAAAAGGGTCTAGAAAACCGATGCTATCCAGATGCGCCTTGAGCTGGAGTGCCACCGCCCGCTCAATAACCTTCCCTAAAAAGGGGAGGCTAGAGACAGGCTGGTAACTGGCGAGCGCATCCACGTCCAAAGTTGGTTTCTTCAGCAGAGGGCGCACCACAGCCTCCTTGAGGCAAGGCGACAGCCTCCCCTGCTGCAAGAACGCGGTCACTACCCTCGCCAGCACCGTCCCCAACGCCTCCCTGGAGGCTTTCACCAACCAGGACGGGCATGGATCAAGTTTGCAACAGGTGGCCCTCACAGACTCCAAAACATCCACAGCATCGGCCGGCGTCACTTCCTGAAACTCCCCCCACAAAACTGGACCAGATGGGACTTCCGTCCCCTCACGCTCTTCCCCTACTGCCCCTAATCCAATGTCAAAGTTGGTCTGAATCCGAGCAATCTTGTCTGCGAAGTAGTTGACAAACTCCTCACAGCGAGCCTGGGACAAGTCCCCATTCAGGTGGAGGGAGGCCGGACTAACCACTATTTCCGCTCCTCGGCCGTTGTTGCTGGGCTGAGGCGCCATTTTGATTTATTTTGTAGGTGGAGGGGGGGTGTTATATTAGTACATTGTTTGCTAATCCCGTGGTAACGCCACTAGTCCGCCAGGGAACTCCTCTCGAATTAGCTCCCTTGGGGGAATTCCATACTCCTTTACTATAAATCCTGCTTCGGTGTTAGGGACCACAGTGGCCCAGGCAGAGGACGGCCAGGGTGCTATGGTTCAGCCCGATCCATCATTGCCACGAGTGGATAGGACGGACCTTCTAGGGGAACTTGGGGGGAGCTGTCATAGTGGGCAGCTGGATGTATCAGCAGCCTTAGATTTGTTGCAGCAGGGGGGCCCTGCTTCATCGCCTGCATCGGCTTTGTTAACGGCAGCCTATGATATTGACCCAATAATAGTTAATTCAGTCAATCAGAATGAGAGGGCAGATGTGACACTCACTAATGTTTCTAATGTTCCTTCTAAAAATGTAGCCTCTATAGTTTGGAAAGTTCAACGACAGTCCCCCATAGTTTTGAGCCCGCGTTTAATTAATTATGCCCCTAGGCCTAAATTACAACTGGCCTTGGCTGGTGTTTCCATTTTGGATGAGATTCTGGCCGTCGACCAAAGATCAAGGACACTCACTCAGAAGTTGCAATCACCTAGTATTGATCTGGATAGAGATGTGGGGGAGGGTAATATGGTGCCAGCAAAGGAGGTCCTGAGTATGGAGGAGCTGGGGATAAGCCTCCCAAATATGAGCCAGGACCAGGTCCTGCGGGATTTGATCGATCAGGTACCACCTGGCCTGTCGGAGGAGGTTGCCTTAAGTGGGGCCTTACCAGATACTGGTCATCCTGTGGGTCGGTGACTGAGTTCCCCGGGGGTGGCTGGTTCCATGGGCATTTGCTCATGGAACATAGCAGGTTGGGCCAGACACGTCAATGATTCTGAATTTCTCGCATATGCGAAGAATTTTCATATTATATTAATACAGGAGACATGGGCTAAGACCTTACTTGAACTGGAGGGGTATGATTCCTATGATTTAGCAGCAGTGCATAATAATTCTAGAGGGAGGGCGTGTGGTGGGTTGGGATGTTTTCTTGCCCATTCCCTTATAGTGAAAGACTTTGCTGTAATCTCATTGACACCATTTGCACTTGGGTTCATTGCCAAAATAGGGGAGCTAGTTTGGATTATTCTTACGGTTTACATACAACCTAGAAATGCAGGTTCTTATAGAGAAACTACTTGGAATCATCTAGAGAAGTTTATTGAGGACCTGATATGTAAATATCCGGAGGCCCTTCTGGTAATTACAGGGACTTTAACGCTAGGCTTGGTTCAAGCAACCAGGCTATGGGACCATATTGTGATATGTCAGCGATTCCGCAAATCAAGCCGCTGAACCCAAGGACATCTAGGGATTCTACAATTAATGCTTCTGGAGTTAGATTGGCACAACTTTTAGTTAGTTGCAATCTTCACTGCTTGAATGGATCTTTCTTTGGGGACCCCCTGGGGGAGTTTACCTTTGTGGGAATTCAGGGTGCTAGCACCGTTGATTATATTTTAGTATCGGCACCTGCTCTCCAATATGTTAGGGACTTCAGAGTGGGTGTGACTCCTATGGGAGATCACTTCCCTCTGACTCTCCAGCTGGACATATTGGGTAGTGGATCAGGAGTGGGGGGAGGTGCAATTCAGGTGGATCAGCGGCTGGAGACCTGTAGAACGATGCAGTTGGGGGGGGGAGCTTTGATTACCCGGTTGGAAGGGCTGATTGCCCAGCCCCGGATGATAGGACTGAGGGAGCGGATGGTTCAGACTACAGAGGATGAATTGGTAATTAATATGTTCTTGCAGTTGGCAGAGGAGGTACGATTGTGCAGTCGGAATGGGGAAAGTAATCAAGAAAGGGTCAGGAGGGATAAGATCTGGTTTAATAGAGATTGCCAGTTGATGTGTGCCAGATTGAAAACTTTGCTATGGAAATATAGGAGTGACCCCTCCCAAAATGCACTCGCAGACTATATTACACTTAAGGGTGAATATAGAAGGGTGATCAAAGAGATTAAAAGAACCCACGGGGAGGGGCAGTGGGCGAAACTTCTCCAGGCTGTTCAACAGAAGGACGCCCGGAAATTCTGGCAATTGGTGCATGGGCTAGGTGAAAGTGGGGGGGGGGGGGCGTAGATTGTTTATTGTCCCAGGGGTGTGGGTGGACTATTTTAGTCAACTCTACAATTCATCGGATGGAGATATGCCTCAGAGTACCGTGGCTGTGGATTTAGGGGCTATTCCACTCTGACCCCCGGTGACGTTACCCAAGGTTAATGAACTAATAGACACCTTTCGAAGTCATACGTCTCCTGGCCTGGACTCGATACATATAAACGTTATTAAAGAGTATAAATCGTGGTGGTTTGTCCCCCTGGCCACACTTTTTACTGCCATAAATAACTCAGGCAGGGTCCCGATGGACTGGGGGAAGGCATTAGTGGTTCCTATCTTTTAAAAGGGGTCTAGACTAAGTCCTGTGAACTATAGGCCGATCAGTTTACTATTTGTGGTTGGAAAGATCTATGCGAAATATTTATTGAAAAAGCTGGTGGCCTGGATGGACCAGGAGAAAATCATAGCTGTAGAACAAGCTGGTTTTCAAAAAGGCCGATCAACGATTGAGCTATGTTTTGTGTTATCGCATCTGGTTGAGAAATATAAGGCCAAAAATGGAAGGCTCTTTGCGGCCTTTCTTGATCTAAGAGTGGCCTTTGACTCCATAGACAGGGGGATTCTCTGGGAGAAGCTGCGGAGGTCCACTATCGAAGATAGGCTGTTGTATCTGATCCGGGCTTTGCATTCTGATACCACATTGGTGGTCAGGATTAATGAGCAGGGTCATGTTACGCCCCCAATTAAAACGTCCCTGGGAGTAAGGCAGGGGTGTGTCCTCGCACCGATATTATTCAACTTTTATATAAATGAATCAATCCCTAGGATGGCATGCCCGAGTTGCTTTCCCCCAAAATTAGCAGCAAGGTCAGTTGGTTGCTTGTGTTATGCGGACGATGTGGTCTTGCTATTGCAAACTCGTGTTGGATTGAATCGTCAATTAAAAATGTTTTCTAGGTTTTGTCATTCAAATAGACTGACAATTAACTTCGATAAGTCAAAGATTATGATCTTTACCTCCAAAAAAGAGCGCCATCGGTGGGATATTGATGGTCACCATGTTCAGCAGGTCGCCTCATTCAAATATCTTGGCCTCACTTTCCATGAGTCAGGTGCCTGGAAAAAACATCTGGATGGGGCTACTATTGCTGCCAAAGGGCCAGCCCGTGCCATCCTTAGTTTTTTTTCGAAAGCAGGGCAGGGCAGCGATTGAGTCAGCTATACAGGTCCTCAATACCAAGATCAGAGCTCAATTGCTCTATGGGGCGGAGGTATGGGCTCCATTTTCAACCTCAAATTTGAACGCGATCCAGTCAACATTTTTGACAGCCCTTCTGGGGAATCCTAGGGGTACTCCATTAGCAGCTGTCAGACTTGAGCTGGGGCAGAGGAGTTGGTACTGTGTGGCGATGAGAAGTGCCCTGAAATTTTGGTGTAAGATCTTGGATACTAAAGATATAGAATTGTTAAATGATCTTAAGAAAGATTCGTATGTCAGTCCATGGTGCTTAAGGATTGAGGAGCACCTTCGGAGTATGGGGCTCTCGAAGGGCTATTTGAATCATAAGCCAACAGGGGCGGACCGGGCGGTGGTGACAGAGATCCTCCAGAGAGTTGATGATATTGACAGGCAGACTGAAATTGGGAGAGTTGGGGAATCTTGCCATATGAGAGCTTATATTGATTGGGTTCCACCCAGGAGTCAAATGGCGGGGTACTTAGTGGAAAATATATCACTCAAAGCTAAGCGCCTGATTCTTCAGGCAAGGGTTAATGCCCTCCCCTCTGAAGTACTGGAGGGCAGGATTCGGAGAACCCCCTTTGTGGACAGAATTTGTCCATTTGACAACTTAACTACAGAAACTCCCCAACATATGATACTGTGGTGTCATTTATATGAGGAGAGGGAGAAGTTTTTGGCCTCGTTGATGGCTGGATGCCCTGGTTGGTCAGATGAGGCATTAATGGACTTTCTCTTAAATTATCAGGATGCAATGGTTATAAAGGCAATGGCACGATTTTTGCTGCAGATGCTGCATTCTAGGCAGGTTTTTTTTACTTTTGGGGCAAATCTTAATTCCTAGCTGGGGGGAGGAACTTGGAAGTAACTATAAGATTAATGAGGGGTGGGAGTATCCCTAGTTATAAATTTTTCTGTAGGGGGGTGATTAATTGCAACAGAGTATGGTTATCTACCCTATAGGTTGCTGAGTTTCTAGGAATTCCTATTGTACGGTAGGGGTAATAGTAACCAATTAATTTAACTCTTCTTTTTATAATTGATTTTATATGAGTTTATTTGATCTTGAATTTTAATTTGTATTAGGGCCTTGGTATGCCCGTGTGTATTAGTTGATTTGTATTTATGAATTGGGGTGTATGCAATGGCCTTTGGCCACGCTGGAATAAACAATTGAATTGAATTGAGGTTACTTAAAGCGCTTGGAAGAGCACCTTCCAGAAGCACGAGGTGAACTGGGTGCCTCGATCACTTGTGATCTCTCAAGGGTAGCCATGTTGCTTGAAGACATGACAAATAAATAGGAGTGCGGTGTGCTTGGCGGTGGGTAATCCCTTATAAGCAATGAAGTGGGCAAGTTTTGTGAAATGGTTGACCATGACCAACACTGTTGTATACTGTTGAGACGGAGGGAGGTCTACGACAAAGTCTAGTCCTACGCTGTGCCAGGGCCCTGGGGGTACAGGAGTTAACTGCAGTAACCCGGCCAGGACACGGCAGGGTACCTTGGTCCGGGCACACGTAGCACAACTAGCTACGTGTTGTTGCACATTGTGATTGAGCGTAGGCCACCAAAAACCTCTTTGGATTAGTTGCCGTGTTTGCTCCACTCCGGGGTGTCGTGCCGTGGGGGCTTCGTGGTGTGTCCACAGAACATGACCTTGGCATGATGGGGGCACCACTATGCATCCCTGATGTAAGTGGATCCCTCCTTGCACCGTGAGCTCAGCATCCTTGGTAGAGGAGAGTTCTTGTGCAGAGGCTTCTTGAAGATCTGCGAGGGACAAATAGGTAGCGGCAAAGTGTTTCTCTCCGAGGATGCGTTCAGCGGTTGCAGGGGATGCTGGACGTTCCTCATTATACCGCGATAAGGCATCTGCTAAGATGTGTAGTCGTTCTGGTCGATAGCGTATGTGGAAATTAAAGCGGGCGAAGAACAGCACCCAATGAGTGTGGCAGGAATTCGTTATGTGAGCGGTTTGCAGGCAGGTGAGGTTTTTGTGGTCCGTGATGACCATGATGGGGTGGTGGACCCCTTCTAAGTAATGACACCAAACTTTGAATGCCACCTTGATGGCGAGAAGCTCCCTGTCTAGGATGTTGTAGTTGCGTTCTGCTGGGGTTAACTGTCGAGAGTAGTAGGCACAGGGTAGTGGGATGTCTGCATTTTCGGCGGGTTGTAATAGCACTGCTCCCAGTGCTTGGACTGAGGCGTCTGCCTCCACATGAAACAGTTCTGTAAATCGAGGCTGTTGTAACAGGGGCGCTGTCATGAAAACCCTTTTTAGAAATTCGAAACTAAATTGTTGATCCTCGCCCCACTGATAGGGCTGATTCTTTTTTAAGAGCTGGGTCAATGGTGCCGTGATCTCAGCATAATTAGGGATATATTGTCTGTAGTAGTTGGTACTACCCAGAAATCTCTGAAGAGGTTTTACCGCCTTGGGTGGCGGCCAATGTTGTCATGCTTCGACCTTCTGGGGGGTCCATCATCACCCCCGTGGGGCTGATGATGAACCCCCCAAAACCGACAGAGGTGAGGTGAAAGAAGCATTTCTCATGCTTACAATATAGCTTGTGGCGCCGAAGGCGGCGTAGTACCTCTCAAACATGTTGTACGTGTTGTTCCATGGTGGGCGAGTAAATAAGGATGTTGTCCAGATAGGCCACCACGTAGACTTCAAGAATAACCCGAAACACATCATTGATAAGGTGCTGAAAGGTGGCCGGTGCATTGGCGAGGCCGAACGGCATTACTCAATACTCGATAGTCCGTAGCGTGTGCGATAGGCAGTCTTCCATTCATCACCTCGACGATCTCGTAGCAAGTTGTATGCTCCTCGGAGATCAAGCTTGGTAAAAATCTGTGCACCGTGAAGCCGGTCCAATAGCTCCGGAATGAGCGGGAGTGGGTACCGGTTCTTAATGGTAATACTTTTGAAACCCCTATAATCTATGCAAGGTCGAAGGCCACCGTCCTTTTTGGCTACGAAAAAGATTGGTGCTCCCGCCGGGGAACTGGAATGATGAATGAATCCCTACTGAAGGCTTTCATCTAGGTATTGTCGTAAGGCCTGTAACTCTGGTTCAGCTAGGGTGTAGTTTCGACTGAATGGGGTTTCTTTTCCTGGAAGGAGGTCAATCGGGCAATCATAGGTGTGGTGGGGCGGCAGCTCGGACACTCGCATCTTGCTAAAGACATCTTGATAATCTTGGTAGGCCTCTGTAAAATCGAGGGGATCCTTCTGGTCAGGAAGGGGACTCGTGGCGCACCCTTCTAGTCGTGGTTTTGGGTGAAGACAAGTGCGTATACACTGTGGGGCAGTAAATTTAATGACCTTCTTGGACCATACAGTGGACGGATCATGTTTTTGCAACTAGTGAGCGCCCAGTACCACTTGAAACAGCAGGGTACACACAACATCAAAAGCTATGCGCTCTGAGTGATTCCCCATGGTACAAAACAAAGGGGACATGCACGATGTAACCGATCCTGACACCAACGGGGATCCATCAATGGAGTGGACTTGCTCTGGGGAGGATTTAGGACGGATGGAAATACTCCTTACCTGGACGATGTCAGCGTCTATAAAATTCCCCAATGCTCCAGAGTCAATGAGGGCCCACGTAACCATAGAGCTATGAGGAGACAGGGAAAGGGTAACGGGAACCCGCAAATGGGGGTCTAGGAAGGGAGAGATTACAGGGGCCTTGGATGGGTTCAAGACCGAGACGGCCCCTGTCCGTCTCGGCCTCGAGCATTTCCCAGCCCCCGGCACTGTGGGGGCAAGGAGGGGCATTCCCCTATAAAATGAGACGGTTCCCCACAATAAAAGCAGGCGCGAGAAACTCTCCACCGCTCATGTTCCTTCTTGGTTAGGGGTCCCCTAGAGGCTCCGATCTGCATAGGCTCTGGGTCTGGGAGACTTGCAGGTCCCGGGAGTGCAAGGGTTTGGCCGGAAGTGGGCGTGTCTCTTGACGCCGCTCCCGCTTCCGTTCGGCCAAGCGCTCCTCAATTTGTAGCGCTAGATTGGCCAGAGCTTCCCATGTCTCGGGCAGGTTTACAAAGGCTAATTGGTCCTTAATCTCCTCACACAAGCCCTTTCGGAACATTGCCTTAAGTACCTTGTTGGGCCACTGAAGTTCCAAGGCAAGTTGCTGAAATTGTGTGATATAATCCAGCATATTACCTCTTGATTGCTGGAAGGTTAAAATCAGGGTCTCTGCATCTTGTGTACGATGCGGGTGATCGAACAAAAAAGCAAATTCCTTTAAGAACTCCTCATAATTGGCCAACAAGGGACTATCCCCCTTTAACAGAGTAGTGGCCCATTCTAAGGCAGTACCACCTAGATTCCCTATTATGAAGGCCACCTTGAGGTTGTCCGTGGCATAGGTGGTAGGTTGGAGGGTGAAGGCAAGGTGACAGAGGACTAGAAACCCTTGAAAGGCCTTCCTATCACTGGAGAATTTTTCTGTTTGGGGTCCCCTACATTTCCGAGAAATGATAGGGGCTGGAGGAGCGCTGGGAGTGGGGGTGGAGCGGCAGCCGCGGGGCGGTGGGGGGAAAGCCACCGGGGCTGCAGTACCCTGAATCTGGGTAACGGCAGTAGCTATTTCTCCTTGCTTGGCTTGGAGATCCTTGACCTCCATAGTCAAGGATTGTACTGCCAAAATCAATTGCTTAATCTCGTTAGCTACATCCATTATCCTAAAGCCTGTGCCTGGGCCAGGGGTGACTGGTGATTTGTCACCAGGATGGGGGGAAAAGGGGGCACCTACACACTCATGCACCACTGATCTGAACTTGCCACAGGGCACGCGCCCCACAGGGTAAATGCCCGTCAGGATAGTAGTTAGGCCCTTACCTCTAATCAAAGAGAATGGGCCTTTATCATCATAGGGTGAGGTATTGCAAGGAGACCAGAGTCTGCCCTAACAAGCCCTAGTACACGCACGCTGGGGAAAAGGAGAGGGGAGGATTGCAAGTTGGGGGCCTGTGCCGGAAGGGGAAGGGTCCCAGACAAGGAGGGGGAAAAGGGAATTCACACAGGGAGTGCAACAGTCCCAGGGGAAGGAAGGAGGGTAGGGGTACTCACGAGCCTCGCCAAACACAACCACACTCACGCACAGATGCTCTCAGGTCCACGGGTCAGGAAGGTCCACACGCACAAACCTAAGTCTCTCTCGTCCACAGCTAAGCACACAATCACAACTCAAGTGGGGGGGCCGGTTTCATTTGCAATTACCAGCGCTGCTGCCTTTGCGGCGCTGGCCTTTAAATCCCAAGCCCCGCCCCTGTACGTGCCCGCAGATGCTATGAGCGCCGCGTCAGGGGCGGGGGAATCCCCACGTGAAGCCCCGACGTCGGGGGTGTGGCCACAGGCCGCGATCCACTCCCGTCTGGTGGAGCCCCAGCTGGAATCCCCGCGTCCTGCGTCCCTAATGGGGGCGGGGCCAGGTTGTGACAGGACCTTCTCCGACGAGTGTGGGGGAGGCCCGGGTGGATCTGGGGGCCTCCACGGGCGGCGGAGCTGACAGTCTGAGACATACGGCCTAAGCCCCTGTGCTCTGCATGCGCAGGTATCATTTAAATATTTTTTTAAATAAATTAATTTTTTTTAAATCCAAAAACAGTAGGGGAGTTTACTAAACTCCCCTAAAATGAAGATGTTTTTGTAAACAAAAAAGAATGGTGTGCCTTCTGCACACCCCTACCAAATGTCACTGTTTGATCATTTACAGTAGATATAAATTTTAACCCTATAGCCAACCAGTACTATGTCTTTGGGTTCTTTTCACAGTCTCACACTTAACTTATCGCTACTTGTAGAAGAGGTTAAGCTTTCTATTTTATTATTTATTTATTTGGAGTCAGCAATGTGCCTAGAACTGAAAAAAAAACATGCCTCACACTGAACCACCATTTATATTTATCAAGGCCCCAACTCTGCAAACACTTACATACTTGCTTACCTTTACTAACCATGAATCATGGATAAGATTCTGTCGTGGTATTTTTTTCTAAAAAGTCATGACTAGATCATGGTAGAAAAGATAAAAAGTCACAGAAAAGTCATGGTTGCTCAGAAGGGGAGGGGTTTGGAGCAACATGTGAATGCAGCAGCCGGTACCGAGTGCAGTATCCACACTGCTCTTCTGGGCGGCTCGTCTCAAGCTCTGCCCTTCGCCTCTAACCACGCCGTGCTCTGCAGCCGGTCCAAGCTGCTCCTCTCGGCAGCACTTCGGGGTGAGTCGGAGGCAGCTCCTCCAGTGTTTTTTAGGTAGAAGTCAGGGAGAAGCTGTAATAGTCACGGTGAGGGGGAAAATTCACTAAAAATGTGACCCCCATCACTACTGTGACTAACTCTTAGCCCTAACCATGACGGGATGCTATTGTTTACATGGATCTCAGTCTTTTCAGCCCCAAATGTTCTGTTTACTTCTAAATCTGCAAGGTTCCTCTAGTCAATTTCTCAACCAAACCGACAAATATAAGCAAAGAGAAAACGAAAGAAAAAGAAAGAACAAATACTCTTTGTATGACATCAGTTTTGGTATTAACTTCCAGCCAGAGTTATGGCTCTGACATGTGGAATCTCTGGTCTATCTGAAGTGAAGTCTCATTGCTGGACAAACTTTCCCCTTTCTCCAGAGGTGACACTGTAGAAAAGCCTCAGATTAATAGGAAGATAAAAAGTGGGACCAGCTAGATTATGTTGATGAAACCTGAGCAACAACATGAACTAAGATTCAATAATCAAGAAATCCATAACTTGAATAAGAATAAATAAAGGTGGGATTCTCCAGCTGATAACATATACTAGCAGTCAGGGCGCATGCAAGTCCCACTGAAGTTAGTGACATTTGTGTGCATGATGACTACTAGAGCACGTTATCTGCCAAAGGGTCAACTCTGTAAAGCAAAGACACAAGAAAACCAAACAAAAACAAACTGGAGACAAGACAAACCCCTCCTGTAGGTTATTTATTTATTTATTTCAATTCATACGCCGCCCTTCCCATACAACTCAGGGCGGCTCACAATTCATAAAACAATGACAATAAAACTCCCACAATAAAAATCCCCACATTCCCCTAAAAACTCCCACCCTCCCAACAAACCTACCCAAAAACACAACCAACCCCTATTTCTGCACGACAAATGCTTTTTCAAATAAAAATGTTTTACGCAGCCTCCGGAAGATGTTTAGGCTCAGGCTCAAGCAAATCTCCTGGGGAAGGGAGTTCCACAAAACCAGGGCAGTAACAAAGAATGCCCTCCTGCGCCCCCCAGTCAGATGGAGACAAGGGTAACAGACGGCATCTGCAAAAGGGCGCTCCCAGCTGACCGTAGGGGCTGCAATGGAACATGGTAGGACAGGCGGTCTCTTGGATATATGGGACCCAGACTGTTTAAGGCTTTTAAGGTCAAAAATAACACCTTCAGTTGTGCCCGAAAAGCTATAGGCAGCCAGTGCAGACTTTAGAGCACCAATGTAATGTGCTCCTGGCGACTCGTCCCCAAAAGGAGCCAAGCTGCCGCATTCTGCACCAACTGCAGCTTCTGAACAGTCATCAAGGTGAGCCCCACGTAGAGCACGTTGCAGTATTCTAGTCTCGAGGTAATGAAAGCATGGATGACGGTGGCCAGATCCAAATAAAAAAGAAAAGGCTGCAGCCTCCTCACCAGACGGAGCTGTTGAAAAACGCTGCTGGCCACTGCTGCCACCTGGTATTCCAGGCGCAGCCAGTGAGGGATCCAAAAGCACCCCAAGGCTGCAAACCTGAATGACCAGAGGGTGTGAGACCCCATCAATAACAGGTGTCCCAATCCCCTCCAAGTCACAAAACTGGCCAACTATCATTTTCTGGCTCCAGTAGGAACCAGAAAGTTAAAAGCAAAATGGCTCTCCATTATAAACAGTAGGGGCGGGAAAACCGGTAAATCCGGAATCCGATAATGCTGGTACTGGGCGTACCGGCATTATCGGATTCAACCCGGTAATCCGGTCCGGTTACCGGATTCCGGGTACCGGATTTTTTTACATTGCAGCCATTTAAATGAATGGCTGCAATGTAA